>CM031237.1:891978283-892328283 GCA_018340775.1 Taxus wallichiana var. yunnanensis
ACAAATTTCTGCAATCGTGGAACCCCAAACCTCTAAATAACATACAAACTAATATATGTCTTTACTTATACCTTAGCCCTATCAAAATATCGATGCTCTGCCCTCATCTAACTCTAGGCATCCAATACGGCTATAATTTGAACTCTCTTCCCTACTATAGGAAACCATAGTATCCTATATACATCCTCTAATGTCATCTTCATCTCACGTGTCGGAAACCAAAATGTACAAGTTTTTGCACACCACCTCTAAGAAATAAACATTGGAATATTATAGGGTATCTCCCCAAATCTAGTAATGTGTCACAAGTTGACATGGTATAATATATCCCACTCCACATCTAATAACCCCAAAGTAAGTAGTGTACTCAAGTGATGACCCACCCGAAATTCTCTAGACTGTATATCTCTCTACATAACAAAACCAAGCAAAACAATCACAATATTAGCACACAATACATCATTCCAAATAAATCATAACAACATCACATTAATCAAAATACATTCATATCACAAGACAATGTCAAAACCCTACCCTTGGACGTTAGCGCTCAAATGTACGTCACTAGCTCCATGAACTAGTCACTAGTGTCCTCTGAAGGACAAAAACGTTTTGACCGTTTCCATCCTAGTCAAAACCACCTAATACTAAAAATTCAAATTTCACTAAAAATAATAAAACCGAACATTTTTGACAAAAAAATTCAAAAATACTCACACATACCAGCTCCTCGGTCATCTGCAAAGCCATGGTCATTGCCACTCTCTCAAATATTGTCAAGCCAACTACTCTAACACGTAGCATCCTCATAGCTCAAACCTACAAATCTCAATTACTCTCGACACAAATGAAATTACTATTCACTTTTTCACTATTACTATATATAGTAATTCCAATTTATTATATATTATAGTTACTATTTTCCACTATTCTTCTAACTAATACACGACTTACAATTTCACTCATATCTTGAGATTTGTTACTTTGTTTTTCTCCCCATTTATGCCATATGGATTGTGGTATCCTCCAACACTGTACCATATAACTTGCACAATCTTATATTCAACTCTGTCATATGTCCTAATCAATACATATGCATAATTTTCCAATACTACTACTTCTTTTTTCCTATTATAATTTTTTATACATCTTGCTTTGGCTCATTGTTCATTTATTCACCCTTCACCCTTTCACCGAAAGGGGGGCATATAATCGAGATCAAATTATATTCCCCCTTAAGGTAAAATTTAATTAATCAACACTCCTAATACATTAGTATCGTAACTTTCGTTGATCTTATTCAAGCACAATTACAACTATTCTATACGACAATCAATACTTTCTACTATTTCAAATCTATCCCCCAAATGACCTAATCTAGGGCAAAGAAAAACCTCTCCATGAGTAATCTAATAAATAAATATTATTCAATGAACTATTATCACTTAAATTAATCAATAAATGTAATGATCATAGAAACTATCACTCCTAGATGAACTAACTTGGGAGCCACATTACATTACCATCACTTCCAAATGACCTAACTTGGAAGCCATCTATAAATATTCAAATCAAAACACCCATTACTATAGAAGTGGGGGAAATGAGATGTCATTGCCTTTCCTATATTTCTCATATGTGGATTTTCAATCTAAACTAAATTTGAACTAATTAGAGCTAATACAAACTAAATTTGGTCTCTATCTGTCTCTGCAAGTGGTTGGACCTTTTTGGGAATCTGTCATGGAAGGAGAGAAAAATTGATCTCTCTCCCCAAAAATCTTCCCCTAATGCCGGGACACCCAAATTATCCCATTATCAATGAATTAGGTTGGGAATTTATCACTCCCTATCCCTCTTTGTTGCCTTTGACAAAAAATCCAACATCTCCAACGACATCACAACTATTTCTCCAAGTTGCTCCTTATGACAGGTTGTTATCTCCTTTTACACCACATGGGTCAAACTGCTAATCCATGTTTCAACACACTACAATCTCCTACATTCTACGTGTACTTTGCAATATGGATTTTCCGGACTCTATATAGGTATGTTCCTTCCTTTAAACTACTTGAATTTCATTCAAATAGCATAAAGGGGGGGATGTAGACAAAAAATCACACACATACTACTATTTTACTATGCCACCATTATGTTGCTATATGCATGGATCTTAAGTAAGACAAGTATTCACTAGTGACACTATATCTTTTCTCTCTATGTCTTTGATTACTTTTTTTGCTATAATTATCCTCCACATCTGTCATTTTTGTATTGGCTCTTGGGTCAGTCACAGGATCCCTATCTCTGTCATATTTTCACATTTTCATTATTTATCTCAAGATACCAACTCTCACTCTAGAAACTAGCGCCCAAGCGGTTGTTTCTATTCCAAGCGCTTTTGTCCTCTTTGTTCTTTTTACACATTTTGACATTTTTGGTTGGCCTTTTCTCCTTTTTTCTTTATCCCACACTCATAGTCGACCTTTCATGTCACTAGTGTCAAAATTAAAACAAGAGATTCATATATATACACAACATACACACTATTATTCTGGATGGAAATTCAAAGGGAAATCACATCTACATATTATCACTACCATCAAAGGGACTGCATTTTTGCACTACATACACTGCATAAAAAGGGCAAGTTTTGAATTCCATACCACACATTTGCATCTAATCTAGCTATAACACATTATCTTGGCATCATTGGTGTGAGGGAAACCTAAGGACATTATTTCACACACAAAACACAAAAACATGGAGTTTGAAATGTAGTGCAACACTCGATAATAAATTAACTCTTTAGGTGACCATCAAGGTCAATATGACTTCACATTTTACATATTTTATTTAGATTTGATGTGTTTGTGAGATTGTGCAGGTAGCTAGGGTTTTTTTTGTAGGTTACATGTGTGATCGAAACCATGAAAATGAAGGTAGTGTGATAAAGCATAGATTAAAGTGAAAGTATTCAGACCCATACAAGAAACAACTTCGAGCATTCACATAGACGTCGCTGCCAGAAATAGAAACGGCACTGGGTGCTCCTGTTCCCCTATGGGCACCCTAGTCCCGCAAAAAAAGTTCTAGATCTCTCAATCATCATTGTTTCATCATTTCTAGCTTGAGATCCAACAGATATAGAGTCTCGAATGCCTCCAGGTTGCATAGGAACAAGATAAGTCTTCTATACTTTTTATTTTCTTGGGGTTTCATATTGCTTGAGTACTAAGCACTTGTATATTGGTTGTATATTATCATTGGTTACATTAGTTACTCTAAAATATAGTTTTAATTCCCAAAATATTAAATCACCTATCAAATGAATTTTTTGATGAATTTAAAAACTACAAAGACTTAGCTCTCATGTCAATAATTTTAGACACCCTTTATGTCCTTTAAAAAAATACCAAGTTTTAGCTTCTATCTCCAAGCCCATCTATTTTTATTCTCATTTAACCATTCACAATTAGCCTTAGTTTAGTAGCCTTCTCAACACCCAAAGCTTTTAGTCTAAACCTAATCATCAATTTTCAAGAAGAAGTGTTCATCTTTCTAGATACTCATGGATTTCTTGCTTCATGGTGAATTTAATATTTCAATTGTCAATACAATTCTCCCAACACAAATTTCTTCTTCGCAACTAGGTCTTGTATAGGTCTCTCAAGAACTCAAAAATTAAATTTGGTAATATATTTCTCCCACATTTGTATTTCGTCATAAAAAAATCACACATTATTAAGGGTATAAAGACCCTATAGTCCAATTTTTAGAAGAACCCACTTGATAAAACCAAATTTATGATTTTTTTAGAAATTTATCCAAAATAGGGACAATCACAGGCAATAGGCTAGACAAAATCATAACTCAAGTTTTATAATCTTCCAGAATCTCATTCTACTTGCAAAAGTTTTTTTAAGAGCATAAAATTTCTCCTTTAATGAGTTTTGAGTGATTATGCCTTCATCAACATGATTCACAAGATTTGGTGACTAGTTTCTTATACAAAATCGAGATTTTAATGCACAATCAGTTTGATTTTTCAAGTGTTTCCATATCAAAACTCATTCATATCCCTTGAAACTTTATAAAAATCTTTCTCTTGTCTATCTTCACCTTTTCACCAAATATCATCCTTTTATATTGAATATAATTCAACTTATGAATGTTTTTCCTCCTCCAAATCAACATGAAATATCACAAACAATTGGCATACCTCATCCAAAATGAACTAAATCAATTATCCATGGAATTTATAACTTAGAACCCTTATTCTCCTATTTTTATGCCCTTTCAAAATTTTCTAAACCTACACAATCATAATCATTCGCACATTATTTCATAAATATTCATCACATTCTACAAGTGTTTTTTTATTAGTGGTAAATGGTTTTGGGAGGGACCATAGCCCATAATACAAATAATCCCAAAGAAAATATAAGCATGAGTTACATCATGGTTTTCTAATAGGTGGAGACCACACCCAAGTAAAAAGGCCTTACTTCTAGATAAAACAAAGTGGAACACATGCAGAGAACAAGCTGCAACATGAAGTACTATAACAACAAACTCCGCAGCCCTACCGCAACCGCACAATCAACAAGAAATAAAAAAGGACACAAAAATTTGAAAGGAGACAACCACCTTTACTAAAGAGATTTTTGAAACACTTTTTTCATGTCCTCCAGATTCTTTGAAGAGATTCAGTGCAGTCTTCTTTGTTGGGTCCTTACCACTGGAGGAGAAAGACTTCTTTGTTTCTTTGCCTCCTTTCTAGAGATCCTCTGGGATTCCACTGACTTCACATATTTTCTTAACCCGACTATGAAAAATTCAAGAAAATCCTTTTACATGATGAGATGATTGACTTGTTTGGTGAAAATCTTCTCCAGTGTAGCTTCCATGGCCTTTTGCTTCTGACTGAAATCTTTGAGCTTTTTCTCAATATCCATAGTAGGGATTTGTTTAACTTTTGCACCATCATTAAATATAAGAGGCACTTCCTCCCCATAGCCTTCAAATACATTTTACAAGTGTTACTCAAGAAACTTCTTGATTTATTACTCCCTTTGATATACAAACCTTCTTGAGCCATATTAGCTTTGATACAGAGTTTCTTCACTAGCCAATCTTCCTTATTCCTCACACACACTCTTTTTTCATTTGAATACTCACTTGTGCTAATGAGGTGAAGAGAGGGAGTTAGGGTTATAACCACTAAATCACATATGATAATAATAAACAAAGTGAGGTTTAGTGTCAAATTAGGATCAAGTGAGTCATTTTACAAGTGAACACATGTTCCATGAATCCATTTCCTCATTTATTACACCTACACAAACACCTCAACCTATAACACACACAAATGAAAATTTAAATATTTGAAATGTGGTTTTGGAGGGAAACCTCTAAAGACTACTTATTACATGCTTAGGGAGTCCAAATGGACTAGAAATACACCAAGAATATCAAGATGGGCTTTCATAGCCCTAGAAACTATGAAAACAAAAACTTTGCATATTTATAAGTGATGCTCTTACATCACATGATGAGAAATGTGTGATATTTATTTGAGTTGTGTCAACTTCAAAGAGATGCAAATATTTCTAAAGGGAGATCCTACCCTCTATTTACAAGTCTGGGTATATAATAACCTATTAAAATAGGTTGTGGTGGATTGTGAGGCAATGGTTAATGTTTTACCCTTTTCATTTATAGTGAAACTAGCTACTCATCAACTCAAAATAACCTTTGTGGGTATGATAATATTAGAGATACATCAATCAATATTATTATCCTTCTAATAACCCTCGGTCTCAAAATGATCATCACCAAATTTTATGTCATAGACTTAAAAACCAATTATAACATGATCTTAGGATGAACCTAGATCAACCAGATGAAGGCCATTCCTTCAATGCTCTTTTAGGAGATCCAATTTTACATTTAGGAATGGTCTTCATTATAAGGGTGACTCGTGCCCTTTTGATATAGTCCAAGACAACAATATAAATTTTATAGGAACTCATATTCATCACGAGTTTCCCAAAAATGACATATAGACACCAAAATTCTTAGAGAAGGGAGATTATAAAGGTTGATGGCCCTAAACCCACTCTCTTAGCTCTTGATCCTCCCCCATCTAATAAAAATGTAAAGGAATATCTGAAGCGGGAAAAGAGACTTCCTCACCAACCGAAAAACTAAGTTGAAAAATCAAGGTTGTCTCCTCAAGAATATTGCACGGATCATTTCTATCCTAAAGAAGGATTTACCTATCATACTTCCATTTTACCTAAAGGCCCCTTCCATTTATTTTTTATATCCCCCGAGAACGAATAACCAACCCTATATTATTGTGGTAGTTTACGTGAACATGGTTGAGATTTGTGACACTTAGGTCCCTTCGTCCATCCCATTTTATGATCCCCTTCCCAAAAAAACTTCAACCATGTACTACAATGGGGAAAAGTGTGTGTGGGAGAAAGAGTGGGGATTCTCTTGAACTCTCCTCGAAGATAACCTTACCCTTTGGTTTCCTCATAGACTTAAAAACACCAATAATATAAGAAAATATGAATCCTTGTTAACCGGTCTTATCTTATCCGTAGACTCAATATTCAAAAATTCAGATCCACGGTGATTCAAAACTTATCACCAACCAAGTGGAAGATGTCTATCTAACCAAGGTCGGACATTTATTATTATATGAAAAACACTACACAAAAGTTAGTTAAGGACTTATTTTATCTCTATCAATTTTATTCCTATAATCTAGAGCCAATCTGGCCAATCCTATTGCTACTACTTCCACATGATACTATCATATTTGTGTGCTTATTGAATCAGAATTTGTTGTATTGTTGAGGGTGATCATTTTATCAATAAGGGATCCAACTCAAAGAAGATACTATCAAGATAGATGAACTCGACTTAATGAATTTGACATAGCTGAAAATGACAAGGCCATTTTAGAAATCGACACGCTTACAAACATCTTCCTCCATCACATCATAAGATGGGATTTTCCATGAATCTACAACCATCCTCCCTCTTTGGAAACAAATACTATGATTCTTAGTATAAGATCAAATATTATGATTCTCGCTATAGAATATCTTGATGTTTATGAAATGAAAGAGGAGTTTTAAGACCTCCCCCTACACCACCCGAGCTTAAAGAGGGTAACACCTATCTTATTAAAGATACCATTGACATAAACATCGAGATAGAGGAGTATCCTAAGATCTTAAAGCTTGGATCATCATTATTGCCACATGAAGTAGAATACCATAAGAACTTGCTCACCGAACTATATAAGGTTTTATCCTTGTCCTAATTTTCCATGATAGGCATTCAAAAGACATTTTTATGCATAATCTTGTCATAAATCCTTAGGCCAAGCTAGTTAAAAAAATATACAACTAACGAAACAAAAAAATAGTACTCATGGTAAATGAAGAGATCATAAAATCCTCAAATTCAGTTTCATTAGACTAGTAAATTACATGAATCTGGTTTTCCTATTTTGTAACCATCTTGAAAAAGAATAGAAAGATTTGAATTTACATTGATTTCCATGATATTAACAAGGCATTGCCTCACATATTGCCTCTCATTACCTTATATTGACATTATTATTGATGAGACTACTGCTTACGAGATCCTCTCTCTCATGTATGGCTTCTTGGGTTACAATAAGATTTGTATTTCTAAATAAGATCAAATAAAAAGATCATTTACTACCCCTAGGGAACCTTTTGTTATGCAATCATGCCTTTTAGTTTCAAGAATGTAGGGGAAACTTATCAATGAGAAATGACTTATATATTTCATTATTTGATCCATAAATTCGTCTAGTTCTACATTTATGATCTCCTAGCTAAGACCAAGAAAAATTAATATCATGTAGGATTTTTACGTATTATTATAATATGAATCATTTAGTATGGCATCACCCTAAACCTAGAAAATTGCATATTCGGGGTGTGGTGGAAAACTCCCCCTATATATCATATCTAAATGGAGTATTGACATTGATCCTACTAAAAAAATTCTATCTTAGAGATGGTCCCACTAACTAGTGAATCAATAATTTGGTCGTTTCTCAAAAAATTAGGAGCTATACGTAGATTTATTCTAGATATTATTTATATTTTCAACCTAATTAATAATTTTTGAATAAAAAGAACATCATTAAGTAGACTGAAAATGCAAAAATCCTTGAATCCATCAAACACTTCCTTTTGTCTCCTCATACTTTGATGGACCTACGATATGATATACCACTCATCCTTTACATACATGTGACTGAAATCTCAATGGCATGCATGCTTTCCAAGAAGATGATGACGATAGATAATTATTTGTGTACTCTGCATTAGCCATGTGATTTTAGATTATGAAACTTAATATTCTCATTATGAAAAGGAATGCATCACCACAATGTTCACCACCAAGTGTTTAAGACATTACATGTTGAATCAAGAAACTAAAGTGATTGTTAAATCCCAAGAACTTTATACACTCTTAACACAACCATCCCTCTCAAGAGGTTTGGTCATCTAATCATGATTCTTGGTATATACACTCAAATGTTTAAATCTATCCTTTTACAACATTGATGTTGACATTGACACACTTACATGCACAAATACGTTCTCCTCACTCTGTCTTAGTACACCATGATAACTCTTTGATTTATTTCTTATATTTACATACCTCTTTTCATCAATTCCTAATTTTTATAGCATAAAATGCATCTAAATGCATCCATTATTTGACCCATAAATTGAAAATATGCTTTTTCCATCCTAGCCAAAATCATAGGTTTTAGTTGATACTAACACATGTCAATCCTAGCCCTATTATATGGTTTTGGACCGATATGTTTTAGGCTAAAAATATCAATTTCATCATCTTCATAAGGACAAATATTCACTCTTGGTCAACATTTCATGACAAAATAACCATCAAAATATTATCTAAGAAAGTCAATCATACCTTATTCATGTTCTCTTGCACTTTATGTTCTCCTCAAGTTAAAACAAGTAAAAAGGAAATTACTCATGAAGTTGAAAGCCTAAATTCCAAGTAGGTCCAAGATCGCACAATAGGGTTAGAACCATACATGAAGGTCAATGCTCATGGCCTATTTCTACATTTTTTCCCAAGTCCAATCTCAAGTGTTAGTTCTAGCAACAAATCATTTCTAACCTCATATTATCTTTTTCATGCATTTAAATCACTCAGACTCTCTCAAATCCACGTAGGATCAGCTAAGTGATATTTATCCTTTGCATTTTGATAGTTTCTAGATCAATAGTCACTTTATAAATCATTATTATGATTTGTGCGATTACTAGTGTAAGTTAAGTAAATCATAATATCCTCATGTAACAGTAATTCATCCTTTTTATGCATGTTTATTAAAAACATTATAAATCTTAAAATGGTTGAGATTAATCACTTAAAAAGTGAAATCATTTTGTGAACCTACTCTAATCAAACATCAAAACTTTACTCATAACATCTCTATGGTTTTATTCTCTGGTTTTGGTGTCCAATATTTCTTCATCATGTTGTTTCCCACTAAATTATATGATATTTATCTTTGGCCTAGGGTTCCTAAGTCATCTACTAGTAGGGGCTATTATCCCTCTCACCAAGTCCATGCCCATACTATGCATTTGAATGAAGGTCCTTATGCAAAACCCACTTATTATATGGTTGATACTTCTCCTGCTTATATTGACATCCAACCTAATACCACTCATGTTATCTATTGATCATCAACCTTGGATTTATTCTACTACAATCAATGTAGTGGCCACATGACATAATAACCAACTTATTGAGGGTAATCTACATTTTCCTCCCCCACCCTCTGCTCCTATGCCTAAATATAATGTTCCATCTAAAGGGTATGATTTAATTAAACAACTCAATAATACCCCTACTAAGATATCTATACTTGAGTTACTTCAAAAATCCCCTATTTGTAAAGAAATATTACAAGATACTTTACACTCTTTCACATTATCTAATGATACTCATCTCACTATCTTTACTTCTCTCATGGATACATTCAAGGCACTTGACAATGTTATTAATTTTACTTCATATTATTTCTTTCCCGATGTTGATATGACTTGATGTCTGCCTTTTTCATAACTACCTACATTTAAGGATATTTATTAAAATGGTTTTAATACACAACTAATAAAGTCTCAACATATGCCTTAAATAATTTCTTATAAAGATGGGTATTTCTCCTCTTGTAATCAATCATTATCCCACTACCAAATGGGGCTTTAATGACATCATGTGTTCTACACTTAGCACTATCACTTTGACCTACTTATTGGTCCTAAGACATCACCCACTACATTTCACATTATGGACATAAATTTGCAATACAATTTACTCTTGGGTCATCCTTGGCTCCATGATATGCAAGTTATCTCCTCTACTTTCCATCATTGCATCAAATTTTTACATAATGGCATTGAGTATATTGTCCATGTTGATCTTGATCCTTATCAATATTGCAAGGTAGATATGGATAATCCACAAGCACCTTCAGTCACTCTCACACCACAACCTATTCCTATGGACAAGTTAGATACATATGTTGTTGGTGAGACTAGTGTTCCGACTAAGCATTCATTAGATATACCTCCACCTATTGAGTCACAAGAAGACATTCCTCTTATGGATATGATAAAAAATTCCACCCCTAGACCACCACCACTTCATATTACCAATCTATTAGATAGTGTTGTGCAACATCCTGATGCACTTAAATATGCTATTGATAGTGTTGTTGATAAAATCACATATGATAATTTATGCAAACTTATTTTTAATCCTATTGATGTAGATGACTCTATGTTTCATTATTTTTTGTATCCACTAGACCTATACATTATCATCTCAAGTACACTTCCCCTAGTGCAAGTAGTTCATCACTTCCTCATCATATTGACCCTAGCAATACACACATTGATTATATGGCCAATATAATCAACACGTTTGATGATTCACCTCATGTTACATCTATTACCATCTCACCTCATCTTTATACCCCATATGAATTAATTTACATGATATTTGATCAAGTTCATATCCCATTTCCCTCTAAGTGCAATCATTCTACTCAAAAGATTTCTAGGTAGCTTGGTCATCCTTTTTGTGATCACCACTATGTCACAGGTCTTGCAACTAATAATTTTCAAGATTTAATAAAAAATATCAACACTCTCAAACATAAAAACACTATTAATATCTTATATGATACACTTTCTCACCTAAAGGGTATCCTTATTTCAATACTTTTACTAGTATTGTGCATATCAATAAACAATATTAGCCACATGTGCCTCTCAATTGAAACTTAAATAAGAATATATGCAATTATGAATATCACTACTCTATGACTCACATCATCTGACATTACACCTTCCCTCACTCCTATTATCAAGTTTCAAGGATACAATATACTCATTATAGCTTTTGGGTTGTATGTTATTGCCACTAAAGTTGTGATTTCTCTTAATCACCAACCTTCCCCATTATATTTTGGTAGATCTTGGTTGTGGCATATTGTTTTTACTATTAATAAGCACAACACTATCATCACATTCCCACTTACTAATGGAATGATTACTATTTTCAAGGCTTATTTTTATGAATATCATCCCAATATGACACATTGGACTCATATTATGCATACATAAGGTCCCCTTACACCGATGAGTAATATATCATGGCACTAATTCAATTCCATAAGACAAGATTGTTTCTCGATTAATGTTTCAAAAAGAATACTAATATGAAATATCCTAGACTAGTTGGTTTAATCTTTCCATTGATGAACTCCTTGACAATATTTGGTATCTCTAATGATATTCCCCCTCATTTCGATGAAAACTTGGTCTATAGGTTTAACTTGACCGTATTGAGGGAGCAATTTCACACTTGAACCTCACCTTGTGTACACACACAACCGGGGGAAATATGGTCTCCTTTCTTGTTACATATTATATGTTAGACTGCAATATTTCTAAAAAAATTAAAAATATTCAAATATTTACAAAAATAGAAAATCATTACATGTCTTTATATAATACATTGTTCACACTTTACATTATGCATGTTGTTTATTCCTTTGGTTTGATAGATAACATTTATTTTTTACACACATGTGTTCATGTGGTATATTGAACATGATACAAGACATACAAACAACGATACATAATGATATGTGTTGGCTCGCCATTTACCCATATTCCTAACCTTTGGGGGAATCTTATTTTTGAATACTACATCCAGTGTTATATTTCCATTATAGTTCCTTTCTTTCCTCATTATGCTTGGTTACATATATATCTCATGTATTTTTATCTTTCGACTAATAAAAATAACATATGTTTCTTATGTAGTGCTTACAATTATTTCTAGCTCTTTCATATATCATATATCATATATCATATTTCATATATCATATATCATATGCCTTTTATCGCATCTTATGATGCTTATTTTTCACCCATGTTTGCTAGTTTTATGTATGTGTGTATGCTTGTTTTTACTCTAATTGTGGCCTAAGAGCCTTGTTTGTCTTGTGACACCATGGGTGTCCCATGTTTACAGACATTTTTTCCTTTTGTGTGACATTGTTTGGCATGTTTGCACTTGTTTTTACATTGTATGCACTTATTTTCTACTAACACATCATTTTCTATTGTTGTTATTGTTGCTTTGTTACATTAAAATTTATCTTATTATCATGCTTCTTGTCCTTGTGGCTATTGATTTCTACCATGGTTATTACCATGCAAATCCCATTGACAAGTATAGTTTCTTCTTCATGGACACCACATCAACTTTGTAGAGGTTATCTACAAGCTATCAACATCTCAAACATGTGTATACATCTTTCCTTTTGAGTCGTGCACTCAAATTCTTCATCGCACATGCCTCAAAAGTGGGGGAAAACATTAGGGGTTTATTTTACATTTCTAGTAGATACACGGGTAGATTTATGGGCACAAACATATGAAACAACATACAAAAATTACTAAGAATTGGATTCAAGTACGAAAAATTAGTAAAAAAACATACATGGTCAATAATATACAAAATGGTCAAGACCGTATGGATGGTCTTGGCCCTATTATATGGTTTTTCCTGGGGTAATTTCTCTAGATTTGACAACATTTTTATATGCATCGTCATTATTACAGCATTTCTCATATGATTTCATAATTAGATTGACTCATATTGGTACATATTCAAGGAGCATGAAATATTTCATTTTCTACTTCTCCACGATACTTAGTTTTGCTTCGTCAGTTGTGGAAACATTGGGGCATGGGTCTCCATTTTCACTCAAATTTCAGAATGCAGTCAATTCTACTTAGTTTTTATTCGGTTATAAACACATTTGAAGAGTATGGGGGCACTTATTTATCTTTTCTATTGCGTGTCTCAAGTCACAAAATTAGATTGATAACCATCTATAGGGATATGGTTCATGGGGTTATGGAAGGTAGTGAAACAACTAAGTTCTTCATAGGAAGACTTTCCTATCCTCTTTACACTTAAGGGGAAGATATAAAGATTTTGAATGGATTTGATACACGGTATTCCTCCTTGGCATGGGTGCTTTGGATCCTCTTTTTGGTTCTTCTCTTTGGCATTTGTGTGTTGGGTTGGTACACCTAGCACATTGACCTCTCCTCAACACAAATTGGGACTGATCACCCCCAATTCTTCAATAAATTTTAGAGAATCTAGAATCTCTACGGAATAATAATGGGAGAACATTCCCTTTGTAAAACTAGCAGGTGTATTCCTTCCAATTTTTACATCTCTTTTGACACTCCTTGTTGCAATTTTCTTTATAGTACATTTATTACATTTGAGCTAAAGTTTAGTTTCCTATTTTGGGAATTAACTACACTTTGTGTTGTGGGTTTCATTTTGAAGTGTTCTAACACTAAAACAACGAGATAATGCAAAAAAAAAATATTATAACCAAATAAAAAGTGTATCTACACACAAATGTATATTTTCCTCTTAAGCGTGTAATTTTAATTTCATACATAAAGGGGGTAGATGCAAACTCTCAAATATGGAAATCTATCCTTTCACAATGTTGATCTTGACATTGCACACTTGTATGCACAAATACATTCTCCTCACTCTTGATTAGCACACCTTGATAACTCTTTGATTGTTTTCTTGTCTTTTCACACCTCTTTGTCATCAATTATTGAGGTTCTATGACATAAAATGCATCTAAAGGCATCCATCCTTTGACCCGTAAAGTCAAAATATATTTTTCCCCTCTTGACCAAAACCATAAGTTTTGGTTGATATTGACCCATGTCAATCCTAACCCTATTGTACGGTTTTGGACCCAAATCTCAATTTCACCATCTTCATATGGAATAATATTCCATCTTGGTTAGCATTTCACAACAAAATAACCATTAGAAGCCTATATAAGTAAGTCATTCATACCTCATTTGGGGTCCTAGAACTTTATGTTCTCCTCATGTTAAAACATGCACAAAAGACACTTAATACTCCTGACAATGAATAATTGATGCAAATCCATTAGTAAAAACCTCTATATGTCTAAAGTCTCCTCTTAGGTATAGGAATCTCCATATTTTTCCACAAGAAAACAAAGTGACCCTTCCCAAGTATTTGAGCAAGTGTGAAACTCAAGAAAGGCATTATCAAAGCACAATTGACAAGTTATGATTACACTATGATAGATATCAAATGCTAAGAGAATGACGTGTGGTTTGATCCCTCTTCATAGTATTGATAACATGAATGGTGCATAGGGGTGCCCATAACCCACCTAATTTTTTTACAAGAAATCATTCTTGTACTACAAGGGTTTGAGTGTTTGAGTAGAGTTTATAAATCCATTCCAAAGGTGAGAAAAGAAGACTGATATATAGCGACAATTATTTCAAGGCAAGAAAAGCACCTAAGAATTTGTAGGCCCATATTCTCGAGTAGGTATAAGACTATACAACAGGTCTAGAAATCGTATGGATAGTCCATACCTATTTCTAATATTTTCCCCAAATCTATTCTTAGGCGTTGATTCTAAGCAATGAAGTTTTCTAACCTCAGATCAACTTGTTCCTACATTCAAATCACTCAAACTCTCTCGGATGCACACAAAGTTAGGTAAGTGCATTTTTTCCTTTGTATTTTGATAGTTTCTAGATCAATAGTCACTTTGTAAAGTGTTATTTTGATTTTTGAAACCAATGTTGAAATTTAATTAAATTAGAATATCCTCTCAGTAATAGTAATTAAAAGTTTTGATTGGTTGGATGATAACCCTCGATTTAGGGATTTAGTAAACATTGAGCTTATGATAAATTAATTTTCTATATCAAAAACCCGACATTTCTTATTCACCTTGGTATACAAACATCATTACCTATCCCATCAAGTTCACTTATCAAGAAAATGCCAATTCCCAATAGAGGTGGAATTTTTACGTTCTTGACATGAAGTACATAATCTTAGAAATTGTCTTCTATAGGAAAGATTTTAAGGGTATGCATCTTCTTATTTCAATGCCATGATTGGGTTTGTGGTGTTCACTTTGGAAACCATGTAATCGCCCATAAAATCCATAGGATGGGCTACTTTTGGCCCACCCTTGAGAATGACATGATTGAATACATTAGTGTAGACACTAAAAAATGCACCTTGCACATGAGGTCTCTTAATTAAAAAATTAAAAATAATATAAAACCATGTTAAATCCTAAAAATAAAATATTCCCATAAAATACCTAAAAAGTAAAAATTAAGGTGGTAAAATACACCTCATCACTTATTTACTAACCATCACCCACTCACATTTAATTTTATCCATCCCACCTACCCATTTTCATGCCAATGCACTATGGATCCTTATCATCTCACGCTTCTATGCACATCATGCCCACATGTTTCAAAACCTTCTATGCACTCAAAAATATAAAATAATATCCACCACCCTCATTCCAACCCCTTAACTCTTGGTGCACTTGAGCCCATACCTTAATTTTTACTTCTTTTCTCGCATATTTCAATGTTGTAGATTTTGGACAAGCAAAGGTGGATCAAAAAGGACTTGTATAACCCATGATAGCATTGTTTTGGTAATATTTCAACACAGGTTATAATTGTTCCCATGACTAGCTCACAACCTTCTTATGATTTTTAGTGAATCATAGTTGCATCGGTTTGCTACCAAGTCAAATATGTCATTCATTTTTATGCATTATTTTGTCATTTTTCTACAATAAAATGTATTTTATCTCCTTAAATGGTTAGGTATCTAACTCGAGGTAGGTCCCTTAACCACTAACAATAGGTAATATTTTTTAAGTGTTTGCATGTAGGTTTTAGATTCAAATATGGAAGTTTACCCACTTTATTCATTGAAAGAACCCATGATTTTCCTTTTCATTTTCAATGGAAGCATAAGCCCATTTATTTAAGTAGCATTGATTTGGAGATTTTTATATTAATTAACACATCTTGCAGGTGATCCAAATCTAGGCATAAAATTAGGAGTGTTGAAGTGCCAAGAATTTATACACGTCATACACATTTTGACATAGAAAATTCGACCCATTCTCACCATGGCCATTTTATACATGGGACCTAGACCTAATAGGTAAAATGACTCCCACCTCCATGAAAAACATTAATTTATTACCACTTTATCTTGAGTATTTCACAAATAGGTAGAGGAAACACCTCTAAACATTGTCACCGATTTAGTTATAGGAAAGTTAATCTTAAAGTACATTATCTATGGATTCGAGTTCCTTAAGTCATTATCTTTGATAACGGGATCTACTTCAAGAATCCAAAATGCACAATTTGTGTAAGAAATTATCCATCTCACGCCACATGATGTCTCTTTACTACCATCAAGGCAATACATAGGATGACAAAATAAACAAAACTTTAAAGTCTATTATTCTTGAAACAATTAAGATCAACAAGAGGGATTGGCATCTATGGTTTTATCCCACAATATGAGCTTATCAAAATAACATACACATACCTAGATGTGTTAGCCCTTTCTTTGTTGTCTTCGAGAGATGAAGCTATCCTTCTATCGAGGTTCAACTTCCCACCTATGAGTTCTTCTTTAGGGTCTCCTAGATGAAGACAAGTATAGAGAATCACGTCTAGTTACCTTAGAGATTCTAGACACGAAACATATCAAATATGCAAAACATTATGAAGTTTATAATTCCCGTGTGGTTTCAAGGTATAATAAGGACAGCCACGAGCTTCCTATTTAGCTTGGTGGTCTTATGCTCTGTTGGGATAATCGTATATGCAAGAAGATTAGTGAGGGCCACAAGTTCAAGACAAATAGGATTTGACCTTACATAGTCATTAATGAATTTAATAATGGGGCTTTATGCCTTTGCACACTTGAATTGAGGATTTTGGATCGTCTATAAAATCTCTTCATCTCAAATGTCATTATGTTTAGTGTCACATTTTATATTTCCTTTGTATTTGTCATTTACATTCTTTATTACTTCATCTCTTTGTTTTGTACATGTCAAAGATATTTAAATTTGATATCCAGTCCACCTTTATCTATTGAAAATTTCATTATCCCTTATGTTGTTATATTCACTTATAATTAATCTCTCCAATCATTTATGGAGTATAAATTTAGTCATTAATTGTCTATTATGTGATTCCCTTATTCATGATGTAGTCCCCTACATCTCTCTCTCTCTAAGTATGAAACATTAGTATATTTCATGCCTCGGAGTCTTCCTCACCTATCCCGATCTTTGTTATGAGCCCTTGTATCTTATTGGTTAATGAGACCAAGGCATGGGAGAAATATATCATATCACTCTAAAAAAAAAGAAAAAAAGCAAAAAGGAAAGTGTGTGTATTAATATCTATCAAGTTACACAACCTTGTTAGTATTTAGTGTTGAGCCTACATATCTTCCTAGTCCCGTGAAGTTAATATTTGGGACAAATTCCCTAACTCGCCCACATCTAGTATTTGGTGATGATCCCATACGTATTCCTGGTCACATGAGGCTAGACATGGGGGTATTCTTACAAAAAGAGCAAGAGATAAATATATATGAAATGAAGAAAGAAAAGTTCAAACAATGAGAGTTTGTCGATCCTAGGGAAAATTTTAATTGTTTGCAATTAGAAAGAGATTTATAATCCTTATTATCCATTTTGTCACAATTGGCCACCAAAAGCTTTAAAAATAGATTTCTACATCGATTCATTGTCTTTTTGTCCCTTGATAATTTCCTAATCCCACATTGCAATTAACATCTAGTTAACTATTTAGGTTTCTTTGTTTACCAACACACTTTCATCTCTTCTCGCCATGATTTCCTTACCTTCCTCTAGTTTTTTCCATTTTTCACTTTGTTATCTTCTATGTAAAATCCATTTATGTGATTATGCATCTCTATCTCACCCATAAAACATTTCTTCAATGTATATCTATATGTTATCCATTACATCATCATACATATATTACGAATATAAGATATAACATTTCTCATTCATTTTATTACCCCATTAGATTGTATACATTCATAAACAAGAAAAGTGAAAAAAAGAATGAATAAAAGAGTCTCATGGATCGTGTAATCAAAAAGTATAGTATACATGTGTGTATCAAATAAGATTTTATACAATCATGTCATTCCACATGGTGTACCCAGTTTTCATCCTGAAACTGTGACTACCTATCCGAAAAAAATTCATACTTTTAAAATAATGGGTCATTTTGTGTTTTTATTGTCTAAAAGTTCTTGTAAGGCGTCAAGATATTCCCAAAGAGCCATATTAGCCATTTTCACCAAATACCCAGATGCTCAAAATTGTTATATTCTGTCGTTGGGATTTGTCTGTGGGAAATTTGTATTTAATTATTTTGAGCCCCGTTTGAGGCAATTTGCGCTTCATTTTAACCCTGTTGTGATCGAACATATCATTATTCCTATATACCAGAAGGGTTTTAACTAAAAATAAGTTTTGGGCTTTATTTGTGACTTTTGGCAATTTTTTGTGTTTTTGTGTTTTCTCGTTTCGTTTTCTGTGAAATTTCTCTAGATCAATTATTTTTCTAGTTTGGCCTAATTCTTATCTTGAGTATCTGGAGATCACATATGCATGTTGTGCCGAAGGAAGTCGCCATCGGAGGTCCGGTTCATTGGGAAAAGGTGAAGTCGTGCACTAAAAAGTCCCTGCGTGGTTGGGTGCATTTTTAGAAAACAAAGGATTTAAGTGGATCATGGGAAAAATAGAAGCAACAGGCACGTGGGATTTTAT
Organism: Taxus wallichiana var. yunnanensis; assembly: GCA_018340775.1. Classification (NCBI taxonomy): domain Eukaryota; kingdom Viridiplantae; phylum Streptophyta; class Pinopsida; order Cupressales; family Taxaceae; genus Taxus; species Taxus wallichiana. The sequence continues at coordinate 891,997,668 of CM031237.1, forward strand.
TGACTGCCTTGCAAGGTACTTTTTCCCATGATAGAAAAGTCACTTAAGTTCAGTAATGGGAAAATTAGAGGCGGTAGGCGAGGCGGGAATTTATTGCTCGCAGAAGATAAAAATTTCCATGGTGAAATAAAGAAAAGTGACTTAAGTGAAATCATGGGATTATTGCCCGTCATGCAGGGTAAATAATCCCATTGTCAAAGTCAAATCACTTAAGTGAATCATGGGATTTCCGGGGCTGCCTTGCAGGGTAAAAAATCTCATTGTCATGTGATTCTTAAAAATAGAATTCTTTATGTCAAAAAGTGCGACCCACCTTGGGTGAATAATAATGCATTAAATAAATATTTGTTAATATTTATTCACCCAATTTTGGCACCCAGGCTTGTGGAAAAGTCAACAAAGGGAAGTGGACAAAAGGAATTTAAAAATAGAATTCCAAAATTAAATAAATTTAATTTATTTAATGCAGCCCCTTTTGAGAAGGAAATAATACTTTTTAAAGTATTAAATGATTATATTAATTCCTATTTTCAGTGGCTAAGGTTAAAGCACACTGTGAAGCTTAAGTGGAGTGAAGAGTGGATGATTAAATTGATTAAATTTAATTTATTGGATGGTTGTCCTTAAACATGCAATTTTAGCACACCAGTTAAAGAGAAAAACATGATTTTTAATTAATTAATTGCCAAGAATAGGAAGGGCAATTATTAATTATAGAATTATGAGGGTTATATAAGCATGGGCTGCCATAAGGATGAATTAATTAATTCACAGGTAAAGAAGTGCAGCCCAGAGGAAAAGTGCGCCCCATTTGAAGAGGATTTTTGCTCAAAAGAAGGTGAAATCAAGGCTAAAAGCTTCCAATTTTGGCGCATGCTTTGAAGAAGGCTGATTTGTGTCTACATAATTGTTTGTAGAAGTGATACAGGTGCTCAGGTGATGTTGGTAAAATTCATGCTTGCTTTGCATGCAAATAAAACGTCAAATTTTGGGGTAGCAGGCTTGAATTATTTAGATTTTTGTGATTAAAATTCACTGTGCATGCTCGGTTGCCATCTTTATCGAATTAATTGCAAGAGTTAGATACGGTGCTTTTATAAAGAAAATGAACTTATATCAATGTCCAATACATTGAATATTTCCTCCGAATCTGAAGGATTATCCATATCTACACTAGTTTTAAAGAATTGGTCAAATAAGAAGAAAAGAATTGTTGTAAAAAAGATGACAAATCTATGGCGAAGAAAGATGAAAAAGAAAGAACAATGAGTCATGCATCACTTCTAAATTTGCAGATATTAGAGACACGGATCTAGGCTCGGAACCTCTTGCTGAATTGATAAACATATCCAGAGCAGGAAAGATTTCACTCATGCGTGCAGGAAAAACTTCACTCATGCATGCGCAGATTAAAAGTAGTGGAATTATTCGAGCTGCAGCAGTTTTTCCATCCAAGCCTAGTTTCTAGAGTTTGTTATGCAGGTGTAAATCCATATGCAGATACAGATCCAGATCTCATAGTTGCAAAAGCTTCCACTGCACAAAGGCTTCATCCTCTTGTTTCGAATGCAGCCCGTGAAGAAGTCAGTGCATGGAAAATTTCTTCCAGGATCTTGTGCAGGAGAAGAACTGTAAAAGCTTCAAGGATAAAAGAGAAGACAAGGTGAAGGTAAAATTCCAGCCGCTTCCCAGATCCACTTGTTATTTAGATCCATCCATTTCTAATTCCAACTTGTTGTTTCAGATCCAGCCGTTTCTAATTCTAGCTTGTTTCCAGATCCAGCTTGCTTCCAAATCCAGCTACTCCCAGGTCCAGTTTGGTGAGAATCAAAGGCAAAAGAATAAACTATATGCAGACATGAAAAAGGACAAGACTTCGGCTTTCCTCTTCTTTCTTTCCTCCGACAAAGTAATTGAGTGATCATTTAAATTATACAACTTAAGTGATTGGTTTAAAATCCATTACTTGAAGAAATCAACTACTTGGAGATAGGTGGCGGACGTGCAAAATAGAAGGTTCTATTTTCAGTTGCAAATCATACATGTCATGTAAAGAGGAATTCTAGGATGGATATTGCTAGTTGTTTCTTTCCTCCGACTTCCACATGTGTCAGTTCAACTAAAAGCTTCCAACTTGTAATTTCCCCTCTACATTCTATAAGTAGAGGAAGAACCTTTGGGTTAATGATCAGAATTTGTAAGTAGCATCCTTGTGTTCTAGACTTTGTGCTGAAACCTTTGAGAGCCACTTGAAGCAAAGGAATATACAGGAGCAGATTTCTAGAGAACTTTGTGTCACGGTGTATTGTGTTTCTTGCTTTTAATCTTAGATCTTTTAATAGACTTTGTGTTATTTTAGATCTAGATCTAGAGCTACCTTTACTTAGAATTCGTGTTTATATCTATTAGCTTTTTTATGTGCATGCAATCAACTCTGCTATCTATTGATTGGGATGTACATCTTACCCATTTCTTCTCTATGTTTATATAATTCCTTTCTTTATAAGTATTTCCTTTCTTAAACAATTGCTTACTTGTTGCAAAATTATTCAGTTATGGTTCATGAATTGAGTAGTTAAATTAAAACCCCATTTAGATATTAGCATACTTTAATTGAAAAATATGACATGGGAGCCTCACCTGTAAATGAGGGAGATTTATCTCATGATTGCCTAAGTTTTAGGCTATGCAGAAAATCTAGCCAACACCACACTAAAAGGGAAAGAGTGGCTCAAAATCAAAATATACTAAAAATATGGGGTATACAAGTGCCTCCATGTATGATACATGTTGATAAACTAACAAAATTCCATAATCCTTTGGTGTGATCCTCCAATAGAAATGTTTGGATGGATCCTAGTACTCTTCTTATGTGATCTAGTTGTGGAGTGCAAAGGACTCCTCAACTTGATCTTATGGTGAGATCCAATCACATTTTAGGCTGTGTAATCTATACCACTTTCCTCCAACTCAATAAGGCTCCATGCCCACCCAAGAATTTTGTACCACCTCTTGCAATTTTTTTCACCTCGAGTCTCCAATTTTGAGGTCTTGGCCCTCTCATTCACTAAGAGATCTACTTTATGGTGACCAACGGTGAAGACATCCATATGTCACCTAACACTATGAGTAAGCCCAAGATCTACCTCTGTATCTCATTTGGAGTCTTCCTCGAGGATGGGAAAACATATCAACTAGTGTATCCTAGATCAATTACCTCCACTTAGTGGCGGTATCTACACACACATCACATGAGAAAACAATATAGTTAGATAACATCTCCATGAGGAAAACCACTAGCACTAGAAATAAAGGAGTTAAATTTAATAATATAAATCTAAATAACAACAAGAATTTGAAATACCAAAATAAATCAAAATGAACCTACCTAGATAATTTTTTTTGACTTCGGGTATAGCCCCACCTTAGAAGTATTTAAGTCATCATCATCCTTCTAACTATCCTCTTTGGTGGCCCATGACATTCACTAGACTCTCATTGGTCATATCTTCCCTCACCCTAACCAACTGGGTGCATAATCTTAATGGGAATCGGTCTCTGACCATGCCTTGCCACTACTCTTGCTATTATTTACTATCCTAACAACTATGTCTTCCTTCACGGTAGTGGTGGTGGCACTCCACCTATCCCTCATCAATGCCTCCTACAAGTTTATGTTTCCCTACCACATCTATGGCAATATTGACTCCTCGAAGTCAATAGAGTCCACAAAAATATCCCAAAGTAAGTATTGTATCACTCATGGTCCTTGCAGTACACAATAGGTACATCTGGAATGGAAATTTCTAGTGGCTATCCAAACTACTGAGGTACCTTTCTCACTAGGTGCACCTCAATGTACACTAATCTATCCTTAACCTTCCCTATAAGAGATCATGACATCAATGAATATCCATCCTAGGTCCAAGATCATTACATCGCTAGGTATGGCTCTATAATCATGAAAACATTTTTCAGAGTGTAGGTTTCTCTACGAGTGTCTTTAAAATTTACCATATTACCCCAATGATGTGTTCTAACCTATTCATCAAACCCACTAGCATTGTCGTGACATACAACCTAGACCACTCATACACGCAACTCATCACCAACGTTGGGTAGCTCAAACTCCGACTTCCCAACCTTGCCACCCTATATAGATCCTTTTAGATACAAAATAACATGTCTTGGTCCCAATTAAATTAGCATCCATGTACCTAAATCTCTCTAACGATGGGATCCTAGTAATACAACAAACAGTTTGTGCCATTGTCCTAAACTAATAGGAGAAAAATACGTCTATAATCACCTTGAAGAAGTTTGGAATGTGTGTGTTCCTCACCCCTACCAATTTTACCCCTTACTTGGTGCTCTTGTCGGATGCCTATACATCTCCAAAATAGTTAGCCCACTCTAAGGTCTAGTATAGCCTTGTAGTCACCAACATTGTCACCTCTTTACCTATGACTAGGAGACCCATGGTCCTATATGTATCCACAAGAGTAATATTCCACTCATCGTACATGCCAAAGGAAACCATAAATTGTTCAATTCTCATCTCAAGTATTTCAACATGTTGCATAATATATTTCTCATGAGAGCAATGAGTGGTGTCTTAACAAGCTTTAAGATCCCTAAGATACTTAATAACATTGTCTCATGTGTGGTAAGTTGACCTATCACATCCAATAGCCAATCCAACTCCCTATACATTCTCTACCTCATGTATCCACCTTGTAAACACCCAAAACAACAAAAATGAAAGTTATATGTGTTAAAAATAATGAAAAATTAACTTCCAATAATTTTTTTAAATTTTCTAACTATCTAACATGTAGCCAACACTACTGTAGGTGATGGTTTCTATTTCACCATCGATAATTTCATGTTCGCTATCATTGGAACTTGCACATTTGGTAGTGTCAAATGTGTAATCATTAGTAGTAGTTACAACCAGGGACCATAGTTGTTGAAATCCCCCACCGACAATTGTGCATTTGACATTGTCAAATGTGTAACCATCGATCTGCATGGATTGGTAGTTTTATCCCACGAGTGACACTTCCATCTTGTTAAACCCAAAAACATTAAAAATGACTAAAACAATCCAAAACCCCTAACAAAGTCTATTTTTTAGATTTATCTAGCCTATATTTCCTACCCAAAATTTTCAAACTCAATTACATAAAATGATGGCCCCAAATTGGAGATCTTGGAAAAATAACAACTCTCCACAAACTCTAAAAAACCACATAAATCACTTATCTTCTTGCTTCACATGTTTCCAATGGTACCCCTATCATCATAGTGTTCTCACAATCTCGTATCTTATCTCCATAATGGTCATTATTGTAACGTATAGAGGTATGTTAATTATTTAAACATGCAAGCAGAAGTTACCAAATTTATCAGGGATTATGTTTTATGTAGTATAAGTAAGCTTAGTAGTAGAAAGTTGTGTTTATATATGTTATTACTAGTTCCTTCCTTGTCATGGGAGAACATCTCCATGGATTTTGTGGGTGGTTTTCCTACCTCCAAGAAATGATATGATTATATTTTGTGGTAGTGGACCGGTTCAGTAAAATGTGTATTTTCATTCCTTGCAAAAAGACCATTAAATCCAATGATGCAAATGAGTTATTTTTAGATAATGTGTGGGTTCATTTTGGTTTTCCTAATTCTATTGTGTCAGATAAGGACTCACATTTCATAGAAAAATTTGGTCTACTTTGTGGGAAAAGATGGATACTGGCTGAAAAGGTAAATCACTTTTCATCCTCAAACAGATGGGCAAACGAAAGTGGTAAACCATACCTTGGTTCAACTCTTGAGAGGATATAATAGGAAACATCCTAGGACTTGGGATGAGAATTTGATGTATATCTAGCATTCTTATAACATGACAATTTTTACTTCTACCAATAATAATCCTTTTGAAACATGTTTTTATTATTTTCCTAAGATTTCATTTGATGTTGTTTTGAGATTACCATGCAGAGAAAATGAGAAAGTGGATTTGGAAGTCCAAAATCGAGAAGTTAATTGAAAAATTCAATGATACACCTCTCAAGTATAAGAGAGGTTGAAAGAGTCACATGCAAAGTACAAAGCATGGCATGATCAACATAGAACTGAGCATTCTTTCCTTGTTGGTGAAAAGGTATGGTTGTACTTGAGAAAATAAAGGATACAAGGTAAATATAAGAAACTCAAGCCTCTTCAATATGGCCCATTTGAAATTGGAACAAGTGGGTAAGAATGCATTTCACTTGGATTTTCCTCCCTATATGAGAATATATTTAGTTATGAATGTTGAGAATTTGCATCTCTTTGAGCCCTCTATGTTGGATCAAGAAGAAGAGTAATTTTTTCTACCATCTATTAAAGATATTTCTCTAGATAATTAGTTATAATTGGAAAAAGATGTGGTATTCTAGCAAAAAGAGAGGACAACACAATGAGGAGTGTAAGAAAAGTGGTTGATTAGGTCATTTTAGGGACTTAAAATCCTCAAATTGGGGAGGTATGATCAAAAGTGGATCTAGAAATACCCAATTCTATGTATTCTCCTTATTGAGACTTGTAAAACATACCCTCAACATGTTCATTGTTCTAGGAAAATGGTTAAGTCAAGTTGACAAAGATTTGGACACCTCAAATGAAAAAAGAGACCATTTCTTGTTTTTTATGTGTATTAACTATGTGACGGCCATAGAAATGGTGTGGAATTGCCATGATTTCACCAAGTAGAGGTTGCGTAAGCATGTGCACGAGTTCTTCCCTAACAATGCCAAAATGAGGAATCAAACAGTTGTAAATGTTTGGGCTTCTCAAAACGTTTTGTTTCACCTTCCTTCCATCCTTGGGTAGAGTAACTATAAATATAAGTTCATTTACTCATTCTAAGAAATTTCTCTGAGTTAATTCAAGGGTAAGCAAAGGATGAAGTTGAAATTATTCATGTTTTGTTTATAAAGAGTCGAGTTCTTTCTTGTTGAGGATTGTAAGAAAGTAATGCAAGTAGAAGGAGCTTGAATCCTTCTTAAAGGTCATAGTTTGATAGTAAACTTGTATTATATTGGATATTTACATAGTGAAGGGAAGTAATTGCTTACCCAGCTAGATTTTTCCCACATTGGGTTTCTCCAGGATAAAATTGTTGTCTCCTTGTCTTACATCTTTCATTTTCAGTATTGTGTGAATAATTCTTGCATAATAAACTGGATATTAAGAGCTTTATCAAATTGTTCATTCATTATCATAAAATAGGATCTAATTATTGCTTTAAAAGGTAGTTTATGAATCATTATCCCTTTTAGAATCTTCTTAGAATATTTTTCCGATTCTTTATCCTCTTTTCAACCCTTTTTACTTTCTAGCACGGTACTACCACAAAAAATACACTACCTTTATAGTGGTATCATTCCTTGTTATGGTAATTCCATCCTCCACCATGATGGTTTTGGCCCCTACCTATGGAGATAATTCTTACGCCTATGGTGGTTCCACTTCACGGACCAAAAATTTCATTTCCGCTCTAATGATTGTGTAAGTACCACCTACGTAAATTAGTGGTTCTATCTCCCTAATGTTTTGATTTTATCCTCTCCTCACAATGTATGATTTTTCATCCTATTTTAAGACCATTCTCATGATTTACCTTATTTTTAATTCCCAATTACTACTCCTCCATATTATTTGCACAATGGACTAAGTGGGGGTGAATTATTACTTCAAAAATTTCATCCAATTATATTTAGCTTGAGTAAACCATTAACCATTCAAACATGCATCAATGTGAGTTTAATAACATGAAACAACCATTCATAAGAGCATAAATCCAGAGAGTACACAAAAAAATTAGATGTGAAGTGGGAAACCATCAAAGGAAGAAGACCCACTGAAACTTTTGAATATATTACTCAATATAAAATACATTTATGAATATAAAACATCACACAAGATGTTTTTAGTGAAGAACCCACCTCACAAGGAGCACCCACCCCTATTTATTATAACACCCACTATAAAGAATATACTACCTCCAAAAATGATCAAGCACCCACTCAACCACCGAAGATAAATATCACTAAGTTAATTTTTCTCCTACAATAGATTGTGATCACTAGTTTAGCTCACACACCTCAAAACCCTCTCAAACAACTCTCTCTCCTACTTCTCTCAATCTTGATCCTTCACAAGATGATTAGGTCTAATGACCTTATAAAAATAATAATTAAATTTTATCAACACTTTATGCCTCTTCTCAACTCGGCTTGGATCCCTTCAACACTCTCTCTCACCTCCTCTAGCTCATTCACACTTGTATCTACTTCACTAGCTCAAATGAGCAACTTCATTCACTTTATATACATGACACAAACTTACAAACACCTTAGGCTGGCCATGAATATTAAGTTCATTATTCTCAACATCAAAAACATATAAGACATCATATAAATTCATATGAAAGTACCATATAGGTCAGCATTAGACTAAGACTCTCACATGCACAACTAGGCCTAAAAGGCTAGATTAATCTCCACCAAGCACTTCATGGAATCAAAAGGCACAAGGAAACTCTATCAAGACTTAAAAATATCCATGAATGTCACATACATCCTATAAACACCTTCCAAAATCTCAGAACCTCTCGCATCATTCATTCTTCTCATAACACCATCATAGGATTGTTTCCTACTCATTTTGAGAACCTTCAACAAATCGGTCTTCAAATATGAATACCTAGCTTCAACATACCACCTCAACCATGGCATGTAACCACTCATTGTAAATCCAATGACCCAAGGAAAACTTCAAACCATGTTATACATCGTGAATCATCCCACAAATCCATCAAAACATCATTATTCTTGAGGATACATACGCTACATAGAAATTGGTTTTGGAAATAAGAAATTCTCACACTTAAGATGACACTTTCAATACTTATAAATGCATGTAGCATGATATTTGTGTGTGTGTGACTTTCTCTCATCATTTTAGGGTCTTTTCCACATTAAGTGGTGATTCATCTCACTAGCAAGTTCATAGGTCTTAGGAGTTATATGACAAGTGGCAGATTTTGTCATAGAATTTGTCATTGTCATATGTGTCAGTGGTGTCATAGGAGTTACATTCCTTATTTGGAATTGTAACTCCTCTTTCCCTCTTACAAGGAATGATTTTCCAAGCATGACAGATTACAGAACTCCCATATGTACCCTCTTTTTTGATATATGAGCATGGGCAGAGTTGTTTTTCTATTTGCATGATTTTCCATTGTTTGAATATTTCTAATTATGTTGGACCTATCATGTTACCATTGGAGTGTAACTTCATCTTAGTGCATAGGTTTCTATATCAATTCTCATGAACATTCTTTCATGAAATCGTAGCTTAAGGATTTAGTAAATGTGCACTCATATTTTTGGGTTACGGAGTTACTTCTAGTTCTATCTTTTTCGTTCCTTATGCAAGTTTTCATTAGTTTTATTGGAATCATGATGACTAATGTTTAATATATATTCATTGGATTTTTACATTTTAGGGTTTGTGCATGTGTGCGGAGTTTATGTTTTCCACCATCGGGAGTTTGCTAGTTTCAATCACATCTTGGTGGGAAAGGACTTTTTAGAGGTTGGTTTTATCCTTAGGTCTTATCAAATTTTTAAATAAAAGTGATTTTTTTAAATGTGTTTTTGGCCTTTGAAGACCTCTCTCCCGCTGGTTTGTGTCCTTTTTGTCTGCATTGGCTCTTCATAGTCACATATATAAGGTAAAGGTTTAATTTTAAGGTAAATTTTTTTATAGTTAGATCTTAAGTAGATAATTATATCTAATTGTTATTTTAAAGGTGTTATTAATAAATTAGGTTTTAATTAAAATTTTAAAATCTAATTGAATTTTCAAGTAAAGAGCTTATTTTTAAACTTAGACATCTAATTAAAAAATTAAGCTCTTTTCAATTTGATTTGTAAATTAAAATAGTCAATTATTTAAAGTTATTATCATTTTTGTCCTCTTATCTTCTAAAATTAAGCTAATTGGACATTACAAAAGGTCATTTTTAAGCATTATTGGTTTTTTTCTCTAATCATGTTTTGGAGTGTTTTATAGCATCTCTATCCATTTTTGTCTTTAGGGAGCCCTCGATGCATCCTAGAGGTCATTTGGACTTGCTTGAGTCATGTTCTTACATTGTAATAACTCTTATTATTGTTTGCGGACTAATGAGCGCACCCACCACAATCTTGCAACAAAGGGTTTCTGCTATGACGTGAGACACTATTTCTCACATATGACTATTTTTATCCCCTTCTCTTGCTTTTGTTCATTTCGTTTCTTACTTATGGTTTTGAACTGTTGCGATCAATGAACCTTGATTGTGGTCTCCACTCTTGCGCATTATTACATTGATTGCAAGGTGAGTGACTAACTAGTTCTTGACGCATAGTCGCATCTAATTTTAATCAACACACTAAACTATAAAGTGCTAAACTCAGGAGGTATCTATATTGTCCTATGGTGGTTGTGTTTCTTTCTCTCTTTTTTTGCATTCCTTCTTTCTCTCTCTTCATTATGGATGCATCCAAAGTACCTTTTCTCACACCTTTCAATTTCTTCAAATGGATATCTAAAATTTTATGGTTTTATGTAGTAAAGGGTTATTCCATCTTTCCAATGGAGTAGAGATTGAACTTGATGATGAACCAAAAAATATAAGTGATTCAACCATTGTGATGAAGCCTTAAGTCTTCTATGTATCTCCATCTCTCCCAACTTTGCTCTTCCACATCAAAATTCCTTGACACCCATTGAAGCATGGAAAAAAATTGATGATATGTTTGGGAAGAAAGATGACATGAGAACACATGAGTTAGAGAATGAACTACTATGGTTAAACCCTAGTGACTTTGAAAACCTGTAGGTATTCTTCTCAAATTTTGTTCACACTATATGCTTCTTAAGGAATGTGAAGTGGAGAATAAATACTCTCGAGTTGATCTTGTCGATTATTTCTAAGTTAGGTCCCAAATACATCATCTTCGTTTTGAATTTCCATGCCATGAAATCCACCTTAGGAAGTTCTTGGAAAATTCCCTCATTTGACATTTTTTTGTCCCAGCTCATTCGAAAACAGGACAAACTCATTCAAATGGGGACTCTAAAATCCAAGTCACAAGCCCTTATGGAAAGTAAGGGTAAGAAAAATGAAAAGAAGAAATAGGAAAAGGACCAACCCAAGAAGGAAACCAAGATCAACCAAGAAAAAACTAATCCTAACATGAATGCTTCAAATTTTTAGACTAAAGTAAAGAAATAAAATTGTAAGTGTTCTATTGTAAGAAGACCTGGCTATGAAGAGCACTAGTTTATGTGGAAATAGAATGATCACTTAACTCATTTACTTGAAAGAATAAAATAAGTGTCCCTAAATGTGTTAAACAAAAAGATTAAAAGGGTGATTCTTCCAAAGAAAAGGGATTTAACAAAGAATAGAATTTAAGCTAAACCCTATATTAAACATAAAGTAAATGAATAAGCAATAAAGTACAAATTTGACCTAAGCAATAAGCAATTAAATTTAAAACCCTAAGTGTAAGAGAGAGTAAAAGAGAATTAGTTGATTCAAAAATAATATTGGACTATACTAAGCTAAATAACTAATGAACAAGAGGAGGGAAGTCTCACATGCAAGCTTAGAAAATTGTGTGACCGTAGGATTTTCATGGACTAGGGTGCCTAGAATAGGTAAGGGGTTCTGAGGCACCGTAGAAAAACTGTTGGGTGCCCGTGATTGCTTAGAAATGTATAAAATGATTTCTTCAATATTACTTCTATGTCACTACCCCTCGTTATTGATCATTTGTATGTTGCACTAAGTTCACAATATTCGTCTACATAACTGCGAATAGAAAGAGCACCGGTAAAACCCCAAAACACATAAAATCGTAAAAAGAAAAAGATGCAAATGGGGAGTTGATTGACCAGGTGGTCACTTGAATAAGTGAGCTTATGATTTGGGTATTGTACTTCATTTCAGACTCCATGTAGTTCTATGTGTGTGTGTAGAATCGTGCCCTAGGTGGCTCTTGTGTCAGGCGCATTTGAATAGAAAGCAATAGCTAGATGTAGAAGATGTAAATAGATGTATGCATGGAAAAATGAACTTCCCCTCCTATGAATTGTATGTAGAAGAATGTAGTCCATTGTCCCTTGAATGATATTTATATGGATGTTTTATGCTCTTAGATGCAACCTCGAGGTGATGATAGTAAATGTTTAGTGTTTGGTCCTTTATTATGGTCACATAGCTTTGTATTTATATTATTCCCTTGTTTGAATTTTATAATTAACCACTAAAAGGATGACCCACAAGAAAACAAGATGTCCAATAGCTATAAAAGACCTAAAATATGCAAGAAATATCCAAAGAGGTCGAGGTGCCCGGAGGGGACGGGGGCACCAGGCAGCCTTTGGTCCCGGGGAGCCTTTGGGTGTCAGATGAAAACCTAAAGTATTAAAATTAAAACAGAGTTAGTGTGGTGTGTCATACCAAGAAAGAAACATAAGAGGCCAAAGATAGTGGTCAATTAGTACTTTTCTTATTTAGGAATCATATGAATAGTGGCATGTGATCATGACCTAGAAATGTACCCAAAGTACATGATTTAGTGTCTACATTTTCCCCCACTTTATGTTGTTGAGTAAATAATTGATAACATAAAGTAGATAGAATATGTGTACCTAATAACCATGTAGATCAATGGTGAAAGGTGTGTCGAGATATAAGAAAAAGCGTGGACTAATAAAAATGAAGCGTGGAAGCTAGAGAAGAGGAAGTGACCCTAGGGGTGAAAGCGTATGTGTATATGTCACGTTGTACCTATTGTTGATGTCAATGATGCTTGATGATATGATGTTACTTCCCATCATGATAGAAATGCAAAGAGAAGAGAAAACTTAGTAGTAAAATATGTGTATATGAAAACTTTGATCAAACGTGTGAAAAAATGTTTAAAAATTATGTAAAAGTTTGTAAAAATGTGAAAAGGAACATGTGCATCGATTCATGATGAGTGAAGAGTGTAGAAAGGATCCTCAAAATTTTGTAAAAGAACATGTTTTTTGGGAGATCTCACACCAAGAATGATTTTTTCGGGTGATCTCACGCCAACTATGCCAAGTGTGAGCTTTTGGGCGATCTCACGCCATGGAAAAATAAGTGTAGGGAGAAAGTTATAGTGGTATTATCTAACCTTTGACTGCTTCTGAAATGTAAACATCACTATAGATTGTTTTTCAAATGCGATCCAATGCGAGTAGAAAAATAAGATAGAATGCATGCATGTTGATTGTTGAAGGATTGTGTCTGTATTAAGAAAACCGTTGTGTAAAATTCCAAAAATTGTGTTGATATGAGAAAAATTGTGTAATTTCCTCCTAGTCATAGGCAATCAAGAAGGTTCAAGGGCACCCAAACACTCATGTCTATTTCTGGGTACCGGTTTTGTGTTTTTTGAATACCTAAGTTATATTCTAGGCCGTTTCTATGGTGAACACTATGTTGTACTATGATCCGTGAATTTTTATATGGGGTGACTAATTCACCCAATGATTCCCCCTCATTTGGGTTGCGTATGCGACATCACTAGGAGAATGCATCCCAAAGGAGGACCGACCATGAAGCGTGACTAATACCTGTAGGGAGGGAATGTGCTTGGTAGAAACCAAGGCACACACAAGTAAAGTGGCTAAAAAATGTGTTAGTGCAAGTAAATACAAATACACACATATAAAACAAGATGTAAGCTAGAAAGAAAGAAGACAATGTAGATCATGAAAATATGGTTTCAAACATGGGACATCACTCACAATGTCACAAGACAATTAGGGTTAAAGTGGTTAAAAGCACACAAGCGGTGAATAAACGAGACACGGGGAAAGCTAACAAACAATGTCATACAATGACAAATTGTGGAAGACAATATCAAACAAAGTAGTAGACAATCATGGTGAAAAATAGACCTACAAGACAAATGTTACACGTGAAACACCTGTTAACATGTTAGAAAGATAAAAATTATGTCAAAGCGTGTATGATATGATATAAGATAGTGTGCTAGTATGAGTAGGAAAAGTATAAATCAAAACAATAACACCTCTAAAGAATACGAAAGTATATGCCCCTAGGATCTATAGTGGGATTTGGTAAGACATATTATGCCAAGCTTCCATGTTGCTTATAAGGATCTCATGTAAAATTCCATTCACAACTAGAAGGAAAGTGAATGTGCGTGTGTATATGATAAAGATAATGACATATAATGTATTTGTCTAGCATATGTAACAAAGTATACATGTAAGTTGTTGGTAAGAATTTTTTTTAGGGATAAATTGGTGGTTTTCCGCCAATGCTATGGGATTCTAAGTCCCTCCACTTAAGCGGTGTAGATACCCTATATACATGCACGAATAAAAGGGTGGATTTTCTTGGTGGCCTTGTGGTAGGGGATCAATAGGGCACTCCACTAACCCTTTGGCAAAGCCAACCATTTATTGTTAAAGAGGATTTTTTTTAAAGCGGTGAAGGGGGAAGTGAGAAATGAGATAGGAGAACTAATGTTGTAGGTAGAAAATCATATTTATGTACACACACTAGTTAGAAATTTCAACACATGCATTTATGAGAAGAAACAACTATGTAAATAACAAGAAAAATGGAATTTAATGAGCACAAAGTATCAAGAAATCCCTTAGTCAAAGAAATCTAGAAACTCCTTCTTGTATTGATTGCTCAAACCAAAGTTGTACATAGTGGGGAAATGGAGGAAATTTGAGAATGAGGGGAATGGAAGAATTTGGATATCTCCTTTATTCTCTCAATGTACTCTTGAGTTTACAAAATAAATCACCAACCCTTTGAAATAGGAATGGATTTACAATTTATAGAATGAGAGATGACTCATCATCTACCCCTTAATGAGTTTTCATGTCCTTGCACAATTTAAAAATTCAACTTCCTAGGAAGCTTTTAAGTCCCTTTTTATAACATAAAGGTGACTTATTACATTGGGAACATTAAGACATATGAAAAAGTGCAACCCCAATGCAAAATTAGAACATTGAGAAAAGAGAGAAAGTTGGGGGAAGAGGAGAGAGAGAGAGAAGAAGAGACACCATTCACGATGAAGTCCATTGATCCTTGTTGATGGAAAGCTCCAAATGTAGTGAAACTCTAAATCTTTGAACTCCTTGCACATTGAGAAACTCCTTCAAATTAGCTCATGAATGATTTCCAAGTTGAATGAACTAAGATGGATCTCAAATGCCCTATGAAAAATTCCTATGATGATCCCAAAAATGATGTCCCCCTGAATGATTATCCTTATACGTCCCATTGTGCCAAAACTTGCTCTTTGAGTGTAACTTACTATTTTTAGTAAGTGTCATAGTTAGCTTTTCCCAACCTCAACTAGCTATGGTAGCTTGAATTATTTCTTCTTACTGTGCTCCTCTCACCTTTTAGACCAACTGGCTATTTATAACAGGGGCTTGTGGAACCACTTACTATTTTTAGTAAGTGTGAATTACGAGCCGAGATGACCTTTTTGATGAATTTTCTTGTGATACCTCCCCTCCTCTGTGTTCACCACCTTCTTCATAACATATTCAAATGGTGGGTGACCTGAAGTAATAGACCCCTATGTAGGCATTCATGCTATTTTTAGTAAGTGCACCATGGATGTCAGATTGCAAAAAAATAGGTCTTGAAATTCTGGGTTTTATTTCGGGGTTCCATGCTCTGAATTTTGAGTAATTCCTTTAAATCGAATAAGTGGGAAAATGAGATTTTCATTGGAGGGAGCAGAATACTAACAAAAAATACAGCCTTCCATATACCTAAAAATAGGGACTTCATGGCACGAAAACTAGTTTACGTGAAACTAGATTTTTCAACGATCATTCCCTCCAATTTTCACGTGATTTTTCCCATTGGAACCACGAGACGTGAAGAGGTAGCTCATTGCCTTTATCACAGATGTTCATCATGTGACATGGTAGAACTTTGATGAAAAATCAGTCCTCCATATCTCTAAAAATAGGGACTTCATGGTGCAAAAACTAGTTCATGCGAAACTAGATTTTTCAACGATCATTCCCTCCAAGTTTTGCGGAATTTCACCCTCTATAACCTTGAGAAGTGAAGAGGTAGCTCACTGATTTTTTCCACTACTATGTCATGGCGGCCGTTAATGGAGCTTAAAACTTTCAGGTCTATTTTTTCTCCATTTGTGATGAAATTAACTCCATTGCAATAGTTTTTTGCTTCTTGTCTCACTAGTGAAATTTCTCTTCAATCCGGTTGCCGATTTGATGGGAAATTGAGCTTTTGTTCTTCATGGAGCCGGAAGTGAATTTTTTTTTTTGAGAATTCTTTTCTATGAATGGTAATTTTGACTATGATTTTTAATGTCCTTCAAGAGAAAAACTCAACAACAAATGGTTTGTCAATTCGTGCACTGGTTTGTAAGATCTCTTCGATTTTCAGTTTCATGGCAATGAAGATTTTCAAAATTTTGGCTTCTTTGTTCTTTGTTTGATCAATATTTCTTCTGGGACCTACATATTTTCATGGAGTGAAGTATTTATTTTCTGTGGAAAATCTGGTTTGATCTTTGGCAATGGTGGAGTGGTGGTGAGAAGTTGCAGAGAAAGTTACAGAGCAAGTTGTGCACGGAGGAGTTAGATGTTAGAAGTTAGAAGCAGGAGGGATTTTTAAAATTTGAAAATTAAAGATAAGAAGGTATGAGGCACATTTTTATGTCCTTGATTTCCCTCACCTCAAAGAGATGTGAGGGACATCAAGTTCCACAGCGATCAAAGTGATGACACGTAGCGGAGATCCAATGGTAGGGAATGAAGGCCTGACAAGCACTTGGGGGCCGGAAATTCACTCTTGAAGAGGTCACATGAGTGAATAGGAGTCTCCTTGGTGTTTGGGAACATTTTTCCATATTTTATGTCCCTCATCTCAAATGGACATGAGGGACATCAAATTCCATGGCACTCAGGTGATGACACGTGGCAGCGATCCAACAATGAAGGCTTTAAGCTCCCGCAAGCACCTAGGGGCTGAACTAGTGATTCTAGAGGTCATATGTGGGTCAGAGGGCTTCATGAATTATAGGTGCATTTTTAAACCTTGATGTCCCTGACCTTGAGGGATGTGAGGGACACAAAATCCCACCATGCTCCTGGAGCTGAAAATTTGACTAACTCCCGAACCTTGAGGACAACTTGCGATGATAATATCTTGAGTTTCGATTGAATTTTTTAATAAAATTATATATGGTCATGACTTACTTTTTAATCTAATGGTGGGGGTATTAGGTATTTATTCATCCACTTGATCCCTTAAAAATCAGATTTTGATCTGGTACTCCACCTATACATGAGAAAAACTTCTTGCAAAACCATTTCTCCAAAGTGTTGTGAAAAAATAATTTCACCATCTTGTAGGGCTTATAATTCCCTTTCGATGATGCTTTTTTTTCTCCTAAATTCATTTGGAGCTCCTAGAATCACCTTCGGAAGGTCAATTTTTTTGCTTGTGCCGCCTTGCCTACTATGAACCCTGATTTTGATCAAACTGCTCCAAAATCCTCAAATATCCCCTAAATATTCAAAAATCAATTCAATGATGTTTATATGCCTTCAATTCACCTCTATGTTGGTTTTATATCATCTATTCCACTTCATGGGGTTTCTCTAGTCATGGGAAGGCCAGTGATAGCCCTTCCCAACATTGCCCAAAGATAGCATTTTTGTTATGAACTCTTAAAATCACATAGGGGGATGATTTTACTTTCCTAAATCACCTAGGGGAATGAATTAACAAAAATTGGGAGGTTATCTTGGACTAATCGGGTAGACCTAGGGTGCCTCGAGAATGATAAAACATGATAATTTTATTACAGGGGTATCGTTGTCATGCTTGGAAATTGTCAATTTTCTGTTGCACAATTGCATGACAATGTAAGAATAAGTAAGAAAGATTAAATGCAACCAAGATATGAAGTATGTTATGGATGAGATGGAATGGAATGTAGTGTAAGTGTGATAGGAACAACGTGCCCCCCAAGTGGATGTGTATGTGTGAGATGAGGTTCATTTATAAATGACCCCTCAGTAGTCAAGAATGAACCATAGAATAAGAGTACATCATCAAGAAATGTTTTTTAATTATGCGCTAGAGAGATATGATCGTAAAAGTGTAAAACATTTAGAGTGAGTGAGTGGGAGGAGGCTAATTTGATATTGAAACACTCATCGCAATCAGTATGAATCTGTGGAACCAGAGTGCATCATGTGGAAATAAGTGCAACGTGTGATAATAGATGTGAGAAAGATATATCATGAGTGTATATCAAGAAAAGTGTGTGTAATGTGTGATAGGAGCTGCTAGAAAGAGATGTTATGAATGTACACAGTGTGAAGTATGTAATGATGTGAGGTTCATGAATTTAGTATGCCCTAAACAATCAAGTGTGAACCATAGCATGAGAGTGCGTCATAAGGTAGTGACAATATTAGTTATGTATCAAGATGTGTAATGATGCTTAGAGAATATTAGTCACTAAACATGAAGTGTCAAGTGCATGAGATGATAGAAACATTTAAGAACAATGCAAGGGGGAGAATATGCGTGATGCCCCCAAGTGTGCAAGAGATGAGGATCTATGGCAGTGTTTGAAATGGGTCTTGAGGATCAAAATAAGGAATAATTTTCTTGAAAAATTTAATTGGATGCAAAAGTTGAGATTGTGAAGGGATCTTGAATGGTGCAATTCGAAAGAGGCCATCTAGAGTTTGTTGGTCGTGCATAATGAGTGGTTGCTGATTTTGGATTGATATTGTTGTAGAATATTTTAGAGGAGGTGGAGTTAGACTAATTTTGAGAGGCGGTTCTTAGCTTGACTTGGTAATATTGTAGAATACTTGAGAGGAGGTTTCTTAGGTGGATCTTGAATTACCATAGAAGGAACATTAGCAATAATGGTATGATGCTCATTAAACATAGATGAACCATATTTATGATCCTAATGCGACTTAACAATTGGAGATGAACATGTAGTTGTATTGTTTGTAGCAAATGAAATGAGACCATAATGCTTAAGGTGGCCAATTTTTAATTTTAAATCATATCAATCATTGTCATTATGTCCATTTATTCGATGATAATTACAATATGGGATACCATGATATTTTGCAAGTTGATATGGAGGATAGAAATGAGTAGATGGAAAGTTGATCAATTGATGCTTAAGAAGCTTCAGAAGAATGTCATGTTGTTTAGCATTGAAATCAAATTGGAGAGGTGCGAGGAGTGGTAAGTCTTGAGGCTCACTTATATGAGCACATGTAGAAGACATATAATGAGGATGAGAAGAAGAACTAACATTAGCCTAAGAAGTGTCCTTAAGATGTTAGATTTTATATTTAAGAGATGTGATCATGGATTCCATAGCCTGAAATATATCTTGAAATAAAGAATGAAGAGTTTGAATGGATTTTCAAATAGATTTATTGGAATTATAACCAAGAGAGTTATCAGAAAGAAAATCAAAGATAACACTGACTTGAGTGGGTGGCGTGTCCTTAGGAAAAGACATGGTGTCTCAAGATTTTTGAAGAACATATTTGCAAGGTGGATACATTTGTAATAATTCATGAAAAGAGATGTGACAAACTTTAAGAGCCATGAGAGAATAAAAATAAGGATCAAGAGTGTCCAAATGATTCGGGTTCATTAAATCATTTAACAAAAAATAGAATTTAATCTAAACCCTATATTACAATTTAGTGACAAATGATTAAGCAATAAAGTAAAGATTTTACCTAATTAATATGTAATTAAATTTGAAACCCTACGTATAAGAGAGAGTAAAAGAGACTTAGTTGATTCACAAATAATCCTGGTGTGTGTTGAGTTGAAGAGCTAATGAACAGGAGGAGGGAAGTGTCCCACCCGAGCTCGGAAAATTGTGCGATAGCAAGATCTTCCCCTGGTAGGGGCACATGGAATAGGTAAAGGGCTCCTGGGCATTTTATACCACTAAAGGGAACCCATGACTGCTCATAAACTTAGAAAATTATTTCTTCAGTGGTCACTTCTATGTCACGCCCTTCATTGTTGATCTCATGTAGGTCACACTAAGTCTGCAAGATTTTCTGTAACTGCAAATAGAAGAGAACCTACAAAACCCCAAAACACATCAAATCCTGAAAAAAAAAAAGATGCAAATGGGGAGTCGAATAACCCTAATGGTCACCCGATTGGGTGAACTTATTATACAGTGTTGCTTGATACATTTGAATAATGTAGTTTTGTGTGTATGTAGAATCGTTCCCTAGATGGCTCGTGTTAGAGGTACTTGAATAGCAAACAATAGCTAGATGTAGAAGATGTAAATAGATGTGTGCATGGAAAAATGAACTTCCCCTCTTATGAAGTGTATGCAAAAGAATGCAATCCCTTATCCCTTGAATGATAGCTATATGGATGCTTTGATGCTCTTAGATGCAACCTTAGGTGATGATACTAAATGTTTAGTGTTTGGTATTTTATTATGGTCACATATATTTGTATTTATATGATTCCCTTGTTTGAATTTCATAATTAACCACTAAAAGGTTGACCCACAAGAAAACAATATGCCCAATAACTAGAAAATACCCAAAATATGAGAGAAAGATAAAAATAAGTTGGGGGCATCCGGAGGGGACGGGGCACATAGGTGCTTAGTATCTTGGCTGGCACCAAGCTTTGGTGTCCAGGACTCAAAAAAGATGAAGTAACGAAAGTCGAGACTAGGTGGTAGGGTGTGTAATACCAAGAAGGAAACTAGAAAGAAAGCAAGAGGCCAAAGATAATGGTCAATTAGTACTTTTCATTCGTAGTCGAATAATATCAATAGTGGTACGTGATAAAGACCTAGAAATGTACTCAAAGTGCGTGATTTAGTGTCTAGACAAAGGAGTATAAATATAAGAAGAAGAAAGGAAAGACCCTTGTAGCTAGATCGGTTCCTTCATCAATGAGGATTATCGATTTAGGTGCCTCGCACCACATAACATTTTGGATGTTGATTTCACCAACATTAAACCATGTGGCATGTCCCAAATCACATTCGGTGATGACACTACTATGTCAGTTTCTGGTAGTGGATTGGTAGAGATGGAGGGTGGAACATTTAACCAAGTTTTGAGTGTTCCCAATCTCTTATCAATTTACCAAATCATTCACCTTGGTGAGGGAATGCGAGTGGAATTTTTTCCTAACTTGGTGATTATTTATGAGATTAACTTTAACTACATCATGGGTGAGGAAAGATGGATCACTATTCATGGTTTTATACCTTTTCCCACTTTACTTTGATTCAACGCCCACAACCTTTCTCACTCATGCGAGATGAGGTTAGTAAGTTATGGCATGAGCATTTTGGGCATATTAATTTTTGTTACGTTGAATGATTGAGCCAAAATGAAATGGTCAATGGGTTACCCCACGTGAGTTTTCTAAGGGTCTTTGTGAGGGTTGTGCCCTCGGGAAACACCCTAGGAAAGTTTTTGACAAAGGAAAAGTCTAGAGATTTTCTCATCCTTTGGATCTTGTTCATAGTGACATTTTCGGCCCTTTCCCATATCCTTTGTTTATTAGAGCTCTATATATACTAACCTTCATTGATGAATTTTCGTGATACACTTGGGTATATTTTCTTAAGATTAAGGCTGAATTATTTGAGCATTTTTAGGAATTTAAGGCTCTTGGTGAGAAACAAGTGTAACAATCTATCAAGGTTCTTCAAACTGACAATGGAGGTGAGTGTGTGAGTAATTGGTTCGAAGATTTCTATACCTCTAAAGGGATCTCTTTGCAATGAATAGTTTTTTATAGCCCTTCACAAAATGGATTTGTAAAAATAAAGAACCAAATGCTTAAGGAGATGACCACTTGTATGGTTCACTCAAAATACCTTCCTCCACAGTCTAGGGTTGAAGCAGTGAATTGTGTTTTCTATATTTAGAACCATGTTCCACAAAATGACATAAGAGGGATTACACTCTTTGAAGCCTATTTTGGACACATATCTGATGTAGAGCACTTTCGCATCTTTGGATATAATGTTATGGCCTATATTCCTAAAAATAAATGCAAGGCTTTGGAACCGCAGTCCAAACCTTGTATTTTTGTAGGGTATCCTAATGGCGTGAAGGGGTATAGATTATTGAACCCTACTACTCATGAGATTTATATTGAGATAAGTGTTACGTTTGATGATTCATCTTGAATTCTACTTCTCCACTCTACGAGGTTCTTTTTCCCATTGATTTATATTTTGACTTGTCGAGATGATGATGTTGTTGAGAAAGTTCCTCCTCTTGATCCACATGCTACTCCCGACCCTCAAACTTATAATTCTTCTAATTCTAATAGTATTGATGATAAGGACTATGGCCCTTCTCACTAGATTGAAGAATCTTCCAACTCTAAGCTGATCCTCCTTGTCTTATTTGGGCTAGGAAAAATTTATAAAGTGTTAGAGAATTTGTTGAAGATCCTCCGGATGAGATACGTACTCGCTCGAAATTCATTAGACCACACTCCTTCACCTCCACTTCTAACCCTTAGTATTTCGGGAGCCTTCTAATATTCCTAAGTGGGATTATGCCATGGTTGAGTAGTATTCCTCACTCATAAATAACAATACTTGGGATCTCACCCTCATTCGAAAAGGAACAAAAATTGTTTAGTATAATTGGGTGTGTACTGGGAAAAGTATGGTTCCGATGGAGAATTCAAAAAGTATAAAGCACGACTTGTATCTAAGGGTTTCTCCTAGGTAGTTGGGGTTGATTATTAGGAAACCTTTGATCCATTTATGAATATGACTTCTATTGATCGACCCTCACCATCATTGTCGCCTGACGGATGGGAAGTTCACTAGAGTGGACGCCAATATTATCTTCCTTCACATGGACCTAGAGGAATAGATCTACATGGAACAACCTGCGGGTTATGTCTATGATCCCACCCTCATTTGTAAGTTAAAGAAGTATCTTTACAACATTAAATAATCCCCTCGGGATTGTTATGCCAAGATGGACTCCTTTTTACTTTCATCAGAGTTCACTTGGTATCACTCTGACCCAAATGTTTATATTTTGTGTTAGGATGACTCCATGCTCATTATTGTTTTGTATGTTGATGACTTGTTGATCACGGGAATCTCTTACTCTATCATCGATTATGTGAATATCACCTTGGCCAACAAGTTCTCTATGTCTGAGTTGGGCTTGCTTCATTACTATCTTAGAATCCAAATCTCACAATGTGACTCAGGAATTATGATTTTACATCCTAAGTACTCTCTTGATTTGTTTGCTTAGTTTCACATGACTGATTACAAGTATTCTCATACTCCTTTCCTTTTGGGTTTAAGTTAGTTTTTGATTTCTCTACTCCCTTGGTTGATGGTACTCTTTATCGATAGTTAGTGGGGATCTTGATTTACCTAACTTGTAATTTCCTGGATCTATCGTATGTTGTTGGGATCATGTCTAGATCTATGAAGGAGCCTCATGAGTTGCATTGGAAATTAGTGAAGTGGATCCTTCACTATGTTCATGGCACTCATACAGATGGAATTCACTATCTAGGAGGGACCGAGATTGACTTAATTTGGATATATAGATTTTATTGGGTTGGTGACTTAGATCATCGGAAATCTACCTTAGGATATAGTTTCTATCTTAGTTTGAGTCCTGTCAATTCATCTAATAAGAAGAAAAATGTCATTTCCATATCATCTATAGAGGAAAAGTGAAAAGGAGTAGTTAACGCTGTCATAGAAGTTATTTGGTTTTAGGGTATCTTGACAGAGTTTAGCATCCACTTTTTTAGTGACTTGTCATTATCTATTATGACAACATAAACACCATCTCAATTTTTTTAAATATGGGGGCAGCATCATTTGATGAAGCACATTGAGATTCACATGCACTTCATAAGGGATCGATAAATGAAGGTATCATCGACTTATAGTATATTTAGAAAACTAATAAATTTGTAGACATATTCACCAACCCCTTCACTGAGGTGAAGTTTCTTCAATTGCGGTATCTTCTTGGGGTGAGGTCTGCTGCAGAGGTGCCCATATTATTTAGGCTATCTATTCCTTCTCCTCTTCTTCTTTCTATAGAATTTTTTTTATACATGGGTACTTTATCAGGCCTTTAGTTTATGGGCCCCATTAACACATTTTTCTTAGTTTTCTATGGGAGTCTTCTCTTTCTGTTCTGACTTTCCATAACCTCTACCTCAGCCTTGATGAAGGGGGGTGTTGGTGTGTGTGACTTGCCTTATCATCCTATGGGTATCATATACATCATAGGGTTAGTCATCTCGCCTAGAGAGTTCATAAGTCTTAGGAGTTATATCACAAGTGGAAGATTCCGTCATAGAATCTATCATGGCCATATGTGTCGGTGACGTCAAAGGAGTTACCTTCCCTATTTGGAATCATAGCTCCTCTTTCCTTCTTATAGGGAATGATTTTCCAAGTATGGTAGTTACACAACACTCCCATATGTACCCTCCTTTTTTCGATCTATGAGCATGAGAAGACCTATTTTTCTATTTTCATGATTTTCCATTGTTCAAATCTTGTTGATTACGTTGGAGCTATCGCGTTATTGTTGAAGTGAAACTTCATCATAGTACATAGGTTTCCATATCAATTCTCATGAACACTTTCAAATTTTAACCCCTCATCACTCTCTAATGGATAGGAATCATGAACAAGCCAAGATATTGGTCTTTTAGACCAATTTCATTAAGGTACCTATATTATCTTGAAACCCTATCAAGTAGGTCAACTTGTGACCTCAATCGATCCATAGGGATCCAAAATGAATCTACTTCATCAGATCAGTTAGCATTAAGAAGGAAAATAAATACATGGATATTCTATCTTTATAGTAACAGGATCGCCGCTCTATGTAGAGTGACGGTTACATAACTACCATCCAACCAGGGTAGCGGTCCTGAGACCGTCGGTCTGCATTGGGCGGTGGTCCTGGCTCTTTTGGATATAAAATAAAAATATGAAATGAACAACCTAGAATTTAAAAGGTTTTCCATGTCTCTTCTCCTCCATGACCTTTCCCATTCTCCATTGCACGGGAGGACATGAGAAAGGCTATAAATACATGTTTTTAGAAGAGAACAAGATCATTGAAGCATGAAAGCAAGTGAGAAAGAAGTTCTTAGTGCGTTGGAATTGTGTATTGTAGAAGAAAGGAGTGTTGAGACAAAGTAATAAAGTAATTGGGAGGAAGTGTGAGATATTATCTACTTCTCTTTCATACTTATTGTAAATTATGTACTTATTGTTTTGAATTGGCCAATAAAAGTGGGAAGAAAGAGCAATTTCCCTTCCTGCCTGGTTTTTCCTCCTTTGGAGGTTTCTAGGATAAAAATTGTTGGTGTTTATGAGTTTATATTCTTTCCTTTCCTACAATTGTGGATTCTAAGCTTAAGAAAAATTTATTCACTAGCTATCTCTGTCATTTTATAATAAAAAGTAGAACAAAAATGTTTATTTTGTGATTATGTGGATAATTCCAAAGTTGAAGAGTTTACAGATCATTTTGGTATCAGAGCTAACAAGTATCCAGGACTATGGTATTCGTTCTTGGATTTGTATGACAATAATAAGATCTAAAGGTGAAGAGGATTTACCTTGTGATCTAGAAATTTCTACAAAGAAGTGGAAATAGAGAATTCGGGGAAAATGGAGGAAGAGAACTTGGTCCTTAGAATTGAGATGCTAGAGACCATGATGGATAGGATGTTTAGAAGGCAAGAATAACTTACAGATTTGCGAGAAGATATATTTTGTGAAGCAAGAATCCATGGACTCGGTGGTTTCAAGGCTTAGCTAAAAAAATTTGGCATAGGGAAGAGCCACCATGAGGAATATTATGGGGAAGAGCATGAATAAGAGACTTCAAACGCAAGAGAAAAGGTAAAATATGACCATACTCCTTTTAAAGTTGAGATTAAAAGATTTAAGGACAAGTAGATGCAAAGTTGCTTGATAAATGGCTAAAATAGTTGAAGTCTACTTTAGTGTCCATAATGTCACCGAGGCACATAGAGGATCACCTTTATACATCTCAAAATAGAGCTACATGCTCTAGATAATTGGGAAACCCATCTAGCCACTTGTGAAAAGAAGGAACGTCCTATTGTGAAATCTTGGCAAGAATTTAAAGAATTACGTAGAGCTAACTTCTATCCTATTGGCCATAAGACTGACCAAATGATTAAATGGCAAAGTATTTTAGACAAGGCAAAGTGGTCAAAGTGTGTAGGACTATACTACGAGTTTGATGGCGAGCCATGTTGCTAAACATGGACTTGAAGGATGAGGATATTTCGACAAATTACTTGGTATGACTTCACACTCACCTTGAAGAAAATTCATCTTCACAAAGCCCAAATATCTCAACAAGGTGTGTGTGCACACATACTACATAGATGATGAAAAGAAGAAAGGAGAAGCAGAGCAAGGAAAAAGTAGTAAAAAAATCAGCAAAAAAAAGAGTATGGGAAAACAAAGTAAGGGTAAGTGGAAAGGGAAAGGTACACAAGCTGCCACTACTTTAAATACTTGTAAAGATCTTGAGAATCTTTATAAGAACTGTGATATCAATGGTCATACTAACGCTACATATGGGAAGTTTCATATGGATTTACATCTGAAGAACCGAACCAAGGACTCAAATAAGTCCATGACAGCTGTAAAAACAGAAGGGGAGGTGGAAATCGAAGATGAATCTGATGTAGATGAAAGGCTTGGATGCACGACCACCAATATGGACATCCAAGAAGAGGAGATGAGTAGACTATTCCAGATCAAAATCTAGATCAAGAGAACTAAGGTAAATGCTTTGGTTGATATTGGTTCTCGGTCTAACTTGATTTCTGAAGCAATTGTAAATAAGTTTGGTCTTGAGACTTACAAGTATCCACACCCTTATCCTTTGGGTAGGGTGAATAAGGGTGTTGAAATTTAGGTAACAAGAAGATGTAAGGTCAAGTTTGGGATAAATTCCCTAGTATATTGATGTTTTGGAAGTTGACGTTATTCCACTTGATGCTTTTGATGTTGTATTTGGGAGTCCTTACTTGTATATTAGGGATGCTATATTTATGAGAAGGGAAAAATGGTACAGATGGGTCAAGGATGGGATCAGCTACAACATCCGGGCACACCAGCATAAGACATGGGTTACTATGGTGAGTGCTAACCAAGCAAAATGACTTATTCAAGAAAATCATAATCAATTTTATTTACTTTTGTTAAAGGATAAACAAGATGGGTATAAGTTTTAGAGATTTCTAACTAGGAAAGCATGATTTAGATAGTATTATTCAATATTTTTAGGAAGTATTTCAGGCTCCTAGTGGGTTACCACCAAAACAAGAAGTAGAGCATGAGATTCAACTATTGCCAGAGTCCCCTCTACCGAACATTGGGTTGTATAGGCAATCCTTGCTTGAGAGTACTGAAGTAAAGAAACAACTCCAGGAACTACTAGACCAAGGGGTGATACATCTGAGCACCTCACCATGTGTGGTTATCCTATTGTGATGGTGCCAAAGAAGGATGGTTCTTGGAGAATCTGCATTGAATCTTTGCACTTTGAACAAGATCACCATAAAGAACATATATCCACTTCCCCACATAGATGATCTCTTGGACCAACTTCAGCATGCCAAATTCTTCACAAAGTTAGATCTCAAGTTAGGTTATCACTAAGTGAGAATGAAGGAGGAGGATATCTTGATTTTTAGTGCCACATGGGAAGAACATCTAACTCATTTACAACAAGTCTTGTAAGTTCTCAGGGAGAAACAACTGCTTTGTAATATGAAGAAATGTGAATTTTCCAAACAATCACTTGTCTATCTTGGGCACGTGGTTGGAGGAGGAGAGCTATGAGTGGATCCAAAGAAGGTGGAAGCCATCACTAATTTTCCAACACCAACAGGAGCCACAGAGACTAGGAGTTTTGTGGGAGTAGTACAATACATGTGGAAGTTCATTTTGGGCTTCTCCATGATTGCAACACCTCTACACATAGTGGCCACAAAGAGTAAGGGTTTTGACTAGGGTAAGGAATAAGACAAATCCTTTGAGTTATTGAAATACAAGATTAGTCATGCTTTAGTACTTGCTCTTCCTAATTTGCAGCAGCCTTTTGAAGTAAAGAAATATGTCATTGATTACACTATGGGTGCAGTGTTGCTTCAAGGAGGTAAACACATATGCTATCATTTTGAAACTTTCACTTCAGAAGTTAAAGGATATTCAATATATGATAAGGAAATGTATGCACTAGTTCAAGCAATTAAAAAATGGAAGCATTATTTGTTGGGTAAAGAAACTATTGTGCACACTAACCACAAACCTCTCTAGTATTTGTAAGAATTATCTAAATTACAGTAGGCAAGGAACTAAAAATGGATGGGGTTCCTTCAATAGTTTCATCCGGTGATCAAATACAAGAAGGATAGTAAAAATCTAGTGGCAAACATGTTGTCTAGTCTTCCCACACAGGAGAAGTTTTCATGTTTGGACACTATCTCTCAGATCGAGCCCTTCACGAAAGGAAGCTTATGGAGAGGCATTTGCCTAGGAAAGAGACTTTGGGGTGACATTTTAGTAGTTGTTGTCCCAAGGGACTGAAAGGAAAGGGATTGAAGATTTTTATCTCAAGGACAGGTTGCTCTACCAATGGGGGAAGCTTTACATTCCTAAAGAAGAAAGAATTATATTGATGAGGGAAGCACATACCTCGAAAGTAGCGAGACATTTTGATGTTGGTAAGACCCTAGCCCACTTGCAAAGGTACGTGTATTGGCCAAATATGCAAGAAGAAGTATCAAAATTTATACGTGGATGTAAAATTTGTTGTACCAACAAGCCTAAGACTAGGAAGGAGGGTTTGTATATGCCTTTTCTAGTACCTACTCATCCATGGGAGGACATTTCTATGGATTTTGTAGGAGGATTACCTATGTCTAAACATGGTCATGACTATCTATATGTTTTGATATATTCAATAAGATGTGTATTCTTATGGCATGTAAAAAGATAGTAAAAGCACATGAGGCAGCAGATCTTTTCTTTGCTAATGTATGGGTGCATTTTGGTTTGCCAAAGTCTATTATTTCTAACAGGATTCCAGGTTCTTGGGGAAGTTTTAAACTACTTTGTGGGACAAGATGGATACCAGGTTACATAGGAGCACAACTTTCCATCCACAGGCAGAGGTGGTGAACGGGAATTTGGTACAATTGATCGGAGGGTATAACAAGTAAATACCCAATGACTTAGGATGAATCCTTAGCCTACATTCAACATTCCTATAACTGGGAAATACACACATCCACTATGAATTCACCATTTGAAGCATGTTTGGGATATCCACCTACATATCCATTGGACATAACAATTGGGAAGTAGGATGAAGAGGAGACACGAGACACATAGGAGACTAGAGAAAAAAATTCATTGAGAGGATCTAGAAAATCCATCTCAAATTCAAAGAATAGCTAGAGAAATCTCAATCCAAGTACAATAATAGGCATGATCAACATAGGAGGGAACATAAGCTTCATGTTGGAGATATAGTATGGCTTTACTTGAGCAAGGAGAGACTACAAGGTCAAGTATGGAATCTCAAGCCACTACGATATGGGCCTTCACCATATTGGAGTAGGTTGGAGAAAATGCCTTTCAACTTGATTTACCATCATTTATGAGGATTTAATATGTAGTAAACTGTGAGAACTTGCACCTATATGAGCCATCCATGTTAGATGAATATGAAGGACTATAGTTGCTACCTTCTATTAAAGATTGCGTCTTAGACTCACGAGGTGAATTGGAGGAGGATGTAGTGTTGCAACAGAAGGTCAGAGAGACTAGGAGAGGTCCGCAGGAGTCTTGGCAGATTGGATTGAAAGG
The DNA here is from genome assembly GCA_018340775.1 of Taxus wallichiana var. yunnanensis. Classification (NCBI taxonomy): domain Eukaryota; kingdom Viridiplantae; phylum Streptophyta; class Pinopsida; order Cupressales; family Taxaceae; genus Taxus; species Taxus wallichiana. The sequence goes on from CM031237.1 coordinate 892,027,781, forward strand.
AAAGACACCAAGGTAGGCTCAGTGGTACTCAAAGGAGAAAGTGAGGGAATTATTTCCTCATCTACTCCCCCACTAAGATTTTTTGGGACCAAAAGCCTCCTAAGAAGGGGAGGTATGATCCATAGGGATCCAAAATGACTCTACTTCATCAGATCATCAGGCACGAAGAAGGAAAATAAATACACAAAGGTTCTATCTTTATAGTAACAGGATCACCACTTTTTGTAGAGCGGCGGTTATAGAACCTTCACCACCCAAACCAGGGCGGCGGTCATGAGACCGCCGGTCTATATTGGGCAGCGGTCCTGGCTCTTTTGGATAGAAAATAAAAATATGAAATAAACAGCCCCAAAATTTGAAAGGTTGTCCATGTCTCTTCTCCTCCATGACCTTTCTCATTCTCTAGTGCATGGGAGGACATGAGAAAGGATATAAATACATGTTTGTAGAAGAGAACAAGATCATCGAAGCATGAAATCAAGTGAGAAAGAAGTTCTTAGTGTTGAATTGTGTTTTGTAGAAGAAAGGAGTGTTGAGACAGAGCAAGAAAGTAATTGGGAGGAAGTGTGAGATATTATCTACTTCTCTTTCATACTTATTGCAAATTTTGTACTTATTTTTTCAATTGGCCAATAAAAGTGGGAAGAAAGAACCATTACCCTTCTCGACTAGTTTTTCCTCCTCTGGAGGTTTGTAGGATAAAGCGGTTGGTGTTTATTATTTTATATTCTTTCCTTTCTTGAAATTGTGGATTCTAAGCTTAACAAAAATTCATTCACTAGTTATCTCTATCATTTTCTAATAGAAATTAGAACAACAACGTTTATTTTTGATTATGGATAATTCCAAAGTTGAAGAGTTTATAGATCATCACCTTGCCAACAAATCAGATTTTTAGACCTCAACAAAAGCATGCATAATGTCATATTGGATGTATAAAACACCTCCATAGTAATTATACACCTTCTCTTAGGTCGTACATTCCCAAGAACCTCCTTTCACCATGACTACTAGAAACTACCTATTAGGCCTAAGAACCAGTATTCACTTTTGGACCTTTGTAGACCTCCAAATGGCTTAATCGAGATCTAAAATCACCTCAAACATTTATCATAGCTTTTAAACTAATAACATTAATTTATATCATATGTCAAATGGAAAACTTAAGATCAAACCAAATTTTCTTGGAAAAATACAGATTTGAGTTGGCTCCACCTATTTTTAGACACCAAATCACCACCATCTAAAATATGGGAGAGTCCTTTCCATCCTCCAATCATCAAATTTGATGATCCAATGTACTTTGAGATTACACCAATAATATTTCCTCCATCGCTCATGAACTAGGGTTTAACTAGGGTTTTGACCACTTTGGCTTCATTTGATCTCATTCCACCTCTGAAACCTTCTTAGCTCCATTCCTCAAAATCCCTGAAAGGATCAAGTCCCTATGAAAACTTTGTATGAAACAAACCAACACAAAAAAAAAAAAGCATATCAAGCTAGGAAACTCACCTTCTTGATCTCGGTAGGACTAAAAACCTCATAACATGTAAAATATTCAACATAGAACCCTAAAAATTTTCCCACATCTCTAAGAAAACCTCTCTCAACTTCCCTAATGCTCATCGACCATGCTTATCTCTTTATCTTCACAACCACCATGACTTTCCTAACTAGGTCATGAAATTAGGTCTAGTTTATACCTAGACAAAGAAGATAAACACTATATCTTTGCTTCAAAGCTCTTAAAAGGTCCTAAAATCCTTGAGACAACATGTCTTGCACCTATGCATGCCCTCATGGGCCCACATACCTTTACACCTAACCTTCATGCTTTATTAGGTCACCAATAAATTAGACTAAGTCTAGATGAACACCTACAAACCATGCGTAAACCCTGCATTCACCTTCTAAAATATGTATGACTATCTCAACACACTCATAACATGTTCTTCATGCCTCTACCATGCTTCAAAACCTTCATGCATCTTTATCCTTCATGAGTCATCATCTATTCTGACTAGACCTTATGATTAGGCCTACTTGGCCAAGTAACTCTTACCTTATTCATTCTTACAACCATGCCACCAATTGTCTTCCCATGCCATTATCACTTCAAGCTTCCTCTTGGACACCTTGTCATCACCCTTTTTCATTAATGCCTCTACACCTTTTACATCAATGAAAACACAAGCACACATATGCCAACATGCCCCCTAGTACTTGAGTTCACCACCTAATGATGTAATATGAGCCGATATTTATTTTTCCATATTGAGTTAGGATTGAGATCATTCATAGTCTTTTTATTAAGGAAAATTAAATACTCATTTTCTCCCCAGATTTTCAAGATATTTCTAAAGAACATTTTTGCTACCATTTTTTTGATTAAGAGAAAGAAAGGTTGATGCAAAGAGGGTTCAAAAAACCAAATCATTCAACTAATCAAGAGGATTTATAAACAACCAACTCCCCCTACTCTCTGCAAAAGAGGATCTTACCAAGCCCACAAAGGTTCATTTCCCATTTAGATCAGAAATTTTTGTCATCAATAATTTTTGTAAATTTTTCAAATCACCATTTTTTTAAAAACCCACTTGCATAGTATTCTTATTTTATATCCCCAAAATTTCAGAATCTAATTCATCATAACACGTGAGTTATGCTCATTTCACCAAGCATACATTATGACAACGGTTCACATGCATTCTCAATATAACTAGGAAAAACTTCAATATCTCCAAAAATACTAATATTTAAGGTAAAAAATTAAAAACCATCTATAAAATATGTCTTACTTCCTATAGTAAAAATTTCAGCTCTTTATGACACTTCCATAAAAATTTATGCCCACTCTCCCACAACTAGGTTTCACAATTTCTAGAAACATTAAAAATCTCAAGGGTTCGGATATGTATATCTCACGGTATAGACTTCAAAGGAATTTAAAAAAAAACCCACTTATATTTTAGTTCCATAAACATTCCCTCAAAATTTCAGATCATTTTGATTATTGAAAAATAAGTTATGATTTATGTACCAAATCAGACTCCATGCACAATAGAACATTATATTGATATGCATGTTCTTCATACAAAGTTTTATGCTTTATACCTTCACTCTAACCTCCTACAAAATGGGATGATCTCTGATCCTATCCCTCTCATCATATATCCCTATTTTTAAATGCCTTCCCCTTCTAATATTCAAATTTCATTATTACATATAACTCCTTTTTGATGTGTAACTCCTTTCTTGATTCATAACTACCCTCTTTTGTGACTCTTGGAATTCATATGTCTTGTTCACATATTATGACTATTTTTACATATTTTAAACATGTCCCTAAATTTAATGACCCTTGACACCCCAAGATAGACACTTCCTATTCTTATACAAGCTTCATTTTCCTTTTACACTCACTATAGGCCATTTTACCTTTTTTAAATATTTTACAAATTTGAATCCCTTTTTGGAGGGAATATACAATAAGAAGGAAATTTCAAATTTTAAACATTTTCATCACCTTGACATTACTCTCATTATCTCCCTAAGACCCCTAAAACAATCAAATAACCTAAGATCATGAAAAAGAGGACAATGATCACCTTAATTTTCTCACTCCATGATACTCCTACATCAAACTCCCCAAGGTGGAAAAAGAAGCCACATGCTGCAATTTGATTTCTTTTAAGGTCTTTGATCTTCTTGCAATTTTCCTAGTACCCATAATTCCTTTGTTTATCTCACAACCACCTGGGTCCCATATATTGTTCTTCATCTTTGCATTTTCCTTGAATTTTCTCTTCTTCCTCTTGATTTCCACTACATATCATAGGTTCATTATCCTCTTTCTTGCATTTTATCCCTTGTTCACAAACAACTGACTTGTTAAGCCATTTAGGTATGATATATCCATGTTGAAACTCATATTTTGAAGAACTAACCTCTTCTTTCATTGTGCTATCTTGCATATCAAAGATTTCACTAACATATGCATGAAGGAGATCATAATTTTCATCTTTCCATACCTAATTATATGCCATCTCTGTGACCATGTCCTTTTCTTTTTCCTTTTTTGTCATCCATCTTCTTGTTTTTTCTCTTTTTCTTGTCTTCTCTCTCTTGAATGCTTTCCAAAGCATCATAGAACTTTGTGTTTTCCTCTTCTTCTTCATTAGCATGCTGGAGGATATCATTTTTCTTCTCATAAACTTTTATAACCTGCTCTTTGCTTCCATCATGTACATTTGACTCAAAAGAGTCTCTTCTTGACCTTTCACTTGCACTTTTCATTATCTTCTTCTTGATTGTATTCACAAAGTTTCAAACCTATATACACACATGCAAACACAACATTAGAATATAAAATTAGAGACCACATTGTCTCTATAAGTGCCTCTCTCTTGGACACTATCCTCCTTATCCACCCTTCATCACTAAGTGTTTCATTTTGCACTTCCCTTCTTCTCCATTCTTCTTCTTTCACTATGTTCTCCACTATGAGAACTCTCTTCTCTTCCTCATGTTGCTCACATGGAAACTCTCTTTCTCTTATGCCTCCATAGGCTCTCACTTCTTTGCTTCCTCCACTTCTTCTAGCATGCTTCACAAGTGACTTGATTGGCCACTTCACTCTCCTTTTCAAACTCCATCCACCTAGCTCACTTCTTGCTTGACTTCTTATTTGATTACTTACCTGTAACCACATATTTTCTAAGGCTTCTAACCTCTACAAATCACTCCTCAGATCTGATATTTTCTTCTCCATTTCTAATCCCTACTTCACACTCTTTGAATTCATGGCTTTAGGCATTTCTTTATAACTAACTTGTAAAACTAAGAATTTTATTCTTTCCGAAAAAACCTTGTCAAATCCTTTTTTCTTTCTTATACCCACTTTTATACCAAATGATACAAAGACTTTATTCAAATTTTTCATTCATTCAACATGTTAAGATAAATCAATAAACTTCCTTTGTCAAGCTCTACTATGCCAAGTTGGTCTAAAAATGCAAGAATAACCAAATTTCACCTTAAATGGTAGATTTAAATCTAATACTTTGTCTTAACACCTTCATTAAAATCCAAAAACACTCTCACAATGACTCCTCATCAAGAAAATAACTTACTTGCTCACATCCTCAAAAATTTCCCTTTATTGCTCTTCACTAGTTCTCCTTATACTTGTTGTGGCACAAATATACATTTTTAGCTTCATCGAGGCTTCTCCCATCTCAACCCTTGTTCGTTACTCATAACATTGTTAGAAACAATGATTAAATGCATTCATGACTTCAATAAATTGCCACTACTCTATCTTTACAAGATTGCCCCTACATGGCCCTTAAGATGAGATATTGTAACAACCATGCATCCATCCCCCAATAGCTATCTAAAAGGTCTCCTAGGCTCATTAGTTGACCTTGTATATGCCAACATGCCTCTAAAATCTCAATCTCCAATTCTCTATACAACTCTCATTCTCCTCCTTTTTGTAATTTTTTCACAAACCCTCACTAGACAGATCTAGGCACACTATCAGTTGTATCTCCTTTATCATGGTTTTTCAAATCATAAGCTAAATGGTTTTGAGTACCCTTTAAGGGATTCTTACTGGGTTCTAAATTTCAAGCTCTTACTTAAGAAAAGTGTTACTTCCTTACCAAACCACCCTTTTATATTAGGCTTCTTAAGCGTATTTTCATTCCTCTTCCTACACTGTCATAAATAACTTGAAAACTAATCATTGAAAGGTTAAACTTTCTTGATAATATCTTAGGTAGGGTATTCATCATGGCAACTTAGAAGTTTCAAAGCAAACTATGATGGTTAAGGTGCTCAATAAAAAATCCCTAACTCGACTAGTAAAAACCCACTTGCATAATATTCTTAGTGTTATATCCCCAAAATTTCAAAATATAACTCCTTAGAACACGTGAGCTATGCTCAATTCATGAGGCATACATTATGATAAATAGTTCTCATGTATTCTCATTACGAGATAAGAAAATATTCAATATCTCCAAAAATAATAAGATTTAAGGAAAACAATTAAAAACCCATCTGGAAAATATGGCTTACTTCCTATAGTCCAAATTTCATCTCTTTATGACACTTCCATTAAACGTTATGTCTATTGTCCCACAACTAAGTTTCACAATTTCTAGAAACATTAAAAATCTCACGGTTCGATTTTAATATCTCATCAGTATAGACTTTGAAGGAATAAAAAAACAAAACCCACTTGTATTTTAGTTCCACAAACATTCCCTCAAAATTTTATATCATTTTTATTATCACAAAATAAGTTATGCTTTCTATACCGAATCAAACTCCATGCACAATATAACATTATATTGATATCCATGTGCTTCATACCAATTTTTATGCTTTATCCCTTCACTCCAACCTCCTACAACATGGGATGATATTTGATCTTATCCCTCTCATCATATATCCCTATTTTGTAACTCCTTCCCCTTCTAATATTCGAATTTCATCATTACATATAACTCCCTTTTGATGTGTAACTCCTTTCTTGATTCATAACTGCCCTTTTTGTGACTCTTGGACTTCATATGTCTTGTTCACATATTATGACCATTTTTACAAATTTTAAACATGTCCCTAACTCTAATGACCCATGACACCCCAAGTTAGAAACTTCCTATTCTTATACAAGCTTTCATTTTCCTTTTACACTCACTACTGAGGCCATTTTTCCTTTTACAAGATTTTACAAATTTGAATCCCTTTTTGGAGGGAAAATACAATAAGAAGGAAAATTCAAATTTTAAACATTTCCATCACCTTGACATTACTCACATTATCTCCCTAAGACCTCTAAAACACTCAAATAACCTAAGATCATGAAAAAGAGGACAATTATCACCTTAATGTTTCTCACTCCATGATGCTCCTACATCAAAGGTCAAAGCCTAAGGGAGATTTATTACCATTCAAAGCACTAAAAGGACCTTGTTTTTTCGCTTATCACTAATGAAGAGAACACAAGGGATTTTAGACTAATCTTCCGACCCCTTGAACCTATCACATATTTTTTAATTGTTCTTATTCCAAAGTAGATTTAGATTCCAATCTCTCCCTACTACACCAATTCATTATACTAGTCATCATGATCATCATAGATTATTCTACTAATGTTATAAGAAAAGAGAGTCTAAGTTCAGCTCCATTATGCTTACGAGAAAGAGGTTAGAATTCTATGTTTTTGTTTATTCGGATATATGTTTTAGATTTAGTTTCCATATATTTAATCAAAAAATTGAAAAGAGGAGTAAAAATACAAATAAGTTAGATAGGTTTGATTGAATTCATGTTCACAATGAAAGTTTGAAGCATCCATGTTATAGGATTCTTCCATCTCGGGATTAGACCTAGATTTAGATTAGAGGTTTAGTCTTTTTAATTAGGATCTAGATCAACTTGGTTTTAAGATTATATTTACCAAGAAAAAAACCTAAAAAAAGAGAGATTTAACCAAGTAAATTTGCTTTGAATTATTTATTAGGATAGATCACAACATTTCAAAAAAATGGCATTAGATATTCATCACATTTTTAGCTTTAGAATAGATTGAGCTTAATATAGATTGTATATCATGTATTTACCAACTACTCATTCATTAAATCAACACTTAGCTTAGAGAATTTGCATCCAACAATATTAAAAGCTCAAATCTGAAAACAATAATTAAATAGGAGTAGTTGTTATAATTTCTTATTTTTTGCATCCATTTAATTAAGTAAAACACACTTTACTTTTCTTCTCGTAGATTTAATTTTGTTTTGTATATTTGTCACACCATATAAACCCCTTAAAACAAGAAAAACTTAGCAATTTACATTCCTTTCAAATAGAGTAGTGAAAAATAAGTGTTGATCATTGGTTTTCATTGCATGTAATTGGAAATTTAGCATTTTAAAACTTTCATTTCCAACAAGTAGTTAGATTTTCTTATATTTTGCTTCCCCATGTTAAAACAACTCACACAATAACTAGGTGAAATAAATATGGATAATAGTCATATAGATCAAGATAAACAATCTTAAACACATGGATTATAACTTCAAAAAGCCTAGGAACCTCCAACAACAACCATAAAATATAGATACACTATTTCAATTGCAAAAATACAACCAAACAAGACAAGGAAACTTGTTAATCCATAGGACAACAAGCTAATACCACAAAACATCTCCATGGCTATCATTTTATCCTAAGATCATCTAAAACAACCCTCAATTTAGGTTATCATTGTGCTTTTCTCCATATCATAGCAAGGACCACACAACAACTATTCCTTATCCATCATGAATGACTTTGGATAGCCAAATATTCTTGGGAAGAGTCGAAATTTCCCTCGTGTTCTTGTTCCACTTGAGAAAAACACTACCATGATATATTGTCTAAAATTAGGTGGGAAGTGTTTTACTCTTCACCATCCTACACACATAATTCCTTAACTCATTTTTCTTGGTGAAGCCCCCACAAGACAATAATCACGTTCATTGCCTCATTAGAGATTTATTCCCATTGAATATTTGAGTATTCTCATCTTGTCTCACCTATCCCATCATACTTTCCATATGACCTTGCCATATCAAGTTCAAATATCTTCAAACAACCATTTCATCACGGGTTACATAACTCAACATACCTCCTTTTACAAACCACAACATAGATCGATAATTCTGCACTACAATTATCCTTGATTGCACCAACGACCATGAGCAAGTATGTAAGAGATTCTATGCCATTTATAAGAAATTATTTCTCTCTCGAGAATACAGATAGGAAACCTCCTTAATTTTCATATCCCCCTCAATCCATACTATCTTCACGCATGTAGCATTCCCCACTACCATTCTAGCATTCCCCTACCTACCATTGCAGGAGTAAATTATTAATTCATATGGTTTCTCTATGTTTATTATCTTTCTACCTTGGACCAAATTTCTAGGGAGTTAAGTACACATAAAAGGACCCTATAATTGTTAATTCATATGGTTTCTACTTATGTTTATTATCTTTCTAATGAATGCACCAATGATTATTCTAATGATTGTCCTAAAATCTACTAAAGCTTTACAAAAATATTTCTACATGAAAATTAAAAATATGAGTACAAATATCAAATCACTTAAGAATGAGATAACACATCTACAAATTTACCCACATATTCCTACACCTTCACATGTTCATATTACAACTCCTTCCATGGATCCCAATGTTTATGTTGTTAATGCTTAATATTCTACTTCAAGGAAAATTAAGTTTTTACATCACAAAAATGCTTTATATCATATTACACCTAGACCTAAGGCCCCTACATGGTCTTCTTCTCCTCCTCCTAAGAAAACCATTATGCTTTGAAAAATATCTTGATCTTCCTCTCAAAATTTTTATCACCTTACTTGATAAGCATTTGATTCTATGTCATTAATGATAATCATCCTCCTCATCAGATTGCATGATTAAAAGGCTAACCTTTTTGTAACTTTCATCACATTATTGGACATTCGATAACTATTGTTATGGATAAAAAACTTAAGCTTTTAAAAGTAAAAGGAATTATAATTTTGATACATAATATTCCAATGGATTCATTTCTCCTCCTCGAGGCATCAATTATGGAGTCAACATTCACCCGAGCTAGTCCCTCCTTAGACAAATAGGTTTCTAACACTCCTCTAAGGAATATATTTTAAAATTGATCTCCCAATACTCAACCACGAGATAGGTTGAATTCAAATGGATTACAAAAGAGAAGAATTTTTACTAAAAGATAATCAATTAAATCATACATTAATGTTACTAAAAATTAATATATGAAAATAATTAACAAATCACAAATGATTAACAACTATGTTTGTTTAGAGTAAGAAGGAACCAAATGTCCTCTATTAATTTTGTTTACCCATTATGAAACATCATTTTACTTAGTCACATGACTCACAATAGTCACTTAATATTCACTAGCATTGAATCCCTTCTTGAATAGATGGGGGCATATACATGATTATACACATGTTATATATTATATCCTTATTCTACTATGATATAATATAAAACCGCTCAATTATTGCACAAATAAAAATCAAGACATGCACATAACTTGACTCGGCTAGCTTATTATTTTATTCATGTTGTTTTCCACATTGATTTTATGGATATCATATTTTTCCATATACTATATAAAAATATACATTCATGAGGCATATTGAGCTTGATGCATTACAACAAAAAAATAATACATGATGACAAGTGTCATCTTAGTCCCTTCCTAGTGAAATTAATCATTTGGGGGAATATCCAACACTATGTAGGTGATTTTGTTTCATTACAATTACTTTCCAATTCCTCCATTATACTTGATTATATTTCTTTTGTATCTACATTATCTTTTGGACCAACACGACTAACATATGTGTCTTATGCGTTGAGCTACTTTATTTAAATGTGTTATTTCACCATTGATTCATATACTTGATTATTTGACTAATTCATTATTTCTTGTATGTGGCTTAAGTGTATTGATTGTCTTGTGACATCATGGTTGTCCCATGTTTGTGGCTCTATGCCTCTCTTGTTTGAGAACACATATTTTTGTGTCTCGTGTACCTTTACTATGTTTTTATTGTGACATTGTGGGTGACCCATGTTCGAGGCTCTATGCCTTGATTTGAATCGTTTACATACCATTGATTATGTTGAGTGGATTGAATATTTCTTTGCCTTTGTGTTTGTTTTGCTATCTAACACATTATTACCATCAATGTTTACACTCTTTTTAGATTAAGACTAATGTTAATTTAAATTTTATTTAGTGAGGTTATATTTACACTTTGAATGGATGTAGGTTAGATATCGATGGCTATTTTAATTAATTAACTTTCAACATTAATTATAAATATCAAAATAGTGTTATGAAGCATGCAATACAATATATGAACTTAGAAACACAAAGGAATTAGTGTACTTAGCTTGTTACAAAAGGTTCTAGGAAGTTCTCGGATTGTGTAATGTTAAAATAAAAATATCTAAACCTGGAAGTGCTTTGGAATTGAGATTGCATTTGTAAACTATATTGGACCAGGATCATACCAATCTTCCAGGACCGTACTATATGGTATTGATCATTTTGTATGGTCTTGAACTTTTATGTTTCTAATTTTACAATTTTTGTGGTGGTTTCCTTCCCGGATTTTCATATCACTGTCAAACCCTAGTTGTCAATCATGCAACGAAGCTCTATGAACATATTAAACACCATCTCAAACCCTATCCATGGATGACAAGTCCTGTAAAACAAACATTAGTTGGGTTATGGTTACCCCATGCACCACCTTTGGTGTTGACATTACTTCAAAGAGGCCTCAAACCGCACATCATTCTCCATCTAGCATGTGATATATAGATAGATCAAATGAATTTGATAACTTTGTTGAAAATGTTTTTTTTAACATTGGCTACTGTTAAAATACATGGAGGAGGGATTTTTAAGTGTTTGTAAATAAGAGAGAATGTTTTCTCGACTTATTAAGAAGCCTCGAGACTTGATGTGGATGTTTCCAGGATGACTATAGATATTTTATTACGAGATTTATGGAGTTGTGAGTACCTTTTGCAAGTGTAGGAAGTGAGTGTATCAGTACATTGCCATAAGGTTTCTAGGTTAGAAAATGAGATAGCATTTACTTACTTATATAGGGATTCATAGATGATTTATCCAAGAAAGGATGATAAGATGAAATACAATACCCAAAAAAAGATACCAATTTGAAAGAAAAGTTAGAAGACATGTCAGTCCAAGACTATATAGGTTGGATAAGACCAGATATAAATTCCTAACTAAACTGTAAAACCATTACTAGTGATAGGAAACACGTAAAATGAAATGTGGAACTTATCAAATGGTGTTTATCTATGGATTTTGTGCATTTTGTTCTCAAAAAAATTCAACATGTTAGTGTGTAAGGATAAACAAGCTAAATAAGAGACCTTGGAAAGTGCTAAACAAGAATGGAGAGTTGGTATTTATCATGACAATAGTGCATTATCAAATCAAGTGTTGTCAAAGTGCAAATTTCCAAATTTGAGTGTCTACATTTTCACCCCTTTTAAGTATGAAATGAAAATCACATTCCTAAAGGAAAATATACTTGAACATGTAAACACACATTGAATTGTCTCAAATGTTTGTTTTGCAGTTGTCTATGTTGTGTTTGGTGTTGGCATGCTCCACAATGAAACCTGCAACACATAGTGTAGTCAATGCCCATGATAAAGAATTAAAATTTAACTCAAATATAACTTGTAATGTGAAATATTTTCATTTTCATAAAAGTGAAATGAAGAGATGTAAACAAGGAAGGAATACACTTGTTTTATTTACAAAATAATAGAACATTGTGCTTTACTTGTGCTTGGATATTTTTATTGCTAAAATTTACAAAATTATTTGGGGGTGATCAATCCCCAATTTTTGCCGAGGATAAACTGTAGTGTTAGGTGCATGCTACCCAACATGAAAATGTAAAGAAAATATAAGAATGAAGAGGTAAAGTGCACCCTTCTTAGGTAATAAGACCAAGTATCAAAGGTATTCAATAACTTTGATATCTTCCCTTTGATTGTAAGAGGAGAGGAAACTCTACCTTTGAAAACCATAGCTACTTCGATACCTTACATAATCCCACGTATCACACTAATGAGGAAGGATCTAGACCCAATTTTGTAAATAAGGACATATAATACAAGAGAGGATAGGTGCCCCAAAACTCTCCCCATATACCACACAATTGGTAACAACTAAATAAAAATTGTGGAGAAACTAAAAATGTGATAAAATGTCGATAAAGGAGGGGGAATCATGATCCAAAGATCCCTAAAAATATATTATAAAATGAAATTCCATGGAAAATGGATGGATTACTTCATACCACATGTATTGATATGGACTAAGTGAATTGAGTCTAAAAATGTGTCAAAAACATGAGAGTGAAGCTAAAAATATGAAAATGCTGATAAACTCGATATTTCGCCCTTGGGAAAAAAACATATGGGAAGGTCATGACTGTATTTATACGGTCTTGACCCAAATTTATGGTTATAAACATGTGAATATTTTGTTGAATTTATGTGTTTAACTATATCTTTGAGTGCATGTACCCTATCTATACATGTGTGTGCCCCTAAAATTATGTGTGCTTTGTAAATATAGAAAAATCTCGGATGGATGCTCCCTCTTTTGAGGAATATATGAAAACCATGTTGAGCATGTTGCTTAAAATAAAAAATATGGGTTATAATGAAGGATATTCCTAAGAAAGCGTAGGAGAATGTAAAGTGTTAAAGTAGTGTCCGGGATGGAATAACTTATACATGTATAAATGAAGGTGTTTGCGAATGGTGGAAACCATGGCATGAAAGAAAAATAATTATAGTAATTGATATAAACTACATAATTGATAACAAAATTAGTCTAAATGCATGTAAATACAACAATAGTGTAGTAAAATGTAAGGCGTAAATCTTAAAAACATGGGACATGCATGGTTTGCAATACAATCAAGGTACATAACCCTATAAACAAGAAAACAATTTCAAACAAGATAGGCATGATGCCACAAACATGGGACACCCATGGTGTCATAAGAAAATCAAGGCACATATGCCAAAAGTGAGGAAAACAATCAAGAAGTAATATACACCCATAAACAAGTATGCACGAAACAAGAGTGTTAAAACATGCTAACATGATATTATATTCAACATAGGTGAAAAATGTGAGACAAGAGATGTCAATGTTCCACAAGAAAAATATGTTAGTCTTTCTAGTCTAAAAAATAACATGTATACAATGTATATAATTGAGCATAAATGAGCAAAGAGAAAGGAACTACAATAGAACAATAACACCTGTATGAAATGGAGGGCTTTCTCCCAAGAGAAAAATGTAAGGATTGTTGTGTACTCATATAATTGTATATCAATTTATGTGCCTTGCATCTAGTTTGTTCATATATAAATAAGAAGACATGTTATTTATTAAACCAAAGTGACATACAATAAATACAATGTACAATGTCGATAATTCAATTAAAATACACAGATCTTGGTTTTTCATTTTTACAAATATCTGAATGTTTTTGTATTATTGGAATACATAGATATGTACAAAAAATATGAAGTACATGAAAACTATCCAATGACAACCTCTTGAAGAGGTTGAGTAGTTTTAGGGGAAGATGGAGACTTAGGCCTCAATTGTGCCAAAGAATGTGACTTAAGTGTGTGTGCCATAAATCCTTGGGAGGAGATCAATGTGGACAAGATCCATAAGAATCCATGTGTGAACTAGATTATTTTTTAATACGAGTATGAGGGGAAAACCCTAAAGAGACAAAAGGTTGAACCATGTATAGATTAAGGGCTAGTGTATTAGCAAGAGGAATATGATGATATAATAAATATACAAGAGACTCATTGATATGAGGGTAGCCTGTATCAACCTCAAAAAGAGGGAGAGGAAAAAGGACAACCACAAGTATAAGAGGTGGTATAGAAGTGTTAAGATAAATGGAAACATACCAAGGTGTGCACAAAGTAGCATATGTAATATTATCACGAGTGACATTATGTGTACAAGTTATGGCCAACATATCATAGAGAAGTACATCAATTATAGTGGAATTAAGCTTAGAATAGACAATGACAACATTTTTATAACATGAGATAGGTACTTAAGCATGTGCTAAGTAGTATGTATAAAATCCATAATTGGTATAACATTGCAAAGGGGGATATGGGTTGCCCCCAAAGATGTGAGCATTATAGATTAAACAACAAAAAATATAATGATAAGATAATATAAACTTATACGTGCAACACATAAAGATAAATTAGTATAATTCATTGAATATGATGCACTTAATAGGGTTGAATTAGTATCATCAAGTGAAGTAATGAGACAAGCATATAGATTAGAAATTGTATTGTCATGAGAGGTGTATCAAGATTTATTCTAGGTGACAATTTGTAAAGCCATAGACATTGTAACATTTTGAAGAGAAAATTAGATGCCCCCAACACTACGTGGGTACAATAGATGTAGTTATGGGAGGCAGAGTGAGTGTGAAGGTGATGTGTGTAGCACGTAACGAATATTTCCCAAGGAGAATATTGTATTAAGGACCATCGAGGATAACATAACAAGTAGTATCAAAGGTCTTCAGGATATTAATGATTGAAATAGTAAAAGAACCAAATAATTTTCAAGCGATATTGTCAAATCCATGGATACATAATTTATAAGGATATATATCCACAACAAAGACACCGAAAGCATAGATGAATGAGATACTACAAACAATGATGTTTGATCCTTTATCAATAAGAACATGTTTAACCAAATCCTTGTGCACACTAAATTGGACATATTAAATGAGATTAGTGTCAACAAGGGGATGAAGATAATCCATTATAGTACCAAAAATTTGAATAAGTAAGCTTAAAAAATGATAAGGATCATGCCCCAAGAGGGACCCAAGATTAATGAGGAGGTCGACCAAAATGTGATTTGTGATGAAAAAAATGACTAGCGCCAAAAGAATAAAACGCACATATATAAAAATAGAATTTGAAATTTACAAAACAAAATTAGGTATTATTTAATATAATTATGTGAAACAAAACCTCTAAGATATTTGTCCAAAATTGTATATTTTTCTAATTATTCCTAATTACTAAAAATAGTAATTTTGTATTTCCAAAAAGTGTGCTAAAGATTTGGGAAAACAAAAAGAGTTTTTGTTAAATAGGTAAAAATAAAAAGAAACTCAAATTAATTTGAAAATAGAGTTTTTATTCTTGAGATATAATACAAAAGTGATTCAACAATTAGGAGCCCTAGAAAGAGACCTAAAGGGTATGACCGACCATGAAACCCTAGGAAAATTTGTCCAAACTAAAGTTAAGGAAGATAATAGATGGAAATTAGGTGTAGATATGAAGAGAAAATGTAGATATGAAACTCTATGGTAATGGGCTTTGGAGTGTTAGGAAAGTAGGGATAAATAATAAACACAGATTAGATATCCACCATAAATATGCCAAGAATTATAGTTATGAATGTATAACAAATTAGAATGAATTATATTAAATTCTTTGTTAGGGTAAACTTATTAATTATGCATTATAATTAGGTGGTTTATTATTATTTTTGTATGGTTATGATTATAGAACCGTTATATTATTTTATTGCATACATGAAGGATTATTGTTGCATTATTACAACAACATATTTGTTTGTACCTTATTTTATTTCGCTTCCCAGGATGTATTTTGGAAGCTTATGTAATTATGAATATTTTGTTGCACCTGTGTAACATATTGTTTGTTTGTACATTGGGTGATCAATATCTATAAATATTACCGCATGTACCATTGTAAATGATTTCTTGAATATTAATAAAATAAGTCAGGCTTTCACCCTTGTTTTCTAAATTACATTTGGTACCAGAGAAGGTTAATCTAGACCTGTGAGCAGAGAAGGTGTGGAAAGAGAGGTTACAAAAGGAAGAAGTGTCTTGGAGAAGAAATCTTCATCCCGGGAGAGCCAATGTTGCCTCCAGTAACTTCCCAGAATGTCCCTGCATCCCCACAATCTCCTATCATTCTCCATGTAAAAGAAAAGCAACTTTTTTTTACCTTGGTGCCCCCACGCACTGCATATTTGCTTCTGGAGCTCATTTGGTTCATAAATTAAAAATATATATCATTTTCCCCATTAAGGTGTTCTATAGAGCTACTTTAGTTAAAGTTACGCACCGAGCTATTGGAATAGATTTTGACCAAGTTGACCTCTCAGAGGAGACCAAGTTGACATGATCGAGATGGGTCTATCGGGATGAGTTGTGTTTCTTACAAACAAAACTAAACGTCATTAAAGGCGAGTTACATAGGATTCTCATCGACCCTTCACACAACCAAGTGGAGCTCTGTTTTCATTCCCAACCAAGCCAAGAAAAACAAGCCCACATTGTATTTGAATTAGGCCTTATATTGCATTAAATTCATGCCTCGCCACCGAGTTGGGCTATCTCTCCTCCGACAAGTAAGCCATCCTTGTATTGAATTCAAGTTTAATGCCAATATTTTGCTTGTACATCCACAACGGCCTCACCTACTACTCCCTAGCGTGCAAAGTGGATAGTGGGCACGTTTGCAAGCCTAACCGCGCTTGACATGCACACAACAAAAAAATTTGAAGCAGTTGAATCAATCCACCAATCAGCTAAGCCCGATCCACATCCACCCTGTCAGCAGCTTCACGACTAAGCCATTGGTGATGTGACCTTACCCTACTTCAACTAGTGAAGGACGAAGTAAACTCATAACCCCGCAGAAAACAAATTAGTGGTGGCATGAAACCATTTTACAAAGGAATAATAATCAAAAATCAACACGAGGCATCCAAAGGTTAATAAAAGCTTCAGATCCATTTTTACTGCAAAGCCCTAATCTACCCACCGTTCTCCAACTCATAGCCACTTGGATCTTGCATGCATTTCCATGTCATTCTTTCAAAAGGTTGGTTGTTTTTCTATTATGAAAATATTGATCACCTCATTTCATAATCAAAATGCTTTGAAAGCAATTAGTTTGTTAGGTAGAAAAACGATTTGGAAGGGGAAAGTGCTTGGTTTTCCCCCCTTACACCATTGTTTTTTAAAACTATAAGAAATTGGCAGAGAAATTAGTAAAACCTCCATACTTAGAGGTTGAGATCATAGCTAAACCCCTTAGAGATAACTAAGTCCACTACCAAATTTAGAGGAAAAAAACCTAGTTTTGGGCGAGAAAAAAATCTCCTAATCTACATATTTTTACATTGTGAGCATTTTTTGCCAAAGCGGGGTGATCAAAAGCGCATTTTAAGCTTTTTTTGGTTTTTAAAGCTGGGAGTCGTTTTCAGCTTTGGAGGCCACCAGGGCCCAGAAAACAAAAAAATTCCTACCATTCAATTTTTCTACATATTGGATGAAATTGTAATATTTTAGTGTTTTTTTCAGTGCATTGTACTAATTTGTAGGTTGTAATATTCAAAGTAAACCATTCAGAATCGCTTTTAAAAATGGTAGAGATTTGTAATAAAAAATAATAAAAATTTGGTTTTGTATCTCTCATGAGATCTTCGGATCTCTTTCGCGCAAAGATTCAAGTATAAATAGTGCCTCAGGAAAGCTGATGGGTGAATTCACCGTGACTACTACCGCACTTAACCCTAATATAGTTGCAGAACAATGTCGTTTGGGCATTGACCTTTTAAATCAATGGTGAGTAATAAGGACATATTACATACACTTTGAGCCCTCCCATCCTACGTGAAAGATTACACAACGTAAATATGGACACGAAATTATCCGAGTATATAGCAAATTACACGCGCGTATGAGGATATTTCTTTGAGTCGAGTTAGTAATCACACAGACCCCTTTCAAGATCTTTGTCTTAGTACTACGTATCATATTATTTTGCATACATTAATACCTCTTTCACGTAATTTTGAGTATATAGAAATGACGAGCTTCTTCCATGTACAGGGTTATATCGGAAGAAGGGGCGTATATATAGAAAGGTTATGTATATCGATGATTTGGTATATAGATTGGGAGACCATATACCTAGAGTGATAAGAGCCTTACCCTTTTTCATTTGATTCTACAAAATGGGCACAAATGCCCCAAGTTATTTCTTCTAGATTCACAACTTCTAAGAGGAAATAACTATGCTACATGGAAGACAAAAATCAAAACACAACTTGAGTTTGAAGAGATTTGGAATGTTGTGAATGGTTTGTAACAGATCATCAAAGAATCGATACAACTCAATAGTAACAAGTTTTTGGATCTAATCGGAAGGCCAAGATGATAACCTTGTTTTGCAATTTCAATGATGTGCAACCCCACATTCGAGATGCAAAATAGCCAAAGAAGCGTGGGATAAATTAAGCACAAGTGTACGAGGCCAAGAACAAGAATGTAATACTAAATTTGTAGAGTCAGTTACACACTGAAATTCAAAAAAAATGAGAAAATAGAAGCTTTCTTAAGAAGAGTTGCAGAATTGAGGGATTCACTTCTAGCCCTAGGAGAGGAGGTCACTAATACAGCTCTCATTCCCATTTTTCTGAGAGCACTCCCTCCTTCATACCACATTTTGTGATGACACTAAACTTTTCAGATCAGACAGTCAATTTCAAAAAGTTAGTGAATCTATTGCAATAAGAGGAAGCAATGTACAATAAATATGATGAAGAGGAGTAGGCATTATCTTCTCATTAGAAATGGAAAGGAAAAGGAAAAGGAAAACCTAATTCCTCTCAAAATTCCCAAACACAACATCAACAAGGGGATAAGCAACAAAAGAAGAAATGTCCTATCTGCAAAAGAGGACATGAGTTAAAATATTGTTAGTTCAATACCTATAAGAAAGGTTCATCAAGTAATTATGGACCTCAACACCAATAATATCACAAGGGACATTCAAAATACAATCAAGGGTAGAAGAAGGGGAACTAGAGAATAAAACCCCATCAACAAGGAAATATAGTTGAGCAAGAAGAACATTTGGATACTGAAGACTTCTTGTACACTTCTCATTCAAGCAAACCTTCCACGTCATCTAGTTATGTCTGGTCTGTTGATTCGGGATCCACTCAACACATGACCGATCCACAGAGATAGTTTACCGTGATGAGGGACACACCTTCGAAAAACCATGTTTTGTTAGGTGATGATTCTTCATACACTATGCAGGGTGTTGGGAACATTTCTCTACCCCTTGGTTAGTGAAATTGTAGACTCTCGGGTGTACTATATTTTCTGGGTTAAAAAAAAATTACTATCATTTAGGAAGCTTATCGATCATTTGAAGATTGACTTTGATAGTCATTTCGACAAGAAAATGTGTTTAATTCGAGACAAATCATGAGGCTCAAATTTTTTTGTAAAATCCTCTAATGTGGGATGTATGTTCCAGCTTGATTTTGTCCACAGAGATGATTAGGAACTTGTGGCTAAGAATTCTACCTCTGCATAGTTATGGCATTGGAGACTTGGTCACATTAGTTTCAAGTATCTTGAAACACTTCATTGGTACAATATGGTAAAAGGATTTCCATCTCTCCAGAAGGATACAGATAAGTGTCCTCACTACCTAGTAGGAAAACAACAAAGCTTCATTCCAAAAGAGTACTTATCGATCTCATGGTAAGCTTGATTTGGTTCATACCGATATTTTTGGTTCGATGCAACCGAGTCATTCTAGATTTCAGTACTTCATGCTTTGTGTTGATGACTACTCAAGAAAAATGTGGATATATTTTCTTCATAAGAAAAGTGATGCTTTTGAGACCTTCAAGAAGTTCAAAGTGGTTGTAGAGAACGAGATTGGTTGTCATATCAAATCTCTCCACTCCTAATTGAGGAGGGAATTCTCCGATAACGAGTTCAAATCCTACATACAAGCTCATGGGATTCATCAACAAATGCCTCCTCTACACACACCGCAACAAAATGGTGTTGTTGAGAGAAGAAATTGTACTATCATGGAAATGGTTCATTGGATGAGTTTTTGAAATAGTTACACTCAAAATTGGAAGATGTTGTAGAAATATGAATCGTATAATTTTGAGTCTAGTTTCTAAGCTACTAAATTTTATTGAAAACGGATAAGTTTAAGTGGGTCAAACAACTAAAATACCAACAGATGCTCTTGTTTTTGTTAAAAACATAATAGAGTGACTTTCGTGCCCCCACCATTTTTTGAGCACCATTTAGTATTTTTGAAAACCCTTTGGTAGAAAGATAGCTAGGAGCATCTAGTTTGGGCTCCATTTTTAAAAAAAAGATTTTTTTAGCGAATATTTTTTATTTATGATTTTTCTAGTACAAAAATTTTATGTTTTGAAAAATAACAGAGCTCGACCATGCCCCCCTAACTACCTCAAAAATATCGAAAATTAGATTTTTTTTTTTTGAATATGTATAGAATTATGCCTAGTTTGGGCTAGTATAGTATTTTTTTTTTTAATTTCGATCACCCAAAAAAAGATACACCATGAAAGATAGACATATTTACACTTCAAAAAATAGCTATAAAAAGGCATAGTTAGAAAATAAATAATATGGATATCTTATATTAGTCAGAAAATTTGGAAAATTATATTTTAAGAAAGAAGAGACTCTGCTCTACGTCGTGGTATAATTTTTTTAAAATGGATCGATTGTTTTATTTTGATTTATCATAGAGGAAGTGTCATTTTTACATTTTCTTGTAAAAACTCATTTGTTTGTTGTTTGTACAGGTCCATGCCTCAGGCTTGGGGATCCAAACCGGATCCCAAGCCTTGAGGCATGGCTTGGGAAAAGAGAAAAAAAAAAAAAACATGTACACATTTTTATTTGTTTTATATCTTGTGGCCCCCCAACATCCCTTTCATCTCTTTCATGGGAATTCTGCAAACATTTTTTTGTCTGCAATATTCTCTACATTCTTGCATGATTTTTTAGTATTTCATTTTGTCCCCTACCCCACTAGTTGATTTTTTCTAATCATGGGTGATAAACATCGAGCTAAGGACAAGAGGAAAGTCAAGAATAAGACACTGGAGCAATTGGAAGAGAAGAGAATAAAGAAATTGAAGAGAATGCAAAAACTTTGAGTAGGCAAGGTACATCCGCTATATCAAATGTAGCTAATGTATTAGAAAATTGGGATGAAATACATAATGAAAATGTAGAGAATAATGATTTGCAATGAATAATGATATTGAATTGAATGATAATGTTGGTATGGATGAAGAAATTGATATGAATCCAATTGTTGAACCCTTACTTGAGAATCCAAATGTTAACCTTGAAATTTGTATGAAAACACTGAATGAAGAAAGTAACCTTGTAAATGAATCTTCACCTCTAAGAACACCTCCTTCCATTTCATGAAGAAAACCAATTCACTTAATTGAAATTGATGAAAACATTATAAAACCAATGCCTAACAAAATGTCTGAAAGAAATGCGAGAAGAAAAGCTAGTGGAATTTGGGATAATTACTTTGAGAATTTAAATGACACACAAAGATGTCAATTATTTGTTTCATTGATGAAGTTAATTAAGATGAGACCTATAATGAAGACCCTGGGGTTAAGAACATCTAATGTTGTTGATCAAAATGTGTCAATTGTTGAAAACATACATAAAGCATACCAAGTCTGTAGGTGGAAAAAGACGCACCAAAGATAGTAATGCTACATGACATGCACTAACTAATTGTATAGTAAGTGATAAAACAGTTAATAAACGCTTGATTAGAAAAACAAGCAGTGCTTTGAAGCTAAACAGAAAAACACTAATGAAAGCAATAGAGAGACGTAAATGTCTTGAGTCAGCCAATAACACTGACTATTGGGATTTCTCTAGCAGACTTCCATGAAAAGACAAGAATACATCTGATATTCTAAAATAATTAATTGTAAAATTTTGGAATGAGAACACAAGGGTGTCACCGAATAGAAGAGATAATAAAAAAGAAGAATAGGTTCTCGTAATCGTGAATCATGTGCAAAACATTTCTTAGATATGACTCAAACAGAAATGTTCTCTAAGTTTAAAAATGAAAATCCACAAATTAACATTAGCCAAAGATTCTTTGAAATGAACAAACCCTTTTATGTGAAAATCAATCACTCACGTACCACTTGTGTTGCAGGCATCATGTTGAATTTTCAATGCATTATGATGTTTTTTGTCAAATACGTAGTGTTTTGCATACTGACATCATGTTGTAGGAGTGTGGAATAAATGTCCCACAAAAATATTCAAGGGAATTTATTCCGACAATATTTTGTGAAAAATCAACAAGACAATTTTTTTATAACAAAGCATGTTTGGATGGAACGTGCAATGTATGTGGTGGCTTGCCAAATCTGAAAAGTTGTATCCACGAGGAGAGTACATCTTCAATAGGAAAAGAATTGGTTGATTTCACCAAATATAAATCGGTGGCATATCAATTAAAAGATGGAAAAGAATCTAAGAGGTGTGAGCTTGTTACAAAACAATTACCTGTATCAGAATATATGGTCAAATTCAGAGAGGAAATTTTTTATGAGTATGCAAGGCACACACATAGAGCTCGATGGTTGGATGAACAATTCAAGTTAAGAAAGGACACATTCCCACTTGGTACTATTGTTTCAGTAGTTGACTTCACAGAGAATTACACATTGCAGCCACAAATGGAGGTTCAGTCTCAATATTATAACTCAGTGCAAGTTTCTATTTTTGTGCATATAACATTCATGCACTCTCCTAAAAGCATTGAGCAAGATCAAAAATATTGAGAGAGTATCATTTCTACATCAGTGATGATCGGACACATTCTATAGAATATGTACAAGGGTGTTTCTAGGTGTTTTATGTGAACTTGAATGAGAGGAACATTAGTTTCGATCAACATTACATTTGGTCGGACAACTGCACATCACAATTCAAGAATGCACGGATGTTTTATTGGCTAAGTAGGATGCACAAAGAAACAAATGTACAACATATCTGGAGTTTTACTGAGGTAGGGCATGGAAAAGGAGAGCATGATGGTGTGCAGAGCATGTGTGAAAAGAGCACTTGCAAGAGAAGAGTTAAAGTTCAAGGATGGTGCTAAATTTACAGATGCAAAAAGCATTGTTGATTGGTGTGTCAAGAATATGGGCCATGAATCTCAAGAGAGATCAATGGTTCGTAGATATTTTTGGTTGATAGAGCAACAACATCTGACAAACTTTGAAGATTGTATGACAGTTGTAGGATCAAGTGATATGCACTCATTCCGTAGTTCAGATGCAAATGCTTGGACTATTTATACTAGGTGCATGACATGTTTTTGTATATCATGCATTGATTTTACGTGGAATGAATGTGAGTCACAAGCAGTGGGTGGATGAGTGGACTTGTAGACCTCTAATTCCACTCGACACACATCAAGTTCCACGAGCATTACAACTTGCAGGTCTTCAGATCAAATGACAACATCACCTGACTTTGACCAAGTCTCTGATTTAGTGCAACAAGGTACATACATATATGTACATGCCATGTTTTAGATTTATAAATTATTAAATGGTCAACTCTTAATGTATTTATAAATTGACTGAACAATTTTACTTTGTGATACATAGGGCACGTTTTTGTAGTTATTACATGATGGAATTTAATGAAGAGGGAACAAACTACTTCTTATCTCATTGTGTAGAGGGGAAAATTTTTTGACTTCCATAGTCATTGATGGTGAAGACCTTGAGTATCCCACTTGGATCAGTGGTAGTCATTGGAACTTGGCTTTGACGATATCCTATCAAAAATCAAACATTTGGTTGTTTGAAGACTATGAAGTACATCGGAAGATACTTCACTATTCACATTTGGTCCTTGCAACAAATATTAAATTGATCAAATATCGAGGTGGCCATCAAAAAAATATGTGGAAGGTTCGTGAATCAGATCATGAAGCAATTCTTGCTACTATCAAGAATAGAGTTGATCCTTATGGTTCATTGGATTGAATTTGCAAAGGTATGTTCTTCATGAATTTAATTTGAATATTTACTTAAATGATTTTGTTTAAATTTTGTATGATTTAAAATTCTATTTAATTGCTTACTAACATGTTTATGTAGGTTAGTGGTGCCAAAAAGCTTCCACCTTCATGGTGGTTAGCATCAATAGAGAATTTATTATTCTCGAAGCCAAGTGAAGCTAAGAAAAATTAAATATTAGAAAGGAACAACAAACAAAAATTCTCATTTCACCACCTATATTGTAAAAATATCTTATTAAAATTCTCATTTCACCACCTATATTGTATGAACCACCTATATTATTCAAGTGATTGGAAATGGACAACCTTACACTGACTCAGTCTGAATGGAGATGGAGACGGAGAAAACCACGAGAGGCTTTCGTAGCCTGAGCTGATGAGGTAGCCCAAAAAGCATGGGGAGCATAGAGAAAAAAAATATCACCCCGACGTGTTGGCGTAGTTGGTTCGGTCCCACGAGCTTCATTTGCAAAATACAACATCTGGCAGCCCTACACTGACTTAGACTGCACTATTTCTCACGTTTACAAACAATAGGACAATGAGAGAACCAGGATGGAGAGGGAGAAAACCACGAGAGGTTTTCGTAGGGCCTTGACATGGAGCTCTCGATCTGATGAGATGTCTCTAGGTGCCACATGGAGTTCGAGAAATCACCTGTCGAAGATATGGCGTGTTTGGGCCTCAGGGCTCTTAAGCGACTACGCCCAGACGGGGTAGCCGAGAGCATGGGAGCACGTAGGGAACCAAAACAAAGCCTCCACTAGTGTTCACCAAGCCATTTGGACATGTTGGCATAGTTGGTTTGGTCCCATGAGCTTCCATTTGCAAAGTATAACATCTGGCGACAATTTCTACACCGACTTAGACTACATTATTTCTCATGTTTACAAACAATAAGACAGCGAGAGAGAACAGGATGGAGAGGAGAAAACCATGAGAGGATTTTTTAGAGGGCCCCAACATGGAGCTCTGGATCGATGAGACATCTCTAGGTGCCATGGAGTCTGAGAAATCACCCGTCGAAGATATGGCGTGTTTGGGCCTCAGGGCTCTTAAGCGACTATGCCTGGACATGGGGTAGCCCGAGAGCACGGGGAGCATAGGGAACCAAAAAAATCCTCCAATAGCATTCACCATGCCATTTGGATGTGTTGGCATAGTTGGTTTGGTCCCACAAGCTTTTCGTTTTAAAGTACAACATCTAAGCAACCCTACACCTACATCGACTCAAACTACACTATTTCTCGTGTTTGCAAACAATAGGATAGCGAGAGAACCGGATGGAGACGGAGAAAACCACAGAGATTTTACATAGAGGGCCCCAACATGGAGCTCTTAGTTCTAACGAGATGTCTCTAGGTGCCACACGGAGTCTGAGAAATCACCCGTCGAAGATATGGCGTGTTTGGGCCTCAGGGCTCTTAAGTGACTACGCCCTGGACATGGGGTAGCCCGAGAGCATGGGAGCGTAGGGAATAAAAACAAAGCCTCCACTAGCATTCACCAGGCCATTTGGACATGTTGGCAGTGTAGTTGGTTTGGTCCCCATGAGCTTCCGTTTGCAAACTACAATCATCTGTAGAGCCCCTACACGACTCGACTTCTCGCACTATTTCTCGCGTTTACAAACAATAGGACAGCGAGAGAACCGGATGGAGAGGGAGAAAACCATGAGAGGATTTCGTAGAGGGCCCTCCAACATGGAGCTCTCAAATCTAATGAGATGTCTCTAGGTGCCATGGAGTCCGAGAAATCACCCGTCGAAGATATGGCATGTTTGGGCCTCAGGGCTCTTAAGTGACTATGCCTGACGGGGGTAGCTTTCGAGAGCACAGGAGTGTAGGGAAAAAAAAAAAGCCTCCACTAGAATCACAGGCCATTTGGATGTGTTGGCATAGTTGGTTCGGTCCCATGAGCTTATTTGCAAAGTACAACATCTAAGCAGCCCTACATCGACTCAACTACGCACTATTTCTCGCGTTTACAAACAATAGGACAGTGAGAGAACAAGATGGAGAGGGATAAAATCACAGAGAGGATTTTTTATAGAGGGACTGATGTGGAGCTCTTAGATTCATCGACGATACATCTCTAGGTGCCATGGAGTCCGAGAAATCACCCGTCGAAGATATGGCGTGTTTGGGCCTCGGGGCTCTTAAGCGACTACGCGCGGTGACGAGGTACCCGAAAAGCATGGGGAGCATAGGGAACCAAAATGAAGCCCTAATAGCATTCACCAGGCCACCTCGAGCATGTTGGCATAGTTGGTTTGGTCCCATGAGCTTCCATTTGCAAACTACAACATCTCTGGCCCTACACTCGACTCAAAGACCGCACTATTTCTCACATTTATAAATAATAGGACAAGTGAGAGACAAGATGGAGAGGAGAGAAAACCATGAGATGATTTCGTAGAGGGACCTAACATGGAGCTCTTGGATTCTAATGAGATGTCTCTGAAAGTGCCTTGAGTCCGAGAAATCACCGTCGAAGATATGGTGTGTTTTGGCTGTCGGGGTTTTAAGCGACTACGCTATGTTGAGTCTAAGTTGTACTACTTGCAAACGGTTTCTTGTGGGACTAAAACTATACTATGCCAAACATCTAAATGGCCTAAGTGAATGTTAGTGAGATGCTTTTTTGGTTCCCTACGCTTTCCCGTTCCCTTCGCTACCTGTCCCGTGCGTAGTCGCTTAAGAGCCCTGAGGCCCAAACACGCCATATCTTCGACATGTGATTTCTTAGACTCTGTGGCACCTAGAGACGTCTCGTCAGATCCAAGAGCTCCATGTCATGGCCCTCTACAAAATCCTCTCATGGTTTTCTCCCTCTCCATCCGGTTCTCTCGCTGTCCTATTGTTTGTAAATGCAAGAAATAGTGCAAGTGAATCAAGTAGGGAGGGTTAAAGATATTGTACTTTGCAAACGAAAGCTCGTGGGACCAAACCAACTATGCCAACACATCTGGGGTGGCCTGGTGAATGCTAGTGGAGGCTTTTTTTGGTTCCCTATGCTCCCCGTGCTCTCGGGCTACCCCCGTCCGGCGTAGTCGCTTAAGAGCCCTGAGGCCCAAACACGCCATATCTTCGACAGGTGATTTCTCAGACTCCGTGGCACCTAGAGACATCTTGTCAAGATCCAAGAGCTCCATGTTGGGTCCCTCTACGAAATCCTCTCATGGTTTTCTCCTCTCCATCCGGTTCTCTCGTTGTCCTATTGTTTGTAAACGTGAGAAATAGTGAGTCCGAGTCGCAGTAGGGTCTGCTCACAGATGTCAGTAGTTTGCAAACAGAAGCTCATGGGACCAAACCAACTATGCCAAACACATGGTGGCCAGTGAATGCTATGGGAGGCTTTTTTTGGTTCCCTATGCTCCCCGTGCTTTCAAAGGCTACCTTGTCCTGGTCGGGTGTAGTCGCTTAAGAGCCCTGAGGCCCAAACACGCCATATCTTCGACGAGTGATTTCTCGGACTCCGTGGCACCTAGAGATGTCTCGTTAGATCGAGAGCTCCATGTCAGGCCCTCTACAAAATCCTCTTATGGTTTTCTCCCTCTCCATCTGGTTCTCTCATTTTCCTATTGTTTGTAAACGCGAGAAATAGTGCAGTCTGAGTCAGTGTAGGTCGCAGATGTTGTAGTTTGCAAACGGAAGCTCATGGGACCAAACCAACTATGCCAACATGTCAAATGGCCTGGTGAACACTAGTGGAGGCTTCATTTTTGTTCCCTACGCTCCCGTGCTCTCGGGCTACCCCGTCCGGGTGTAGTCGCTTAAGAGCCCTGAGGCCCAAACACGCCATATCTTCGACGGGTGATTTCTCAGACTCCGTGGCACCTAGAGATGTCTCATCAAATCCAAGAGCTCCATGTTAGGGCCCTCTACGAAATCCTCTCATGGTTTTCTCCCTCTCCATCGGTTCTCTTGTTGTCCTATTGTTTGTAAACACGAGAAATAGTGTAGTCTGAGTCAGTGTAGGGCTACTAGATGTTGTAGTTTGCAAACGGAAGCTCGTGGGACCAAACCAACTATGCCAACACATCTAAATGGCCTGGTGAATGCTAGTGGAGGCTTCATTTTTGTTCCCTATGCTCCCGTGCTTTCGGGCTACCCCATCCGGCATAGTCGCTTAAGAGCCCTATGAGGCCCAAACATGCCATATCTTCGACATGTGATTTCTCGGACTCGTGGCACCTAGAGACATCTCGTCAGATCCGAGAGCTCCACATTGGGGCCCTCTATGAAAGCCTCTTGTGGTTTTCTCCCTCTCCATCTGGTTCTCTCGTTGTCCTATTGTTTGTAAAAACGTGAGAAATAGTGCAGTCTGAGTCAGTGTAGGGCTACCCCATCCAGGCGTAGTCGCTTAAGAGCCCTGAATGACTAGATTGGCTTAAGAATGAATTTGATAGGGGTATGTCTAAGAACACATGGGAGTTATCAATCACCTAGTAAATCTTTCTTGTTTAGTTCTGGATGGGAGTCAGCTGGCCTACGCTTAGTGACCTTCCATTCATTGATAATTTATGTTATGATAAACCCATGGATGCTTTCAAAAGCACCTTAAAAAGGATATGGCTAGTCATCAAGCCTAGTGAAGGGTGTGATGTGATTTCCAAATAACTTGAAATGCCTATAGATTTAAAGGTAGTAACATGAATTGGACAGGATTAGACAATCAAGAATCATTGAGTGTCCAATCAGAATGTCATTGCATCTGGAGACATTCTCAAGCATTGGAGTAATGTATATGGAGAGACATTCTCAAAATATCAACAGATGAAAGGCATCAAATTGTGATGACTTTCGGGTGTTTTAACAGGGAGAAGACTACGAAGCATAGAAGAATGTAGTAAGTGCATGATAAGATAGGAACCAGTACAAAGAGACCATGAGCAAGAAGAAGCGCAAGTAAGGTAAATACACATATACACATTGATAAATTGAATGAATAATTACTCAGATTAGGTAACTCTTTATATACATACATTATATAAATATTAATTTCCAAAGTTTGATGCATATTATACATTGAAAATGCTAGTACATGTACATCACCAATAAATGAAAAAATAATCCATAATGTCTTAAATATTGTCAAGTGCACATCATATTAGATTCATGCAAAAATAATCTTAGAAATGTAAGGTCTCATACAAAATTATCAAGTTCCAAATAGTATTTTAATGTGCATAATAAATACAAAATGCCCAAATAGGTCATATACCATCAAGTTCAAATGCCATATAGGCTTACATACAATGCCATGCACATAGGCATACAAAAACAATGTCATGTAAGACATATATATTTCCTACTCATCAAAATCTATCCCTCTCTTGGCCTTGCTCAAAGAAGGCCCTCCCTTAGGTGAAGATGGAGATCCATGAGATGACTTTGGATCACCGAGCCCATGCTTTGAGTCCTCTTCCGCTGAATACTCACCTGTAGATGAGCCTGTAAATGCAAACAATGTTTTTTTGTCAAAACTTAATTTATATATGTTTTCAACATGTATTTAAGACAATGCTAGAATGAAAGTATTTACATAAATACACAAACTTACCGCAAGTTGTCGATCACGCCGAATTTGCATCTCACGCTCAGATGAGTCATCGAGAGCTCCTGCAGTATGAACGGGGTACGAAGACGATGAGATGGAGGAGTCCGTGCCCTCAAAGTCAAAATGGAGGGGGTTGAAGTTCCCTACATACACATAAGATCAGAAAATCTAACATCAAAATTAGCGAAAATAGAGCTAAGTACATGTATCTACATAATGACAATATTTTAACTAATTTTATCAATATAGAACTATTGTTTTTACCCCGCCACGCCTGTGAATCAAATGAACAGGGTTGCGCCCTATCGCAGGTAACTCCTGCATACACACAATGAAGGACATTATTAACATAATTTAATAATTCTACAATGAAAGACATTACTAACATGTAATTTAACATAATATGAATTACACGAGAAATTTAACAAAATTTATGTGTTGTTTGAATACCTCAGTGAGTTGCTGCGCAGATGAAATCGCAGTGGCAACACCTTTATCTACTTGTCACAGAGATGGTGGGGTGTCTAGTGAAGTCAACATCTTTATCAAACATGTATATCACGTGAGTTAGATGGACATACAAGAACATACATATATTTGACTTCAAAATATATATATATTATATATATAATATATATACATGCACATATATACACACACACACACACACACATGTATGTGAAAATTTTACATAATTAACATTCTAAATTACCTCTGTGAATGTATGTGTATGCATGGTGCTCACCGCCTATGGTCGGGATGAAGATGCCTCCCGCATGCTGTAATATCAATGCATGTACATGTACAAATATAATTATTTCAAAAATTTAACATATATAAGTAAATCAGGTACTCCAAAATTTTGTAACACACATAACAAAACATAACAAATTTACTTATGAAGGTGACACCGATGAATGTAATCCAAATGTCTCACTCAAAAGGACATCTGACATAGTGACATTATCGTGTTCATCCCTAGCACCAAGTGCACCAAAATCAAGTACGCATGAAAGTATCATCCTCCTCGAGCCCCAAACATATGCTACCACATGATGAGCAAAAATGTGGCCTCATGCTAGTACTCCCTGAGGGAATACTCTTGTGTACCTCACGAGCATCTGGCTCAGAAATCTCCCTTGTATGTCGAACAAGGGTCGCGAGATAGCCCCTAAAGCATGTGGAGTGTATCAATCTCTACTGTCTCCTTCACTACGCTTTGAGGGACAATCTCAGGGTGAGGGGGCTTCTGTGTGGGAATCTACCCTATTGAATAGGTGCACATTGTGCACCTGGTCGATCCTATGCAGATCCTTTTCCTCGGCCCTGGAAATCTTGGAAATCAAAATAATTTGGGATCTCGTTGAGGATAAACTGCAATAGAGTTTCCTCATAAAGTATAGTGGCACCTCGTTGTTATTACAAGGTGGAAAATCAAACACCATCCACCATCGGTCCCAAAAATTATTTCTAATCAAATTATTATTGCACCAATGGATGGGAAATCATTTACATGTCAACGGAATAGTAAGATTAGTGTGGGGTCTATGAATAAGGCACATATGAGTTCTTTTGAAATTTCTTTTTTCTTTACATCCACATATGACAATTTGTTGGAATAATAAACCCTACAACCCTCTCTATAAGTTGTCCAATGATCAATTTCCCCGTTGCCACATCAATTTGAACAAGTAATGCCTCCAATGTGTTTGCAAGAGAGGCACGGTGGGGGTTTGTAGATTGTGCATCCCTCATTGTTTTGATTAAATCCTCAATTTCAATTTTGTTTTCAACTATTTGGGCTGCTAAATCTTCTTGACTACCCGAGGGATGTTGAGCAATTGTGGGAGTGTCGGGAGGGATGTCAGGAATAACAAGGTTTGGTTGTGGTTGATTCCCTCGACCTCTAACTGTAACAATAAAAAATATGTACTCAATTCAAATTTTAATCTATAATTATCATATTTCAATGCAATTTTGAGAAAAGAAATGTGCTTACCTCTTCTCCGTGGTGCCATCATCGATTCAAATCTTCCCAGTGATCCAGAAACGATCCTTTGAGCTTGAGATCCAACTAAATGGAAAAACGCGAGGGCATGAACAAGCTCTGAAACTCGCATTTGAGGGAGGAAAAATGATAGAGGCTCGGGCCTCTTTTTTTTATATACTCAACATAACGTGTACGCATTATATAACACATACGCGTTATGCTCAGTGATTCCTAAGACAAATAGAATAAAATGCGAGCGCATTTTCTTTTTTCACATCCTTGTACCATATGAATCATGGTCAAAGTGGAAACCATCTATTACACACCTCAGAGTATTCAGGTGCAAAACAAGTATGCACATACCCAAGTAAAATAGAAAGAAGTTGGATATGAAATCACAAAAACTCATCTTTATTGGCTATAGTGAAGAGACTCTTGGGTACAGATTAATGGATCTGAAGACCATGAAATTCTACGCCGAGTAAATATGTTGAGTTTTTTAGAAGAAGGAAGCAGAGACTCCTCCTCCGGACTCATATGATGTAGATTTTCCACCTCTTGTAAAAAAATTATTTGATGTTCCCGTAGATGATGACACTAATGATGGGGATGATGGTGATGATCATATAAGACCACAACTTATGGGAGCAATTCAACGTATGCCCAAGTGGTATACTAATATGATATGAGATACAAAATTGGATGCTCTACGGGATACATCCACCTTTGGACCAAGGACTTGCAAGTAAATCATGAGAAGAAGTAAAATTTTCTTTGATGAGTAGATTTATTGAATCTGATGAGCCCTCTACAATCCAAGAATCCCTATAGTCAAAATCTTGGAAAGATTACATGGATGTTATATATAAGTTAGTGATGAAAAATAACACTCAAGCAGCTTATCGATCTTCGACCAGGGAAGAAACTCATTGGTTGTAGATGGATATTCAAAACAAAGTACAAAGAAGATGGGACTATATATAAGTACAAAGAAAGAATGGTATCAAAGGGGTATGCACAAAAAGAAGGCATTGACTATGAGGAGACATTTACTCCCATAGCTAAGATCAAAATGATCAGGATGATATTTTCTCTAGCTACACAGTTTGGTTGGAAAGTCCATCAGATGGACATAAAAATTTCCTTTCTGAATGGAGATTTACAAGAGGAAGTCTACATGACTCAACCTAATGGATATGTTGTACTTGGTCAAGAAGAAAAGGTATGCATACTCAAGAAATCTTTGTATGGCCTTAAACAAGCACCCCGAGCTTGGTGCATCAAAATAGATGAGCATCTCGTACTGACATAGATTCATCATAAATCAATACAATCCCAATCTCTACTTCAAAAATTAAAGGGGGTAGATTGTGATTATTGTTGTCTATGTCAACGATCTAGTCATCACTGGCAGTTCAGTGAAGATGATCAATACAACGAAGAAAGATATTAGTAGATCATTTGACATGATAGATCTTGGGCTAATGCACTATTGTCTTGGATTGGAAGTATGGTAGAAAGAGAATCACATCTTTGTTTCTCAGTTTAATTATACCAAGAAAACACTCAAGAAATTCAAGATGATGGATTACACACCTATTACTACACCTATGGAGAACAAATTGTAGTTATCTCATTCAAATCCATCTTCTTGTGGTAAATGCAACTCTCTATCGGCAATTGATTGGGAGTCTCATTTACCTCACATACACTAGACCAAATATCAGCTTTGCAGTGAGCTATCTTTCTAGGTTCATGCAGGAACCTAGAGTTTGTCATTGGAAGGCAGCAAGGTGGATCTTGAGATATCTCAAGGGTACAATAGATCTTGGTCTAGAATACAAGAAGAATGATAACTTCTTCTTGAATGGATATTCAGATTCAGATCATGTAAGTAATATTGATGATAGAAAATCCACTTCAAGATTTGTGTTCTTTTTGGGATCTGGACCAATATCATGGGGAAGTAAGAAACAACACTTTGTTTCTTTCTCTTCTACAAAATCTGAATATCATGTTGTAGGTGAAGCTATCTGTGAAGCGATATGGCTACGTCACATACTTGAAGGACTTGGAATACCACAAGAAAAACCAACCACCTTGTATGTTGACAATGAAGGTGTTCTCAAACTTGTTCATAATCCAATTTTTTCATGAAAGAACAAAGCACATTGAGGTACAAGTACATTTCATACGCGACCATGTCTTGAAACACAATATACAACTTCAAGTTTTCCCAACAAATGAATAACAAGTAGATATCTTCACAAATTCACTTGACGTGAAAGTTTGAATTGTTTAGATAATTCCTCTCAAAGCATCACTTGAGGCGATGCAAAATTAAGGGGGGGAATGTTAGGGTAAACTTATTAATTATGCATTTTAATTAGGTGGTTTATTATTATTTTTGTATGGTTATGATTATATAACCATTATATTGTTTTATTACATACGTGAAGGATTATTGTTACATTGTTACAACAACATATTTGTTTGTACCTTATTTTATTTCTACTTCCCAAATGTATTTTGGAAGTGTATGTAATTATGAATATTTTGTTTCACCTGTGCAACATATTGTTTGTCTGTACATTGGTTGTCAATATCTATAAATATTGCAGCCTGCACCATTGTAAATGATTTCCTAAATATTAATAAAATAAGTCAAGCTTCCACCCTTGTTTGCTAAATTACAATTACATCATAGATTACATGCATAACCATGAAAATAAATAGCCCATAACACATAATAATGAACACATAACATAAGATTTAAGTGGGAAAACCTTTTGGTAAAAAACCCACTTTGAAAATATCACTTATCTTTATTAAGAATTGAATTTCACCCAGCACTCCCACTATTTCCATAAATCCCAATAGTTACACCTTATCAAAGGTATTACAAACTATAAACAACATTCACTTAATGCAAAGTACTAGCTCACATATTTCGCATTCATGTTTCTTGATTCTTCTTGCATATAACTTGCATCATTCATCATGTGTGTGTGTCATTATGATCTCAAATGAGATCACCTTCTTTTATAAAAGATGGGTGATGTGTTATACCACTTTACTTTTATAATTCAAAATTGAATTAATAACCACCTTACCTTTAGTGGCGCATAGGGATCTGCCATCTTATGTTTTAAACATAAGTTATAATCTAAAGTTATTAGTCTTTGGAAAGTTTTTAATTAAGTGGTTTCCCGCTTAATATTACAAACCCCAACACTCCCCCTTAATATTAAGTAGGGAAACATGCAAAATTTACTTTTTATACAAAAGTAATTACAATCCATAAATCATCAAATGAAGATTTAGGCTAGCATGTAAACATATAGACACATGCCAAGTCATTTTTTTATACAAAAGGAATTACAATCCATAAATCATCAAAGTGATTTAGGATAGCATGCAAACACATAAAAATTATTCCCAAAGACATGTGCCAAGACACCTTTTTATACAAAAGGAATTATAATCCATAAATCATCAAATCGATTGAGACTAACATGCAAATAAAGCTCTTTTTTGTGGATTTTTAAAAATTTGCAATACAAAACTTTATTGTTCGCATGTTTTGAGAAAAACATGTCATTTATACAAAGATTTAGTGTTTCATGGATTTTAAAAAAATATGCGGTACAAGGATTAGTGTTTCACACATTTTAAAAAATTTGTGACACAAAGCTTAGTGTCTGCGAGGGTTCGAAAAAAATGTCACGGTTCAAAACTTTAGAGCTTTGCAGATTTTGGAAAATCCACAGTACACTTCGTAGTGTTTCATGGGTTTTGAAAAAACAAAAACTCTGTGGTACATAGGAACAAAATAAAATTCTCAAGATAAATTTGATTACATGTATGAAGTCTTACATAAGATTATGGATTCTTTTATAAAACAATAATCTCTCATATCTAATGCTTCGCTAGGTATTACAAGTAAACTCACGTGATGTGATCATTTACTTAAGATTCACTTATAGTGATCTTTTACAAACTGGAAATAGTATTGGGAGTTTACATCATACCATTAAGAGGTGGCATTGACATGCTCATTCCCCCTCAAGGGAAACTTTGAAAGGTCATATTCTCATCTGATTCAGAGGTGGAGATCAAATTCATCCACATGATCATTTGAACCAAATTCTAAAAGGCCATATGCTCATCGATTCCAGAGGTGGAGATCAAAGTCATCTACATGATCATTTGAGCCAAATTATAAAAGGCCTAACATGACACGAAATTTTTTAGAACTTTAGAACACACAATGGATTTGTAAACACATCTACTACTTGATCTTCAATGAAACAAAACTTGATATCAATGTCACAATTTAGAAATTTCTCCCAGAGTAAAGTGCATATGTATTGCAATATGCTTTGTCCTTTAATGCTAAATTGGATTGTTTACAAGAAAAATGCAACTTTTTTTGTCACATAGAATAATATTACTTCCTTAGAAATTCATATGAAGTTCATCCAACAGTCTTTTCAGCCACATAGCTTCCTTCGCTACTTCCATAACACTTATATACTTTGTTTCAGTAGAAGAGATAAATGTTGTGATTACTTCTTACTACTCAGTGATTGCACCTACACCCAACTTGAAAAGATATCAAAAAAGGAGAACACAAAGATGAAGTTGAGATTCAAGGTAGCCTAAAATAGGTGTGGTGACACCTTTTGATTAGCTCTGCTAGGTTTTTATGCTTGCATGTCATACCATAGCCTCTTCGAGCACTATGGGATTTGCATCATTCTTAGTAAGTTCTAGGTTTTCCGCCCTTTGAGCACCACTATATAATTCCTCCTTCTAACTCAATCCTAGATATTATTTTTGAGGTTAGAGCTAGTGGATATACAAGCAATGGTGTCGCCACATAAATGGACCTAGAAGTTCATTGAATATTTTTCATGAGGTAATGTTTCTCCTCCTGATGTTGTATTAAATGTTTTTGAATTTAATGTTGTGTGCTAGTGGTTAGAATAGTTCTTCCTTATTGGGTATTTTTGGGTTGCATCCCCTCTAAAAGCATGCTAAAGTCATGGGTTAACTCATCCTGGGCCGCTCACGACATCCGGCTCGAAAGTGTGTAAAACATGACTAAAGGGTTTTTCCTCTTCCATTTCTTTGACCCTCACATGCCCCGACTATATTAAATCACTTTTCCACATGGTGTGTGTGTGTAACTCCCTTTTGGTTCTTTCTCCATGGACCAAATAATTTGTGGTGTCCGATTATGTTTCCCTCAAATTCCATGTTTGGGTGGAGTTTCCCAACCTACCGTTATCATGCGTTCATTTCTTACACCAAATCACTTCAGCTACCAAGTGAGTTGTTCACATGGAATTGTAATGTTTCTACAATTCTCACCCTCAAAAACATGTGTGTTGAATTTGACCTCTCCCAAGAACTAAAGGAATTCATGGAGATCTAAATGGGAGACTCGTGCTACACTCAACGAGTATTATACATCAACTTTCCTAACACTTGTTTTGTTGTCGAATCTAATCATAAGATTTAAGACTACCCCCTTTACATTAAGTGTAATTTCCAAAGCACCTAAGGTTTCTTTGAATCTGTCAAAATCCCATAGGAGGAAGGGTGGAAAACTATTGGAGGGCGAAGAACAAGAATAAAATGACTCAAGCCAAGGTACCCAATAACAATGGCTCGAAAGAGCTAGCTGTTAAGGAATAGACCTCTACAAAGCATCACTCCACGAAGATGGTTTTCGAAGAAACATTAGTCCCCTTACCTAAATTTTCCATCATGCCCAAAGAATCCATGATTCTCATGGGTGAATGAATTCCATCCACATTCCCTCATCACCTCTAAGCTCTTAGTTTTTGTTAACAACCAGTTCACAATGCCCATCCAAAAGGGCTTGAAGTCCCTCTCGCCACCTCATGGCGGTCAAAAATATCTTGGCACACATGGTGGATTATGTAGAGGATTATAATATAGAATATGTCGGGTGAAGGAAAGTTGAGTTGCAAGATTTTTTGAAGCACAATAATGCTCAATTCTTGCAAAATCAGTTTGATGCCTTAGATGGTTTAGACGCAGATGGTATGGCCCTCAACCATCATTTCTCATGAATTGTATGTCATGGAATGTGTAAGGTCTCACAGACTCCAACTTCAAGTATGTTGTTCATGATTCTTGTAAACAAATTACCAATTTAGATGTTTTGTTTCTGCAAGAAGTGAAAATTGTAGGTTTTTAGTTATCGATGGTTTGTAAATCTATCTAACCTAACAACTTGGCATTTACCAATAATCATGATGGGGGATGTGGGGGATTAATCTCCTTTTTTCTCCCAAATGGTGTCCCTTATTTATGGATCATGGTGTTGACCCCACCAATCATGCCATTTGGGCCTTATTTAATATTAAAATTTTCCCTTTTGACTTCATCAACATTTATGCCTCTAATGATGTGGTTGAAAGGGCCAATCTTTGGTGGTGGATAGAAAAAAAATTCCTTATGCTTATTAGGTCATATGTGGCAACTTTAATATGGTGGAGCTACCCTCCGATA
Organism: Taxus wallichiana var. yunnanensis; assembly: GCA_018340775.1. Taxonomy (NCBI): domain Eukaryota; kingdom Viridiplantae; phylum Streptophyta; class Pinopsida; order Cupressales; family Taxaceae; genus Taxus; species Taxus wallichiana. The sequence goes on from CM031237.1 coordinate 892,066,569, forward strand.
ATTACGTACACTTGCATATGTGATGGAAAAATGGAGAAAGGAGGCATGGTTATATATGTGTAATAAATTTAGGTTTAATGACCCCAATGCTTCTCGAAACCCACCTCTACAACATGGTTCACCTGGTCCAATCTCTAAGGCAAATTAGATTAGATTCTTAAACGGATCGATAGGACCATGTTGTCTACTTAATATTTTTTTGAGTTTAACAATGCATATTATTTTACATTAGAAGTGATTCCATATTTTTTCCTTTCTGACCACTTCCCTATTCGATTTCGTATCACTTGGCAAGATAGGAGGCCTTTTTGTCATAAAGGCCATTTTTTTCTTAATACTGCCTTGATGGAGCATGGTCCCACTCTCAATCACATCAACCGGGTTTGGAACTTAACACCCGGCCACATCATCTATAAAATTACCATCCACCTCTGCAATCTAGCTAGACTCAGTGATGGGAGGATGCAATGACTAGGAAGACCAGATTTATTAGAATATATGGTTGAGAGTTGGCCAATATTCAACGTAGATCCTAATCCGCTACCTCCTCCACCCTTAACTAGGTGGTGGTGGTGGATTTTAGGGAAATCTATTTTCTACAACTTTGTAACTCCAAGCGGTAGAGATTCGTCAAAAAAATTTCAGATCTTGGATAACTATAATGCTCGGGGCACTCAAATTTGTTCCTGCCTTCACTGGCTCAAAGTTGGAGATTGTGTTTCAAAGGAATTTTTTCTTTCCCTCAAATCCAAACATTCCTTTCAACAAATTCATACCATTTTAATGGTGAAAATAGGCTCATGGACCCAAAACTCATGCTACAAGCCTTTGTCAATCATTACAAGCTAGTTTTCCAAGCTCAAGCACCCTCGGTTAAGCGTCAAGTTGCGTTGGATCAATGCTTGGTTACAGTGCCATGAAAAATCTCCCAAGCAAAAAAACATTTCCAGTGATCACATGCTCTCCCTCGATGACCTTCAAGAGGAAATCATGTTAATGGCTGATGAAAAAGCCTCGAGACTTTGGGATACCATTGTAGTCCGTATCTTCATCGAGTCTACCTTAAAGGATTTTAAAATCAAATGCTTGGTGCTCACATTAACAAAGGGAATATCAAGTTCATCCCTAAGCCTGGAGACCCCGGTGATTAATAATTGGTGATATATTACCCTTCACAATGTTTCTTACATGGTTATTACCAAATCTCTCACCATTCGGCTTAAGAATATCCTCCCGGTCATTATCCAGTTAGAGAAAATGGGTACATTCGGGGGAATTACATCTTGGAAAATATCATATCCATTTATGAAGGCATGGAATGGGCTCGCAAGTCCAACCAGTCAACCCTTTTCATTAAAATTGACTTTGAGAAGGCATATAACCAAATTGGGTGGATGCTCATTCTTAGCATGCTTGATCTCGGGGTTTTGCCCCATATTCATTCAATTTGTCAAGATGCTCTTTGTGAATGCCTCTACCCAAATTTCCATCAATGGGCACATCTCGTCCCCTTTTGGTCTTTTCAAATCCATACGATAATCCTACCCTTTGGCACCTACTCTGTTTGTTTTTGCATCGAAGGTTTTGGCTATCTGCTAGCCAAAGCTAAATCTCAAGCACTTGTCAAGGGAATTTCCTTACCATCCTCCGATAATTCCCAATTACTCAATGGTCACTTTGTTGACGACTCTTTTCTTACGCTAATTGAAGATGAAAACATTGGCAATGTTATACGATTGTCTAAACACCTTCTATTTAGCCTCTGGATCTTCCATTCAATGGCAAAAATTTAATGTTACAAATAATCTTTCCTTGTTGCAGCCCCTGGATGGATTTGTATGAATGGAAAATGATTAACCATGGTGAGATGTTTAAATTTTTAGGCATTCCCTTTTCCTTCCAAGCATCACCTCTAGATCTTTGGAAATATGTTGTTTTGATGGTGGCTAAAAATATACAATCTTTGGATAACCAAAATCTTTATCATTAGTGGGCAAGTTCCAAAATTACTCCAAAGTGATGGAAGCCACACATGTTTATTAATCCTTATGTTAGATCCCATCCAAAAATTTTGTGTAAAATTGGAAAAGTTGCTCAAATATTTTCTCTAGTCTAATGCATCCTTTGGCAAGGGTTTTCATAGAGTTGCATGGGTGACATGTTGTCTTCCTATATAATCTGGAGGATTGGGCCTCGTTGAAATTTTACATCAAGGTCAGGTGTTATGTGCCAAATGGATAATTCACATTATCAAAGGAAAAGAAGCTTGGAAAGTGCTCATGTCTCATGGCATTGTGAAGGGTTACCCATGTTGATCTTAAACATCAAAAGAAGTGTGAGATTTAAGAAATTCAACCTATTGTTAGTGATATACACGGGAAAAGTAAACTAGTCTAAATTGTGAATAGAAAGAATGTAAATACACATAACAGACTTTATTCCAGAACATCAATCTTCATTCATATGTCAATAATGATTACATAAGTCTCATTTACAAATTCAAGTCTTCTTTTATATCTTACTCCTTAGAGATTTCTATCATATATCTCTCATATGGGACTCACTCAAATATTTCTAGTGATGCGCCCATATCTGATAGATTAGTTACAATAAATATCTTTTATACAAAATATTCCAAAAGTCACTTTTTTTTACCATGCCTCTATCAATTCTATTTTGTTCTTGTTTTGTTAGTCTTTGTTTCGTGGCTTCTTAAGGATTCTGCGGATGCGTTCAGTGTATTGTAGCTTTGTCTAGTGTATCATGGCTTTGTCTAGTATATCATGATTTCCTTAGTCTTCTGCGATTTCATCCTTTTACCCGTGCTACGTTCTTTTACTTGGGGCTTCGTAATTTCACCGCTTTGCTTCCTCCTTATCTTCATGACTTTCTCAAAACTTGATGAAGAACTTTGTCAACACCCCATATGGCCACCCAACTTGGAAGGGTTTAGGATTTTCTAATCTTCTCATCACTCTCATTCTTGTCAAAAAAATTTGGCACCTTCGTGCTCAAAAGCATCTAAAAATCTTGGGAGGAAATAAAGCCTTGGCTTCAATGGAAGGGAAATGGCTTCCGTAATGACCTTTCAACTAACCACCACTCTCTGTGGTGGTTTTCGATCATTGAATTTTAGGATCAATGCCTTGCAAAGGTTCCCAAGATTCTTGTGCTTAGGTTGGTCAAGCACGGAATTCACACCATACATGACCTTTTTAGCAAATGTATCTAACCTTGGCACCCTTGGAATGAACTCAAAGTTCAATTCAATTTATCCCCACATGATCATGTCATTATTAATGATATCATTTCTTTTGTTCCTAATCATATGAGCCACAAAATATTTGTGCTTCCATCTCATCCTTGGTGGACAAACTAGAAGTGGTTTGTGGAAAACCCCTTCGGAATTACTCTACTAGTAAATTTATGCTTGGGTTTCACCCCATCCCTTATGGTTGTAAAATTCAATACTCATTGGGGGATTCATTCTTCTCCATCCAGTTGGAGAAGGAGATTTGATATTATTTGGTCTACATGTGTGGAACCTAAAATTGCTCATTTTTGTGGTGTGTTCTTCACCAAGGCCTTCCCATTAGTTCCCATCTGATTCAACTTGGTGTCTTGGCCCCCAAATTCCCATTCTGTTGACACTTGAAAACATTATCCCATTTATTCTAGTATCGTAGTTAAGCCCAAAAGTTTTGGAATTGGATGCATTCATTCTTTACCCTTCAAACTAGAATGTTTTACCTGAAAACATATTCTTTTAGGAGATAATCCCATAATTCCTCACATGTTCTCCCAAATTTGGCATGATTTTAGAGGGTAAATTCTCTTCTGGCTTTGGAAAGAACATAATTCTTGCTTATTTTCTAATGTTGAAGTTGATCGCATTTCTCTATATATAATAATTCGATGGTTATCTCAATGTTCTGCTACATATTCAAGTTCAAGCTAACAAAGTGGCCCTCAAGGTGGAGCACATCCAAACCCTTTTTCAAAGGTGGGGAGATGCCCCTTGAAATGTTTCTTAGGAACCACCTTCTCACACCTAGAACTCTCTACCCCATGGCGAGTTGTCCCCGAGGTGGTCATCGGAGAGCTGCGCATCGCAACATCACTCGTTCGGTCGTGTTTTTGGTCCTGTGTAGTCAACCACAATGGAGGAGCTTCTCTCCTTTGCCTCCAACTCACCATCGGGTTTGGGGCTCCCTATGTAACCCCACCATCTTGATTGGTACTCACCGATCGCCCACGATCCGTGCTCCCATGATGGTTGGATCCTCGTGCCACCACTTGAGACAAGTTCCATAGAATGAATCTTTCCATCTCACCCTCTCGAGTGGTAAAGAAAATGAAGACGAGAACAAAGTTGATTCTAGTTGGGAAGTGTTAGACAATGAAATGGACCTCCATGGATCCGGCTAGCCAAATGATCGGGATCTGCCTCTTTTGGTCAATTTTTGCAAGAGCGGATTAATATCATCTTCTCAATTTTTTTGTTGTTGTTATGTTATAATTGAATTTCCTAGGCTAAGCTTAGTTTGATTTTGTGGCTTTGGCATGCTTCCATACTGCCTACTTTTTGTTGAATTATCTTGTATTATTTTAATTTTTAATGTAATATAAGATCTTATTCATAAAAAAACATATCCAAAAGTAGATTTTCTATCCACAATATCACAATCATAGTCAGAATCACAATAACCAAATAAATTTGCATCATTACTAGAAGAATAATACAAACCATAATTGATTGTACCTTTGATATACCTTAAAATAATTTTTTTATTTTCCAATGGTCCTCATAAGGATCTGCATGAATCTAGAAATAATTCCAACTACACATGAAATATCGGACCTAGTGCTAGTTAAAAATTCAAACTACCAACAAGTTATGTATATAAAGTAGGATTAAATTTATCACATGCATGTTTTGGATCTAATTTAACACCAACTTCCATATGAATGGTAACATGTTTACAATCAATTGTTAGGAAATAAGGGATAAAATATGTAGAATAATCCCTCACGAGAATCGCATGAAGTAGAAACTAATATGCAGAAAATATTACAAATCTCAAATAAAAATGTAGAATAAAAATAACACAACACAAAGAGACAATATTTAACGTGGTTCACCCAATTTGGGCTACGTCCACCAAGAATCACTTGCTCATTTTATTACAAGCCACCACTCTCTCAATACAATACCTAGATCTGTTTGGAGCTATGCTAAAAAAACTCTACATAATTCACACCCAAATTCATACACATCTGCAATGTTACATCAACCCTACCATATGCACAAAACTACATAAGTAGACAAATGCTTAAGTAGTTTTACAATACCATGGGTACCAAAACCATGGGCTAAAAATGTCCCATAAACCTATGGGACAAAATCCCCGCCCATATGAGAAGAGCATGTTTCCCGAAATATCATGCATGTTTTTCCCCCGGCGAGAATACATGAAGAGTGTACAATACTTTTAGTGTAAATTCTTCAACACTTCCACACATGAAAATAGGCTCCACAACATAACAATCTCCCACTTAGAGACTAGTTTTCCTCTAAATAATATTCTCAACCCTTCACTAGTTTCCGTGAATACCAACCAAATATAAACATAGCTTCCATTTTTCCCTTGTGACCACCTTAGTCATCATGTCTATAGGAATATGAATAGTATGAATCTTCTCCAACTTCAACTTATCTTCCTCCAAATTTTTCTAATGAAATGGTACCTTAACTATATATGCTTCATCCTAGAGTGGAAAGCAAAGTTCTTAGCTAGGTGTATAGCACTTTGACTATCACTATGCATCTTTCCTTCCTCCTTCTTATGCCCCAACTCCTTAAGTAATTACTATTCCAAAATCATTTATTTTCTTTCCTTTGTGGAAGCATCATACTTAGCCTTTATGGTTGACAAAGCCAAAGCACGTAATTGTGAAATCCAACTCATTGTTGTCCCACCTATAATGAAAATATAACCTTTTGTGCTCCTCTGTTGTCTATATCTCCACCATATCTAAATCAACATAACCATGAAAAGTGGTGTCGATACACTCTAGCACAAAACATTCCCCATGGTCCCTCTCAAGTATTGAAGGATCCACTTTACTACTGTTAGTGATCTTTACATGGATCACTCATAAATCTACTCACAGATCCCACTACATGGGAAATATCAGGCCTAATGCATACCATAACATACATCAAACTACCATTTGTTGATGAGTAAGGTGCCTTGGACATCTGGTTTCTATCTATCATGCTCTGTCTTTGGACACATCTCCGTTGATAACTTGAAATGACATGTCAAAGGAGTCCCAACTGGTTTAGCATCCTGCATGCTAAACCTCTCAAATACCTTCTTAATGTACTCTTCTTGAGATAAAGCCAGCTTCCATTCCTTCCTATCTGAGATATCCTATACCAAGGATTTGTTTGGCTGCCCCAAATTCTTCATAGCAAAGGAGTCACTTAATTGCTTCTTGAGTGCTTTTATTTCTGCATGTTTTTACTGCAACTAGCATGTCATCCACATACGAGCACATGATAATATAACTATCATCTTCAAATTTCTTTGTATACATGGAGTGGTCGAATGGCATCTAATATAACCTTGCTCCATCATGAAGCTATAAAATTTCTTATACCATTGACGTGGAGCTTGTTTCAAGTCATACAAGCTCTTCTTCAGTTTGCATACCATCTCCTCTTTACCTTTGACCTCATAGCCCTCATTTCTGCTGCATATATAGATCCTCCTCAAAATCACCATGGATAAATGCATTCTTTACATCGAGTTGCTATAAGTGCAAGTATTTTTCTTCCACTATTCCAAGAATAGTTCTAATAGAATTCATTTTTACTATAAGAGAAAAAATATCATCAAAATCTATACCTTTTTTCTATGCAAACCCCTTGACCACCAACCGGCCTTACATATTTTCTTGCCTCCTTCTTCCTATTTGACTCTGTACACCCACTTGTTACAGTAATGCTCTTTTTCCTTGAGTAGCTTCACCAAATCCCATGTCTGGTTCTCCATGAGAGCTTGATGCTCCTCATCCATGGCTTACTCCCACTTCTTCCTGGCATCTACCTGCATTGCTTCATCAAATCTCTATGGCTCTCCATTGTCAGTGAGTAATAAATAATAAAGAGAAGGAGAAAAATGTTTAGGTTCTCTTCTTACCCTAGAATACCTCCTCAATATAGGAGTTTGGGGTTCCTATTGAGTAGGTTCTAAATTGATTCATGTGTCACTTTCCCATCTAGAAGATCCTCTACCACTGCATATTCTTTCTTGGATTCTTCCTTGTTTTCCTGCAACTGTTTTTTATACATGACTTTCTCATTAAATACCACATCCCTAGATTGAATGATTTTCTTTTCCTTAATACTCCAACATTTATATCCAAAGTCATCACCACCATAACTAATGAAAGTACATTTTTTTGATTTAGCCTCTAGCTTGGTCCTACCATCCTTGTCTATATGGACAAACACCTCACATCCAAAGACTCTAAGAAATGAATAATCAACTTTCTTACCATATCAAGCCTCCTCATGTATGCCTCCACCCAAGGCACTGAGGGTCCTTTTTATCAAGTACATAGTTGTGCTCACCACTTACGCACAAAAAGAATCGGGTAGTCCTACGTGTAACCTCATTCTTCTAACATGTTCCATTATTGTTTTATTCATCTTTTCGACACCCCATTATGTTACGGAGTTCTGGAACCATATTTTTCCCATGGATTCCATTCTTAGAACAATAATCATCAAATTCATTGTTCAATACTCCCCTCATTATCGACTAGAGACATTTTAACTTAAGACATGTTTCATTCTCTATCAAGGCTTTCCATTTAAAAAAGTGTCAAATACATCAGATTTATTTCTAATACAATAAACCCAAACTTACCTTGTTACATCATCAATAAAATTAACATAATAACTTGAACCCCAAGAGATGATACTTGAGACGGCCCCCACACATTAGAATGCACCAACTCTAACTTACTCTCTTTCTAGGTCCAACCTTGAGAAACCTTACTCACTTATGTTTCCCATATATGCAGTCCTCACATAACTCTAAACTTGTTTTATATATCCCCGAGAAAATCCTTCCTTATGATCTCCATGCCCTTATGGTTCATATGACCAAGCTTATAATGTCAAAATGTTGTCTTTGCTCTCAAGCCACAAGATTACAAACATTAGTGTTATAACTGGTTAAATACAAGGTTCCAACCTTCTTAGCTCTTTCCACCACAAGAGCACCCTTGGTAACCTTCCAAGATTCGGTGTAAATATCACAGACAACCATCACTTCCCAACTAGACCGTGATATCAAATTTTGTCTTAAAGTAGGCACATGTCGACATCCTTAATAGCCATGTATTCACATTCGCATCTTAACCCGCATAGAACCTTTTCTAAATATGTTACAAGGCTCATCATCACCAAGAAAAACATGCCCAAAATCCCCTTGAACATAATCAACAAAATAATGCTTGTGTGGAGTAGCATGGAAAGAAGCCCCTAAATCTAAAACCCAATATTCGACAATATTGTAGAAAAGAAAGAATCAAAGCATCCTGACATACATTACCCGTTGCCACATTTTCCTCCTTTTTTTCTTCATGTTGTTTCTTCTTGTCCCAAATCTCCCAACAGTCCTTCTTTGCATGCCCATACTTTCCACAATGCTAGCATACTATCTTTCTTTTGGATTTTGACCTTTCCCGATCTTTTGATTTTCCATGACTTCCTCTATTCTTTTGTCTCCCTCTAGTTTCCATTGTTCAAAGCATTCCCTAAAGTAGAATATTCCCTGAGATTTTTCTTCACATTTCCTTTCTTAGAATCACCCCTACAACATCCTCAAACTTCAACTTTGAGTTAGCTGGAATTGAGTTGCTTACCGTCATTACTGGTTATTCCAACTCTTAGGTAAAGAGCACAAAATTAATAAAGCCCTAATTTTTTCATCAAATTCTATTGTAACCAAAGCTAGCATATTTACAACCGTATTAAAATCATTTAAATGATCTGTTATTGAACCATTCTTAGACATCTTCATATTAAACAACTTTTTCATTAAAAATATCTTGTTAAAGGCAGAGGGTTTTTCATACAACTTCCCTAATGCATCCATAAGTTATTTTGTAGTCTTTTCCTTTGAAACATTAAATAATACCAAAGATTTAAGACACAACCGGATTGTTCCAAATTCCTTCCTATCTAGAAAATCTCATTCCACATCTTCCATACTCGAGGGTTTGTTCCCTTTCTCAGATAATGGAATATAAAGATCCTTCTGATAAAGGTAATCTTCCATCTACATCTTCCAAATACTAAAATTATGCCTATTAAATTTATCAACCCTTGATCTTCCATCATCTATCATAGCTCCCACTCAAGCTAAAACTTTCCTTGTGATTCAACACTTCAACAAACCAAACCAAGCTCTGATACCAATTGTTAGGAAATAAGGGATAAAATATGCGAGAATAATCCCTCACAAAATCACAACAATAGAAACTAATATGCAGAAAATATTACAGATCTCAAATAAAAGTGTAGAATAAAAATAACACAACACAAAGAGACAATATTTAACGTGGTTCACCCAATTTGGGCTACGTCCACCAAGAATCACTTGCTCGGATTTTATTATAAGTCACCACTCTCTCAATGCAATACCTAGATCTGTTTGGAGCTATTTTTATCACCGAATCACATCACCCTTGGGTTTGCACAAGTGTGTATACTTGAGCTCACTGTGTGATTGGATAACACGGGTATTATCTCCAAGTTGTGGGACTTGCTGCTTGAGATAGACCTCCAGAGAAAGATGGTTCTTTCTCCTAAACTACCCGCCACAATCTACTCTAATGCAAGTAGAACTAACTTGTCCCAATCTAACTTTCTAAGTGATCGGGAGAGAGTGTGCATGAAAACAAAACCTACACTAAAGCGGTGATACACCGTAAAAGGATGGCGTGAGGATAGCCTCTAATGTGTGAAAAACAAGGCAAAATGCATACTAGAAGGGGTGATAACATTTCTCCACAATCTAGCAAATGCATTCACAACAATATTTCATGCACACATAAAGATAATGAATCCCTGTAATAGCATAAGATAGACAATATATAGTCAATGAGATTGAAAGGGAAATAATAATGCAAACAAACATAGCAGGGGAAGAGATATCCACAAAATTGTATCTATTGCTTTCATTGATATGCACATTTCAATCTATTATAGAATAAGGGCTTGGATCACCATGCAAGGAGTCCAATACAAGGTCCTATAGTACATTGGCTTCACAAAACAATTTTGATAGAGTTTTTATACTCAAAACTATCTCCCTTATAATGAGCCCAACACTCCAATTTATAGAATTCTGAGAAGAGAGAGAGAGAGGGAAAAATGAAAATCCTAAAATTTATCCTTCAACCACTTGAAAAAGGTAGTAAATGGAGTGAAATGATGTTATGTTGCTTGCAAAATTCCCCCATACTATCCCATAACTTGCAACAGTGAAAAATGTTAGCCCATGCTTCATTGAATGCATCCCAACTACCAAATAAAAATGGTTCTTAACCTGGCCACATTTTCTATAAATTCTCAATCAATTCCTCATCAAATTCTAAATTTCTTTATTTTTTGCATCAGGATCACAACCATGATTCCAATGGCACCAATTTTTTGTGTTTTTGTTGAGAATTGCAAGAGATATGGCATCTTGAGTGTAGGCAATTGTTTTGGGTTTGTCATGCATTTTGTCATTTAACGGGAATGAACATTTGATTGAATGGAGCTAAATATGTTTCCTTTATTTTCATATATCTACCCTTATTAAAAATAAGGCATAGAGGATGTCATGCTCATTTCAGAAAGTCAAATTTTGTGAAAAATGGAGCTCTGGGTCAAAAGTTATGACCATTTGAAGTTTGGAGGTTGGGCGCGGGAAGAATTCATTTGAAGGAGGTGTGCACGGCTATAGAAAAGAAAAAGAAGGTGTTTGATGGGAAGGTTGTTTGTAATCACACAAGAGGAAGAGTAGGGACTTAACCAATTTTAAAGGCAAGACTGCAGAGGGGCGCGCAAGAAGGGCGTGATGGAATAGGAAACAAAGTGGGTGCGCAGGAGGAAGGCATGGAAGGCGCGCGTGCAAGAGGAAGGTGCAGAAGGGGAACTAGAAGGAGAAGAATGTAAAGGGAGAAGCAAGAAGGCACGCAAGGGTGCGTGGAAGAATTATAGTAAGGAAACAAGGTGTGAAGCAAGATGTAAGCACGTGAAAGGAAAGCAGAGGGAAATTATGTGCGTAGGTGCGTGCACAGCAAGAAAGAAGGCATACTCACAAAAGGTAGGTATGGAAGTAGGATGCAATCATCCAACTGAGGAAGGGTGTGTGGCGGTAGATAGAAAAGAGGGCTCACTACGGGAAGAGCAAGGAATTAGCCAAATTTGAAGGAAAGACTACAAATGGGCATGCAAGAAGGGCGCACAACCTGAAATGTGAAACATCAGAGCTAGAATGAAAGTAAAAGTTATCCAAATAACTAGGAGATTTATTTGGATAATAGCTATGCTCAACAAACTCTACAAAATTCACACCCAAATTCATACACATTTTCAATGTTACATCAACCCTACCATATGCACAAAACCACATAAGTAGACAATTGCTTAAGTAATTTTACAATATCATGGGTACCAAAACCATGGGCCAAAACCATCCCATAAACCTATGGTTCAAAATCCCCACCCATATGAAAAGGGCATGTTTATCAAAATATCAAACACGTTTTCGAGAGTTATTTTTTTTTCTCGGGACGGTGAAAATACATGAAGAGTGTATAGTACTTTTAGTGTATAGTCTTCAACACTTCCACACATGAAAATAGGCTCCACAACATAACATAAATCATGTTAAATATTTTAATAATGTTAGAAGCATATTTTTCTTAAGATGCAACAATAGATTTGTAAGCTTGAACGATAACCATGCCTAAAAATGATTCAAGGGACGTAAATCAATCATTTAAAAAAGTTGTCTTAATTTTTCTTTGATTTTAAGAATTAGATTCTTATCACTATTAGTAATCAAGAGATCATCAACATATAATCTATAATGATAATATGAATATTTTCATATTTTACAAACAAATCATTATCAACAAAACAATTTTTGAAACCATGATCTTAAAAGAAGCTATTTATCTTAGCATATCAATCTGGAGGAGCTTGTTGAAGACCATACAAAGATTTTTTAGCTTATGAACATATAATTCCTTACTAGATTATTTGAACCCTTTAGTTTGATGCATGTAAATTTCTTATTTCAAATCACCATTTAAGAAAGCATTCTTAACATCCATTTGGTGAATTTCCCATACATGTTGAGCAACTACAGACTAAAATAATTCTAACAATTCTCATTTTGGAAACATGAGAAAAGGTTTCAACATAATCTAAACCAAGTTTCTGAGTAAACCCTCTAGCTACTAATATTTCCTTGAACTTTTCTATCTTACCAATAGAGTTGTACTTAATTTTATACATCCATCTAGATCCTACAATGCTTATTTTAGGAGGAAGAGGGACTAATTCCCAAGTTTTATTCTTGATTAGAGCATTGTATTCAAATTCCATAAAGCATTAATCCATATTTCATCTAGAATGGATTCTTTAAAAGACTAAGGTTAAACCTCATACAAATTTGATAAGGCATGATAAGAATATTGGTTGCGGGTCATCTTTCTCAAATTATTAGACTACGAATTAGAAATTATAATTTGAGCCCATTTAGGAATTATAAACTGAGACACGATAAAGAATACTCCTCAATATCCACATCCATCATAAAGAAGGATTTTCATCTTATTGGAAGTCTATTTCCATATTATCTAGAGAAGGGTTAAGGGTTTCAGACTCATGGGAAATAGAGAAGGGAAGAGAGGAAGTTTCACAAAATGGTTTCTCAAAAACATGAACATTCCTATTTTTATGATCTCATGTTTGGATGGATCATATACTCTTAATCCTTTTGTACAACCACCATACCCAAAAAATATGCAAGAATAGGAGGTAGGATCAAGTTTTTGTCTTTTAGCTTTAGGAATGAGAAGGGAAACATGACTACCAAATATCTTTAAATTAGAGATATCAAGTTTTTGTTTGGTCCATACTTCATGAGGTGTAGTTTGATGCAAGGATTTAGTAGGAAACCTATTTATAATGTGGACATCAGTGTTCATGACTTCAGCCCATATGAATTTAGGCACTTTAGAAGCATGAAGCATAGTCCTATCCATTTATATTATGGTTATATTATTCCTTTAGCTATGCCATTTTGCTATGGGGAATATGAAGTTGTTAACTCTATCTGAATTCCACAAGACACACAAAACTCATCAAAATTTTTATTGACATATTCACCTCCATTATCAATTATGATCCTTTTAATTTTCTAATTAGCCACGTTTTCAACTAGGGCTTTAAACTCTTGAAATTTATACAAAACATCAAACTTTTTCTTAATATAATATGAAAAAATCATTATAGAAAATTCATCAATGAAACTTACAACATACAAGGCTCCACCAAGAGAGGTAAATTCTAAAGGATATCCTACATCACTATGGATTAACTCAATCAAGTTAGAGGAATTATACTCATGATGCTTGTGAAATGGTTCAACATGTTGTGAATCACGTAAATAACTTTCACAAGATCCATGGTCTGATTTCATCTTAAGGAGACCTATCACAAGGCTAAGATGATATATTTCATACAAACTATTAAAGTTCATGATCCCAAGCCTTTCATGCTACAATTGTACATCATTACAAGAAGAATAATAATAATAGGTTTCAAACATAAATCCATCAAAGATATACAAACCATTTTTCTAAAAACCAACAACAATAACTTTACCAATCTTATTCTTCACATACCATTTATCTTTCAATAACACAACTTTACAATTTTCTTTAGTTAATTGTGAACAAGATAAAAGGTTCTTATTTAAGTTAGGAAAAAATAAAACATTTATAATAGTTCCATTTTCTAACTTAACATTTCCAAAACTTTCAAACTTAATGAAAAAATTATCACCTAGATATATATTTTCATGGCATTCCACAACATCTAAAAGAATTTAATGAATATAGGTCATGTGCTTAGAGGAACCACTATCTAGGATCCATTCATTGTCATTAGAAGTTGAGAGATCAATATAAAGAGAAATAGTTTAAACGACATTGTTGCTTGGTTTTTAGTTTGATTCTAATTTTTATTCTTCTTTTTATTATTGAAGTTCTTACCTTTAACGTTGCTATTAAATTTATTTATATTAGAATAATAGTCAAATTCTTTATGTCCAAATTTTCCACATTTAGTACAAGTTTCATCAAACTTAACTTTGAACTTTTGACTATTCCAATTTTTTTAGGATTAGTAATGTTTCATCACTTAAAACTTGCAACCTAGGGTGTTAGGAAAGTGCAAACAAGTGTTTTGATCAAAATTCATCCCCCTCGTCATGATGACTTGACCTATGGCACCCTTTTCACCTTTATCTATCCCTAGTCACTTGTCCCAAGATCTATGGGGATAACAAGGACAAAAAAATTCTCCTCCTCCATGGAGTTGGCCTCTCGTCACATGTAAAACCCGGTTTCAACCCTCGGGAGCTTGTTTTCAGCTCTTTCATCTTTCTCACATAAAACCACATGTTGCCACTTGTCTTGATCTGGTGTAAATTGTATTTTGGTTCACCTATTTTCCCCTTGCTTCATCTATCCCCTATTTTTAGAGTGTAACTCTAACTCCAACCTCGACTAACCATGGTTACACTTAGATGGGTTAAAAGTGAGTTTAGATGTGCAAATGAGGTAGAAAATCTTTATATTCAACACTATAGAATTTTTTGAATTTTGAAAGATTTATTTTTCCCTCCCAAACTCACCTCCATGTTTTTATGCTACTAAAAATTGCTAGACACCTTCATACCTAAAAATAGAAAGTTGTTCATATCTCCAAAGCCCCACATCTAATATCTATAAGATTTTAACCGTAAGTCTCTTCTCAAAAATGCCTTTGAAATGAGTATAATATCATCCCCATTGATGTTTTGAATAATTTTCAACAACGAGAATAAATTTTCAGCCCCTACACTTGCTTTTTTGGATCTCTGAGCTTTACCAATTGAAAACCTCTAAAAATTGAAGTAGAGGATCTCAAGAAAAACCTAAAATTTTGAGACTCGGTTTCATTCCATTTCGACACCCAAAGGCCCACATTATAAAAATAGTAAGTTTTGATAGGTCCTCTTAATATAAAATAGTAATTTTTAGAAACATAAAATTTTCAATGTCACCATCACTCCTTACAATCCAAAAACATTAAAAAGTGACGATTTTGAAAACTTGCTAAAATAGCCATCTAGAATAAGACCTGCTAAAACTAGAAAGTGTTGGAATTAGGGTTCCATCATTCGTATACATTCATATGCCTCCCATTTCAATACTTCCCAACATCATGAAGGTTAAATACTCAAGTTTGGAACCAATTTCCACATTAAACACTGAATATCCCAATGTGGGTGACAATGATGTAACACACATAGACCTATAAGATTTGAAAGCAAGGATGATATGAAAGCCTCATGAACCAATGGAAGAAATGATATTCTTGAGAAATCCATTCATAATAGGTGATCATTATCTATTTGTTTAAAGCTTCGAACTAGTCCTTGTTTATGCACAACACTATGATCCAAACTCAAGGACAATCTCTGGTAGATGAAAATTCCATTCTTGCAGTCCTCACACCAAAAGGTATTTCTCAATGCCTAAAATTCCTACCTTAATAACACAGTAATAATCACTTGGGATTTTTCCTCATAGGAATGGGAAAGAATATACTCATACTTACAGGGCTTGGCAGTTGGTTTGTGGCTTAAGTAAGGAAGGAAGCCTTCTCGGATCCCTAAGAATTTATCCCAAAGTGAATTTCATAAATCATACTCGAGATACAATTATTCTACTGAATATAGTGGTGGGAGAAGAAACCACAAAGTGTTTTCCAATATTGTATGACTTAGTTCATTCTGGTGGTCAAATAAGGAGATCAAATAATTGACTAGGGGAAGATCATAAACAATAACATTCATCAACAACTATTGTCGTTGCCTACCTCCAAAATTTCACCATGAATTCCTATATGGTGTATGCCCTCATAACACAAGGCCACAAGGTCTCTCCACTGCACCTAATGTGCCACAGAAGTCACCAACCTATGAAAAATACCCACAAATCACATTTTGGGAAAGTAATTCACACTTCTTTAGGGTGAATGATGCATTCACCATGCATGTCATAAGGCTACTTGAAGGTAATCCTGAATGGAGAATCTCATCTCAAGTAGTTAAGTTGATCAAGAAGTATGGAATTCACTTCATTCATTTTCCCACCTTCACCTATCTCAAGGTCGAAGGATTTGATCTTGTACCCTTGCAGCCACCGAGGTACCCGAGTGACAAGATCATCATAATTGAGTTATGTCGGTAGTTATCCCATGTTCACACCATGTGCAAGAGTGCAAAGAAGAAATGTGTGTCCTTTCCTATTTATCTGGGAATATAATTATGCAAGAGTATCATAGATGTAGCAAACATTAATTCTTCTTTCACATATTTTAATTTGTATTCTGTGCATTTCAAAGAGTACTTAGACATTAGGAAGAATCTTGAGACTTTCCTCCTACCATTTTTACATCATATTCCACAAATTTACTATTGGGCTAATTTCATTGATGACTTTGAGGTTAGGAAATGATTCTACATGCAAATAAAAGTGTATCAAATGAGGTACTTCATGTTTTACATGTTTGTAGAAGGAATGAACGATGATGGATCAGATCTATTTGATCTTGAATATCAAGTAGTGCAATCTTATCCTCTTCCACCCACCCCATGGAACATTTAAGATTCTAGTGACATCAAGGAAATAACCATAGAATTTATTCAGAGGTTAAATTATTGGTTTAGATAGAAGAGGGATTATTTAATTATATCTAGTGGTCTATTGTCTCCACCGAGGCAAGTGTCTCTTACTTCATCTCTCAATGCACTTGAAAATGCCATGGGGTGTGCTCATTCAGAGGAATATTCCAAGATGAAGCTTGTGGAAACTGAGTGCACTAAATTTTATCCTCCTAAGAGGCTTCAAAATAAGTAAAAAGTCAGAGAATATCCTATGGAGCCACTTGAATTAGGGGAAATTGATCCATCATAATCTCCCAAACATCCTCACAATGCAAGTGTTTCCTCCCCGATAGTTGAATTGTCTCATCTTAGGTAAGCCCCAATTCCTTATAAAGTGCCCGAGAGTTCCCCTATGCATGGCTTTATGTCCACACCAGTTGAGACCTTCCCATGGGTACTAGATTTTCTTGGAGGAGAGTTGAGAATAATGTTTCAAAGTATATCAAAATGAAGCATACCAAGAAGGCATAAACAACTTCTCCTTTCTTCAATCAAAGCTTACGGATCGCAAAGTATGTAGAAGTTACACATCCAAAATTGTTAATCCCATGGGATAAATAGCAAAGGATGATTATGATATGACTAGGATTGACTTGGGATAGGCCACTCATGAGGGATATGTGCACTTATTTAAAGAGTATGCAACCTAATTGCTTACAAGGAATTAAGAAAATAAGAAAACTATGGAGCAACTAGAAGAGCATGTGAGAACCCTCACTACCTATGTACAGTCATTCCTAGAACCCAATACAATACCACCTCCTCCTGGCAGAGGCTATCTCTCCCATCAGCAATTTTGATCCTCAAGTGATCAAGAAGGCTCAATGGTACATCGTGAAAGGGAGAGTCAATGAAAATGGGTGGAAAAGACTCTGGAAAAATGAAAGGTAGTATTTCCTAAGATTCTCTCTATTAAAATTTTCCCTTTCCACTGCTTCTAAGATAAAGATGACCAAGGAAGAGATTGAGAAGGAAAATTCCCATTGGGATAGTGTGTTCCCATTGGTTTCGAAATGAGTTGTCTTGATTCTCACTCCTTAGTGAGTAAGAATGTATTCACTTCTATCTCAAATAATATGTCTTTGATGTGGTTATGCATAACGAGTGTTAGGTGAGTTTTGATAAATGATGATATCTTAGAACTTGAGTCTCATGGAGAACATGCATCTAAAATCTTGGAAGATGTTAACAATAATGTGTCAAGTTCAAATCACCTCCACTTGGTGAATAATCATTCTTAGAAGATCTCCTAAAGTGTTTCCAATATTTTTCTAGAAAGAGGTAGGGGATCCTTTCTCTTTCAATGAAGATACTTTGTAATCCCTCATAAAAATTAGATGCTCAATGTCTAACATGATAATAGATCATCAAGTTTGGTTCACACAATGCAAGACCATTGGTGGTATTCCCAAGACTTGGATCAGTGCTTTGGGTTGTGTTTGTATTCCACGGGAAAAAAGGTGAGACTCACAAAGAACTCATTTCAGTAAGGAAGTGAAAGGAAAGGATTTCAATACAAAATCATTTCCTTATAGTTCTCTAAGAGCTAGATCTTCATCATTGGAAGATTCTTCATCCTCAGACTAACCACTCTCTTCTTATCTCTCTTATTCCCTCTCTCTATGTTCTAATTCTTCATTGGGAATGTAATTTTTGAATTTTTCATCTTATTCACTTAAGTGACCTTTTAATTTGACATTGTAAAATTTCTCTTTCATTGATAATAAATGGGATTATTTTTATTCCTATAGGAATATGAAAGGTCATAAGTGATAGGAATGTGAAAATTCATGTGGGGGAGATGAAGAGACATATTGTAAAGCTATATATTGGGATGGCTTCTCCATTCTAAGGGGTTGATAGATTTTGTTCTCCTACTACAAGAAAAATGTTATTTCTTCTATTTTCTTGTCTATATTCTTCTATTTCTTACTTTCAACTTTGCAAGCATTGTAATCTTGAATAACCAAGAAAGAGATTTGTATCTTTGAGGAATAAATCAATTGAACTTTATGTCTTTGATTTTTAATCTTACTATTTTTTACATGGTTATTTTCTTCCTATTAGATGTGGACCTACTTTGGTTAATGTCAGTGAAGTTTGCAAGTGCCTATTCACTACCTTAACCCTCTCTCCCTATATTATTATCTCCCCTTCACCTCTCCCCAAGAAAATTCCTCCCTATATTCATTACAAGAAATTTTCCACAAGTTTAGTGGAGTATTCCTATGTGATCCCTAACCTAATGGGCACCACAAATTTTACTTTTCCCCATTCAATAAATGGGAGCCTCCCATTCCCAAGAGGATGTGCCAAGTCTTGGATCGTTGGTGAAAATCACTAATTTTCCTCGCAAAAAATATTTTGCCAACAAATATGTTTGATTAATCATTTATTAATCTATATGTTTAATGTTTAATGAATTCTTTTAATGGTTGATGGATGTATATGTTTAAGATAATTCATGACTATAGAAGATAAAATGGTGGATATAGATGGTCGTGTCTCAAAATTTAACGAGTCTTCAAGAAGTACAAGGTGTGTAAGTTTATTCAATTGATATTGTTTTTTATGCAATGAATTTGTTCATAGAGTTGTGGAATACTATCATCATTCCTCATGGAGAAATAAGATAGGTAGGAGAAAAGTATTGTGTTACAACTACAAGAAAAGAGGTCATATTGCAAAGGATTACAATGTAAAGTGATGGAAGGAATATTACCTTATTATAGCCATGTTGTAAGTTAATGGTTCTAAGAGATGCTAATAACATCTGCAGGATCGTAACCCTTGAATATCTATTAATTTGTTTGTTATAACAATGTGTCTTTGGTTTCTTACAATATGTATGATCATGATCAGGGTATTTCGAGTTGTTGTTGCAAAAAGATGTGTTTTCAAGTGATACTAGTATGACACAATTGGGAAAGATAGTCGAGAGACCTACAAAAGTTGATTATAAACCTTGAGAAGCAAGTTAATAGGTGTGCTCTTGAAGATCTGTAGTTGTGCCACAAACATGAGTATGAAGGAAAGGTATGCATTTGTTGTTTGATATAGTATGTCATTGGATTGAGGTTGTATTACCAACTTTCATGTTGAAATCAAATAAGGTCATGAAGACCTAATAGTTAATGACAAGATGTAAAATGAAAGGTATGTGTCTATTTAAGCATTGAAGTTTGTAGCATTATGTAAGGTCATGATCAAGGTTTGTGAAGTGTTTGAGGAATCATTTTTAGTCATGGAGTTGCATTGTTGATGCCTAACATGATTCAATATTGATTTTGAAGTGTAAGACATACCTATTTAAGAAAAATATTATTTTATATGAAGTTCCTTTCATTTAAAGCATCATATTTGGTTTGAAGGCTCTATAAGATGATTGAATTTGTAAGAATTTTTTGCATGCCCAAAAATTCGGAAGTCGGGCTTTTGATGGCATGATGTTATCTCAAAAATATGTTTGCAGACAGAGAAATTAGAGTACGATGTTTTTCTCTAAGAAATAGGACTTGATCAGATCATTTTAATGAATGGAGTTATGCTATGAAGGTTTGAAAGGTCTTAGCATGTGGGTTTGATAGTCTAGAAAAATGGTATGTGCATGAATGGGTAGAGATTAGTGTTTTTGGCTCTATTTGTAGAGGATCAAGGTAAGCTAATGTCTATGTTGTGTTGAGTAATAATTTCCTTGTCTCTTTTGATCTAACTATTTTTTAACACAGTCAAGAAGGAAGTATCTTCCAATTTAGTATATAATGGTGAATATTATGTGTCTTGAGAAAGGGTGTTGCATCATAAAATAGTTGAAGTATTTCTTGTTAGTTGGTAAGTAGCCTTGGAAACAAGATTTAATTGAACTATTAGTTTTAAGTCTAAGTGAGCAGCTTTTATGTTCTTGAGAAAGAATACATTAAGTCAGGGGGAGTCCTAAATGTTTGTTGTAAGAAAATGGGTTTGCAAATGGTATAGGTTTGTTTTGTATAAGGGTAAGCTTAGAAATTTGATTCTTGAGCTCCATAAGCAGGATAAGTGATCCAAGAAGATTGTTGGCATCATGAAAGGTGAGAAAAATATGTATCTTATTTTTATCCATTTAGTTGATCTTGATCTAAGTTGTAAAATTGGTGTTAGTAGTGGTTTCAATTGGTGTCAATACTATTGGTAGGTGTGTGTGTGTGTGTGGTGGGTGTGTGTGTGTGTGTGTGTGTGTGTGTGTGTGTGTGTGTGTGTGTGTGTGTGTGTGTGTGTGTGTGTGTGTGTGTGTGTGTGTGTGTGTGTGTGTGTGTGTGTGTGTGTGTGTGTGTGTGTGTGTGTGTGTGTGAAGAATTTGTTGAGCTTCAAAGAATGTGTTTGAAGTCTAGCAAAGTGTACATAGTCTGGGGAAGTATGACAGTCCTAAGTAAAGTAGATAAGTTTCTTGATATCTTATATATGTGTAGTGGCAAGATGGCATGGAGGTTCAAGGTTTATATCATTAGGTTCAATTGCATCAAGGTGTGGTCTTGATCAAGAAGATGTATAGAAATATGTAAATTAATATTGTTTGACAATATGAATATGCCTCGAATCTATGTCAAGATGGATTAAAGGCTTTACAAGATGACAAAAAATTATAATAAGGTTTATGAGGATGGTTGTGAGTTACAAATACAATTATCCGCCTTGTTCTATTATGTTGCATAGCAAGAAAGGTCCTTCAAGAATGGGTATGAGGTCTTACAAGTTGAGTTACATGTGACTTTATCAGTTCAGTTATGGTCATGATGTTGTATTCCTATTGAAGATAACATATTGTTTCCTTGTGAACATTGGATTGTTATAATTAAATCCTAATGATAAAACATACCATGTTGTTCCCTCTCTGCATGATGGACTGATGTTTCATCTCTATGAAGTATCAAGAAGGAGTTTGTGAGCATGATGATGGTTCAAGACAAGATAGAGAGGTCTAAGAAAGTTATGTTGGACAAAGGAATCAGTAAGATGTATGATGACATCACGTCTTATGGTTTAAAGGATAATTTGGTCTCAAGGGAGATGATAAGAAGGATTTTCAAAGAGCATGTGTGTTTTGAGTTCCATGAGCAAATAAGTAGGCACATAGTGTGAAAAATACATAAGGATGGTGTGATATTTCTTTCCATGAAGAAGTATGTGATTCAAAGGGATTCAATAAAAATGTAGCTCATGTGAAGACCCGATACGAGGAAAACAGTTGAATAAGACTATGTGTAGTGGTTTGATGACTTGATCAAACCTAGGAGTTACATGATAGGGCTAAGTGAAGATCAAAGGTATGTTTCAAATAAATTTATTCTAGCCATGTATGCATGATCATAGGAGGAGAATGTTTTGTGTTCTTAGCTCATTCACAGGTAAGTGAGTCAGTTTGAAGTCGGAATTGAAGATATGTATTTGTTAAGGAGGAGTTGTGTTGTTATAAAGATTGAAAACATAGAAGAAGAAGGTAAAATGGACCTTGATTATTTTGGTTGATGTTTCCAACAAAAAGGTGAGCCTATTCTATTGTCAAAGGAATTTTTTGGATGTATCTTTTACATTAATGTCAAAATGGGAAGAAGGAGTTGATGGCACGTATATTCCTTAAGGGGAAAATGAGTTTTGTATGTTTTACCATCAATGGGCTTGCCATCAATGACAAAGGGGAGGTTGTTGGAATTATGTTGTCATTGATGTCAAAAGAATGAGTATGTGATGTTGTAATTTATGTATTCAATATCATTGATGGAAAAAGAAGCATGAAGGTTGATTGGTATTGTCATGCCAAGTTTAGTGGCGGTTGAGTTACTTGGTTTTGGTAATAGTTCATGAGTTCTTGAGTAGGTAGGATGGCTCATAGTGACTTGCAGAGATATGGAAAAGGTATAATTATGTTATAGTGATGTCATAAAATATGTTCAAGGTCCTTATAGGTTGTCAAGAGTGGAAAAGTGATGAGGAGGTCAGTTTTAGTGAAGCAAACATGTTCTAGTGGCCTAATTAGGAGGCATAGTCAACATGTATGGTATGCGATGATTGAATATAGGTATGTAGTAGTTTTTGAGCTTGGTAAGAGCATGGGTAACATAATTATGAGTTTATATTCATTCAAAAGTGTCTTAGAGTGTTGGATCATGGTTTGGGTATGTTTTCTAGGTCTACACTAGACCTTTTCTTAATCCCTAAGAGGACAAATGAGATTGGTTGGACTATTTTGATCATGGTTATGAAAATATGGTCATTGAAAAAGGGGAATCATGTTTTATTTGAGATGTTTTCCAAGTTTAGGTGTTTATTTGCAAATTTGAGCAAGATATTGAGTTTTTGCCCTTGTTGAGTTCTTAGAAGTGAGTTTTTGAGCTTAAATTGAGCTTTCGATACTCGTTGGCACGTGTGAAGTTTACATGGGAGGATAATATATTCTTGGTAGTTGGGGAAAGGTCCTAATATGAAATTCTAAGCATTACTTCAGAGTTAATGCCCCGGGATTTATGAATAATCATTAAGAAGCTAAGTAGCTTTTAAACCCTCTTAAAACCCTAGTTCAAAAGTGACAAGAGAGATCTTGATGGTAGTGGCTCAAAATGGATTGTTTTTGAAATTTTTATGATTGAAGTTTGTAAAAGAATCCTCCAAATTTCTCCAGGTGTAAGTTAGGAGTCATGGTTGTGTGTGGACCCCACTCAAAAAGTCATGTTTTAAATAATTTCGACTTTTCTCCAAAGTTGTGCATTTTACCTATTCACTAATTTGGTTTTTTAGGAATTATGGAATATATTATACATTTCATTTATGGTTTTAGATCATGGTTTTCCTATATGAGGTTTTTAATGGTTCATTTTGCATGACTAGTTTTGGGGCAATTTTGGCGATTTCAGTGATTTGGTCACAGAGATGTTTTGGTGGCTATTCGGTCTGATTTGTAGTATCATATGAATTTTTGATGACCCCAAGTTCATGATATTTCCATTGATATATTACACATGTATATTTGAGTTGATTTGATGTGGTTTGACCTCAATCCTAAAGACTAGTTTTCCGGGTCTTAGACCTAGTGAAGAAGGTTGCTCCTTTTGGTGGTGTTTTTACATGAGATGATGGTGCATAGTGATTCAAGGTTTCTGGAGGTTGTTAGTGGAATTATGAAACATTTCTAAATGGTTTATAAGTTTTTTTATCATCATTTTTTCTTAATAACATCTGGTTTTGGTGAGTAGGCTTTTTGGGTCTATTAGGCCTTATAGAGTCTTAGTGAGAGATTTCGTTATGAAGATAGTGTTGCCGAACTATATGGTATTATGAATTATTTTTTATGATTTTTTAAGTTAATTTTTCCTATGATGGATGAACTACATGTTTTAGGAACATAAGACAGGTATAAAAGTGAATTAGAAAGCTCATTTGAGATCATTGAGCAAGTAAGGAAAGTGTGAGCTAGAAGCGGGTTTCTAGAGGTGAATGATTTATTTGTGACCATTAAGAGAGAGCTGAGAATATGATGTGATGTGATAGAGAGTGATAAGATGTTGGATAGATATTCATTGGACCTAATCAACTTAAAATAATAAGTGTTTGAGCGAGTTAGCAAGAAGGGAAGATTTGGAGAAGATAGAAGAAAAGTGATCTTCATAATCATCATCATCGTTATTGAGGAAACATTTGAGAGGTGAAAAACACATCATGTGTCTCTATTTTTTTGAGTCATCTAGGAGTTGGCTCCTCCTTTTAGGGTTGGTTCTATATTAAAATCAAGGGTTGGTGCTCCTTGTGGGGTTGGTGTCTCACTAAATCTAGGAGTTGGTGCTCCTTGTTGGATTGGTGCTCAACTAAATTTGAAATATGGCTATAATAAAGTTATTTTAGTGGGTTTTATTCCACTTGAGGGTTTCCACTTAAATCTGGTGTACTTGTGTTATTGTTTTCTCATGGTGCATGTTCATGTGTTTGATTAATCATTGCTTAATCTATATGTTGATGAATGCTTTGAATGGTTGATGGATATTGATTTTTAAGAGAATTAAAGTTTTAATGTCCCACCGATTCCCCCTCCCCTCTCGGTGGTTATGATTCCAACACCTTTATGGATTTATATACCCTATAGGTTGGAAGAGTGTAGGTGAAGGTTGTGGATGTTACTTTAACACCTAATAAACTGCATTTTCTTGAAGTTTATATAGTATACCAACTTACAAACACCCCAAATCTACCCAAAAAGACCCTAAAGAAATAAAAGAAAACTCTAGGAAATTTTTTCCTAAATCATCCCCTCATAGAGCTTTTCCTTTATTATTATCTTTATAATCATTATTTTAATTTATTGTTTAATCATATCTATATATACATGTGCATGTTTTTATTTTTATTTCATTGCTTTAATTTACTTTAAAATTTTCACGCTCGTAGAATAAAAATGACTATGAAAGGTTATTTTCCCTCACCGATTAAGTGTAGGGGCACATGGCACTACATTTACACCCTTTTAGATTAAGACTAATGTTAATCTAAATTTGATTTATTGAGGTTAAATTTACACTAAATGGATATAGTTTAGATATAGATGGCTATTTTGATTAATTCGCTTCCAAAATTAATCATACAATGTCAAAATAGTGGTTTGAAGATGTAATACAAGATATGAACTTGGAAACACAAGGAATAAGTGTACTTAGCTTCTTACATAAGGTTCGGGAAGTTTAGGGGTGTGTAAGTTGAAATATTGAGATTTGAAACTAGAAGTACTTCTAAACCGAGACCGCAACTACAAACTATCTTCAAGAAGGACCATACCAATCTATTGGGACGATATCGTATGGTATTAACCCTTCCCTATGGTCTTGGACTTGCTTTGTTTATACTTTTGAAATTTTCTATGGTAGTTGTGTTTCACCTGTCAAACCCTAGTTGTTGATCATGCAACAAATCTCTCTAAACATATTAAACAAATTCTCAAACACTAACCATGGATGTAGATTCTTACAAAATAAATATTAGTTGGGTTGTGGGCACCCCACACACCTCCAACATTGACACTACTTTCAAGAGGAAATAAACCACACGTCGTTATCCAACTAACATGTGATATCTAGATAGATCAAATAGATTTAGAAACTTCTTTGAAAATACTTGCTTTGACTTTGGCTCTTGCTAAAATACTTGGAGGAGGGATGTTTGAGTTCTTGAAAATGAGATAATGTTGTCTTGACCTGGTAAGAAGCTTCAAACTTGATGTGGGTGTTGCCCTAACGATTGTAGATTTGTGCTATTATGAGATTTAGGGAGTTGTGAGTTCCTTTTGCAAGTGTAAGAAGTGAGTGTATCAGTGCATTTCCATAATATTTCTAGGTTAGTAAATGAGTTAGTGTGTACTTTCTTGTATAGGGATTTGTAGATGATTTTTTCAAGAAAAATTTGACCCGGATGAAGTATAAGACCCCAAAAAGATACCAATTTGGTATCAAAATTGGAAGACATGTCGATCCAAGACCATACAAGTTGGTTAGGACTAGATACAAATTCCTAACCAAACTATACAACCCTGATTGGAAATAGGAAAATGTAAAATGAAGTTTGGAACTTGTCAATTGGTGTTTGTCTATGAAATTTTTACATTGTATTCTTAGAATTTTTGACATGTCAGTGTGCAAGGATAAATAAGCTAAACATGAGACCTTAGAAATTGCAAGCAGAACAAAGAGATGGTATTTATCATGAAAATATTGCATTGTCAAATCAATTTTTTCAAAGTGTAAATTACTAAATTTGAGTGTCTACAATCACTACTCTTGCTTGTTTCTTGTTGTTTTTACTACTATTTCTTGTTGTGTGTTGCTTTTTGTACCATGATATCCACCATTTTCCATCCCTTTTACAGAACATGTTCCCAATGGTGGCCACCATTACATCCTTTTATGTGATCCAACACAAATTATCAAACTTATCTAACATGGGTACACATTTTATTTTGATCCACACATTTAAATGATTTATCACACACCTCAAAAGAGGGCACATTCATCGGAATATATTCTATATCTAAAACTAGTATAGAAAATTATAGGATATAAACACAAGTTTTTATAGGTACAAATCCTCAGAAAAAAATTAGACTTGACAAAAAAATGGAAACATTTACAATGGTGCAAAATCATACACTTTAGGTCAAGACCATACTACGGTGTAGAACCTCCTAGATGTTCCTTACCTAGGGAAAATTCTCAAAAAAATCAACAACTTTATAGTCTTACAAACATTTATAGATTTCTAGTATAGATTAAGAAATAGATGACACAATTCAAAGTAGAATACAATGGGCACAAGTACCTTATTCCTTCTCCATTACACAACTCGAGACATAATAATAGATACATGAATCGAGGGATGAGACTTCTTATCCTTCACACTACTTAGTAGTTAAAAATCATACCCAAAATTACAAAACATAGTTACAAAATTGAGAGTGGATATGTCTGTAGTGGTGTGGTCCGTGGGGTTTTAGAAGCTATCAAAGTGGTTAATTTCTTCCTAGTATGTCCTTATTTTATTCTTTCACATTTGTGTGGGAAGATATCAAGGTTACTAAATATTTTGATACACTAATATTCCCTTTTAGTGGGGTGCTTCAATACATTTTTCTCCTACTTGTGTTTCTCCTTTGACAAAATTGGGGACATATCACCCCTATTCTTTTGGAAGTTCAAAAAAATTGAAATATCCAAAGTACAACAAAAATGGGATCTCCTCGCTCCACAAAACGAATATGTATATCCCTTGCATTCATTACATCTATTTTATTTTACCATGCACAAGTTTAATTTTAAAAGTTGTAAGAATTATTTACATTCGAGTTATAATTCAATTTATACTATGTACATTGACTACACTCTATGTTGCAGGTTTGATCATAGAGCATGTAAACACTAACACATGGACAACTATCAAGTGAATACAAATTGTGTGTGTGCAAATTCATGTATGTTTTTCCTCTAAGTATGAAATTTTTAATTACATACTTAAAGGGGGAAAATGTAGACACTCAAATTCAGCAACTTATCATTTGGAAATGGCAAGTTTGGCCTTGTTCCTATGATAATAAAAATGTTCACATTCTAAGCACAATAAGTACACCAAACTTGCTCTATATATTTTGACTTTCTCATCTCTACTCCCTACTATGCCATTCATCACGAAATATTAATTAACTAAAGAAATAATTCAACCCCAAACATCATTCACAAACCATATAGTTTATATTATTGTTTACTTAGGAGAAATTTTACAATTTTGGTCTATAGTGGACTATGATTTTGGCTAACCTATATGGTCTTGTACCCCTCCATCTCTTGAATATTTTTTTAATTTTAAAATCATTATGTGAGTCACTTCATCTTCCTATGTTATCCATAATGTAAATATCTAACCTATGGAAACTTATAAGCAAGTTAATCGCACTTCATAACTCACCTAGAACTCTCATGAGTTGTTATTACAAATATCAAAAAGAACTCAAGTCTCTCTAAAATATCCCCAAAATAGTTGTACAACATTTAAAGCAATCACTACATCAGTTCTAAAGCACTCAAATAGGTCAAAGAGTCTAGATTCCTTTATTTCCAAGCTTTCAAAGGTCCTAAAATCAAGTCTTAGCAAGAACAAGTCACTCCAAGCATTGTCAAAGGTCTTCAAGGGACAAATTTTTTTAATCTAGTATTTTAAGCACATTGCATCACACTACTATCATGTTAGGTACATTCTCTACTCTATAGTTATCCCATTATCTTTTTATCAAGAGACGCAAGGGAACATATAGAGGGTTGGATTATATTACATACACAACTTGCACTTACTCTAGGAGAACTACAAGAGGATTTCTCCCACTTGAGGGGATGTAGTGAAACATTTGGATCGGTTTGGAAGGGATTGACTACCAAGGGTAGTATAGCCTCGCCCACATACCGATTTATCCTTTGTCATCTAATGATTTAATGAAGGGTATTGTATGTATTTAGGGTTTATACTTGTTGAATGTCATTATAGGTTATGCCAAAGTAGTGTAAGCTCCAAAACATACCAACATTCATTTCTAGGAAATAAAAGGGAGGAAGTTACATAACCCTACCATCAATAGGTCTAAAACCTATAGAATGAGGGAAATCATACCATAATCTAGTTAGAGTTGTACAGGTCCTGAACAAAAGTGGTTTCAATTCTAATTTCAGAGATGAAGCACCTCTAGGTTTAGAACAACTCATTCATCTAGTTTGTAGACACAAACCTTCCATATACCAATATACACATCTAAATTTTTGTCCCTTTGTATTTTGAGAAATAGTCATATGATTTTATCATTGTTTAAGTATTAATTCATTATTATAAATGTGTATGGTGAATGTTAATTGATTAATTTAGAATAATCTATTGTAATAAACCCTTACATCATATATTACTCATATCACATTCTTCTAATTATTAGGATGTAAATAAATGGTTGTAAAAGTTCTAGGTGAAGCCTAAGGTAGATTTGGGAATGGGTGCGAGAAGAATATTTTTCTAAATATTTTTAAAGTTGTAGAAGATTATGTATAGTGGAAGTAAAAGATATATTTTTTCCATGGAAAGTCCAAAGATCCCGTATGTCTTTATTTATTTTTTGCTACAATAATTACAAATGTAATTTTAGTTTGTAAAACCTTGGTTTTTATTATTTCAAATCCTAATTTTTGCATATCTTCTAGGTTTGGCATTGTTTGGGCTTAGTGACAACTATTTACATAGGCTCAGTGCTTATGCGGGTTTGAGATATTTTGAAATTTTCCTTTTGTTATAAATTTTAGAGATGTCAATTTGTTAAGGGATGAAAATGTCGATGTAGAGGTGGATTTGGATCTAAAAATAATCAAGATTAAAAATTAAGAGGTGTGTTTCATATAGAGCTAGAAAGTTTACACTTATAAAAATTGGCCAAAGGAAGGAAATTGGCCATTTTAATTCTTAGGGCATATTTTTGTCATTACATTATATGAATTTTGGTAAATTAACACAATTTTTCATAGTTTCATTTAACCATATAAATTAGAGCTAAAAGTTCATATGATTATTTTTTTCTTAGTTGTTCATCTATTCCTATGAAGTTGTGATATTAAAAATTGAATCTCATTATTTTTCATCATATTTTTTGAAAAATAATAATATTGGGCATATTGATCTTAGATCCCTTCAAAATAAGGGATTGGATTAGGATGTTATACATTCTAAACTATAGTGTTTGGATGGTGAAATTTTGAAATTACAAAAGACCTTTGATAGTGGTTATGGAGAATTTTGGGTTGTGTCCGTGAAAAATTTATGAAGTGGTTGTGGAATATTTTATGTAGTGACAACATAAATATTCATTTGTGGCTACAAAAGCTAAAATATGTATTAGAAGATCTAGATTTTATAACCACAAGATTGGTTTTATGAGATTTTTTGTATTGAAGCTTATGCTTGTGTGTCGTTTTGGAAAACTAGAGTAAGATTTTTGTTTGTGGGATATATGTCGATGATTTTACACCACTATAATTTTTTTCTTGATGCATAATTGAAATTTCTATACAATTTCTATTTTTAAGCCACCAAAGTTTCTTTTGTATCTTTACAAAAATGTTGTCTTTTATCTTTCTAATTTGGTAGATTGAAACTAATTGTAATAACTTTTTGGGATAATAATAAAAGGGAGAGGGCAATATTAATTCTCAATTTATCTATCAAAAATACAAGAAAATAAATCAAGAAACTATAGAAAAAGCACCAACCAAATCCTAAAATATTCCAATTATCTATAAACATACAAATACACTAATACCATAACAATTAATTATTCTTATACCAATATTAAGTGTTTATGGTAGGTGAATATATATAGGGTTAACATAAATAAAATAACATGTGTTTAAGTTGAAATAACCACCTTAATTTGGTAAATGTTAAACTTGCAAAATATTTAAAATGTAGTCATTCTAGATTAGAACTATTTACACCCTTATTAGATTAGTGAATTAAGTACACTAATGGATATAAGGGAATCTACACCAGGTTATTATAATTAATTAACTTCTAACATTAATTATCCAATATCAGAATAACACATTAATATTTACAATTGTTGTATGAACTAAGATATAAACTTGAAAACACAAGAGGATGAGTACACTTAGTTATTTACATATGGATTTGGGAAGTTCTAGGTGTGCGCAAACCACTTTGGAAATGGGAGATATGAGACGAATGATGCTTCATTCCTTGAAATTGACTTCATGTAGGATCATATAACTCTTTATGACTATCTATACTGATCTTGAATCTCTTTGTATAGTTTTTGACCTATTTGGATTATGGCCCTACAATGTTTTAGGAGTGTCACCTACCTGGAAATGTATATCACTATCAAACCCTAGTTTTTAATCATGTTGTGAAGCTCTCTAAACATCATAAATGAAGTATTAAACCATAACTATGGGTGGGAGACCCTATAAAACAAACATTAGTTGGGTTGTGGGCTCCTTTGTGCACCTTTGACATTACCACTAATTTGCAGAGGCCTCAAATTTTATGCCATTCTCCACCTAACATGTGATATATGAATAGATGTAATAGATTTAGCAATTGAGAACTCTTTGACAATGCTTGAGTTAAATTAATCTTTTCTAATACTTGAGATGAGGATGTTTGAGTGCTTTTAGATGAGAAAAATTGATGCTTGGACATGGTAAGAAGCTTGGACCTATTATTGTGGTTGATGTATTAATGAATGTGCATGACATTTTATGATATTTATGGAGCCTTTGGTGCCTTTTGTAAGTGTTGAAAGTGAGTGTATCAATGTAGTGCCATAAGGTTTCCAAGTTTGTAAATTAGGTAGTGTCTTATTTATATAGAGTTCTCGAGTAAATTATCAAATAAAAGATGACCTAGAGGAATAAGGACACATAGAAGAATGTGAAACTAAAAGAAAAGATGGAGGATATGTAGGGGAAAAACCATAAAAATAGGTCAAGACCAGATATAAAATCCTTACCAAACTCTACAACCCTTACTCGGGGATGAGAGACCTCAAAATGGATTTTACATCTTGTCATTTGGGATTTTCCCATGGATTTTATGTATTGAACTCTCGAGAATATGTCGACATATCAAGTGTGTATGACTAAGAATGTTAGATAAAATATTCGGAATGTACTAAGTGGGGATAGAAAGAGTGTGTTTATCTTAGCAAGGGTGCATTATCAAAACCAACAGCGTCAAAGAGTAAATTACCAAATTTGAGTGTCTACATCCCCCTTTGAGTATGAAATAAAATGTACACGCTTAAAGGAAAAGATGCATGATTGTGTAGACACACTTTATCTTCGCTTGGATTTTGTTTTATAGAGTCGTGTTATGTTTTTGTTGGCATGATCCATGATGAAACCTACAACACATAGTGTATTTAATATCTATAGTAAAGAATTGAACTTTAACTCAAATGTAAAATGTAACATATAAGATTTAGATTTATACAAAACAAAATAAAGATGTGTAAATTAGCATGGAAGGAATAAAAAAATTTTATAGAGGAGAATTTCTCATTCTTTTCTTGAACTTGGATATTAGCCTTCTTGAGGAGGATGGGGGTGAGCCAATTATTTCGAGGAGAAACTAAAGTGAGCAACCCAACACAGAAATGAAGAAGAGAAGAAGAGTGAAGTACCCAAGCACCTCATGAAGGAGGAAGATCATGTATCAAATTCATTCGAAATATGATATCTTCCCCTTTGAATGTAAGAGGAAAGGAAGGACTATGTATGAAGATCTTAGCTTCTTTGTGTAACCCCATAGACCAACCACCGTAGACAAATCTATCCCCGAACTTCCTTTTGTGCCTCAGTCAAATTTTTACACATTTAGGCACTCAAAATTTTATGGGTATTGCTTCATCGGATAGATAATTTTCCCCTTTCCGAGAAAGGTAAGGAAGTCCTCCTAACTCCTTGTATTTTTGAGTTATGGCTCTGGAGTTTGGAGGAAAATTTGCCAAGGCGGGTTTGGAGGGAAAATTTTTGGCACTTAGCCACGGAGGCAAAAAAAGGAGGAAAATTTTGGCCGAAAGCCCCAAAAGGCTTGGGCCATTGGAGCAAGAGGAAGAAATGAGCCACTTAGTGCTTTTGGGGAGGGCTAAAACTTGCAAGTTTTTTGGCATTTGGTCAAAATGTCAGCCGTAAAAAAAAAATGAAAGGATGCCACGTGTCCACATCACGATGCCACGGTCCATTTCACCATGGGCGGGAGACCTTGGGAAGATTTTGGAAATTTTTCCAAAGTGGTGAAAAAATGGGCAAAGGAAAAATTTTGAACCCACGGACCATTGAAAATAAAAGTGCCACGTGTGTCTCGGAAGTGGTGGGAGGCGAGGCAGGAGGAATTTTGGGAAAATTTCCCAATTTTGCGAAAAGGGGCAAAATGTTGTTTTGAAGCCGCGGATCAACTCAAGAGGCGCCACGTGTCATCGGAGGAGTGGGGGCATGGAGATTTTTGGGAAATTTTCCCAATTTGAAAAAAGAGGAAAAAGTTCAAATTTTGGCCCATGAACCCAATTTTGCCCTAATTTTGCCATTTTTTCCCTAAATCTTCAGAGGGGCATATCTTTCACACCAGAGCTCAGATTTTCATGATTTTGGTATCATTGGAAATATGTTGAAATTCTCCACATGATGGACTTCAATTTTAAATTTTGATGGAGATTTTGTGGGAGAAAAATGGGAAAATGTCTCTGGCATGGAAAAATGACAGAAAATGACCCCAACCACCAAAATTAATGAAGTATGGGCCTCTTTCTCGCTCTGCAAAGCAATGTACTTGAAGTATGGGATTTTTCATGGAAACCCATCATTTTTTAGGCCAATTAAATGGATCTTGTTGGTGGTTGAAGTTTCAAATCAAATTTTCCATGCGTTTTCTCATTTCTTTCATTTTGTTCGAGCGATAAAAGCTAGTTTTGGCTCATTTTGTAAAAGTTGTTCATCATTCTTCTCTGCCTCTCCCTTCTTTTCTTCCCTAGGGTTGAAAATGGAGTTTGAACCTCCTCCCCTACTCTGTAATGGCATTTTTTCCTCTTACCCATGAAATGATGATTTGTGCAAACTTTTGGAGCAATAAAAAATGTGTTTTGTGATGCATTTGTCCATCCTTGCTCATTTTTGGTTGTTTTCTTCTTGCCTCTCTTCATTGCAGGTATTTGTGCATGTTTGGATGTTCATTGCAGGTTTTGGAGCTGTGTTCATGGAGTTTTGGAACATTTTTGTGTGAAATCCATCTTTGGTCTATGATGCACTTGTCCATCCTTCCATTGCTCACCTCTCTTTGTTTCCATGGTAGTTTTGATAGATAATCAACACTTTCCTTCTCTGGTGTATCACCGTTTTAGTGTAGGCTCTATTTTTCCTTGTTTTCTTTCTCTCCTTGTCTCCTTGGAAGTTAGATTAGGATTAGATTAGCTTGCCTACACTGGAATAGCTTGTGGTAGGTAGTTTAGGAAGAGGAACCAACCTTCTCTGGAGAGCTTTCCCCATTTGCAAAGGTCCCACACTTTGGGAAAGCTCAATGTTGTGCAATCACACCAAATGACATTGCCTTAGAAAAGTAGATCCATAACTCATTTTGGGGGTGTTGTGATTTTGCACTAACAGTTTTGGCATGCCAGGTGGACATTGGGGTTAGATATTTCATCTTCTCTTAGTGTCTCATGTAAAAAACAACAAATCTTACACCACCGTGCACCACTAATAGTTTTGGCACACCCGGTGGGACCTTAGAGGTCTTCCACTTCATTTTTGTAGGTTGGTGTGTTCTTGTGAAGATTTCAGCCTTTGGAGGCACTCAACACATCTGGCGACTCCATATGATCAACAACCCATCTCTGAAGTTGTAGACCTTCTTTCCATTCATTTTTCATTCCTTTTTCATCCATTCTTCTTTCCATCCCTTTCATTCTTTTCCATTCCATGAAGTTGTGCAATCATGACTTCATTTCCATCATGGAAATTCACATTACACAACAAGCACATGATACATTCCACCTCCAACATGTTTTACAACTCCTTCAAATCAGCATTTTGATCAAATTCAAAATCATCATGCATATCCATATGAGCAATGCCAAAATCAGTTTGGTTATGAAACATATCAAGAGCAAGGGTATACGCATACAATGAAGAAAATCAAATGCAAGATGTTGGTCTATTGGAGAAGATCCAAAAAATGGAGATTGGCATGGTGCAATCAAGAGCAAAGCTCAAATGGAGGCTTTTAGAATTGGTTACAGGGCACCTTGTCCATGGGTTGGCCCTTTTCCAAGACACTTCAGCCCTCAGGAGAAGCTGGACTTCATGATTGAGATGTTGCCCCAACTTGCACAATGGACAGTGGAGATAGAGGCCTATAAATTTGGTGTTGAGCAACCTTGTCAATGGGTAAGTTCTACACCATCATCTGGTTTTCTCTTTCCATTCCTCAAGCAACACCATCTCATTTGGCTTCAAATTCCAAATCCAGCCCATGTTGCCCCAAGTGTTGATTTCATTTCTCCATCCCTAGTCTTCCACCTCATCTCAATTCTTCTGTCCTTTTCCCTTCCAAACAACCATTCCCTCCAAAGAAACAAGAGTTCTACCTCCTCCACCACCACAAAAATTGCTAAAACCAGTTGAGTCACAACCCACCCCTCCTCTTGCATTCCCAAATCCATGTTGGGAAGATAAAAAAAGAAATCCAAGTCAAGGACAAAAAAAAGAGAGAGCCAAGAAAAAAAGAAATGATAGACAATCTGAAGAGTTGGGCTGCCAAATTTGGGATTACAAAGATCCCCTTGATGGTTAAGCCTACAGAGGAGGTAAAGGTTGAAGAACAAGTGGTGGCCAAGGCTGATTTTATAGTAGCAGAGAAGCAAGAAGACCAGCAGTCTATTTTCTAAGTGTAGTGTCCATGTTGGCACTTTATTTGAAGAAAATGTTGATCTAATCCAAGTTACAAAACCAGTCAACAAGGAGGAAGAACAATCAGCTCCAAGTCCCATTGAAGAGGAGCAACTGGAAGAAATCAAATCAGAATTGGAACTAGATGAAGGAAGCATTATTGAAGATTTTTTGCTTTCATTTGAAGGGCCTGATTTGATTGATGAATCCATCATGGAGGTGACCAAAACAAATTTAGAGGCATTGAATCATGAGCAGGTTGCACAAGAAGTTACAGATTTCTCTCCCACTTCATCTCTCCAAAAATCTGATTTTTGGATGAGTTGAGCTGACAAGCTTCATGTTTGAAGATGAAGCTCCACATGGTGAAAAAAATGTAGATTTGAAGGTCACCATACAAAAGGGAGAGACCTTGCTGCAACAGGACATTGAAGAGTTTGATTTGCCATCAGACTTAGAAGAATGTTTTGATGAGAAGGAGCCTGTAGAAATTACAACTTTTCCTTCTTCATCATTCATTCTTCAACCACAAGAACTGCTTCCATGGAAGAGAACATTCAAGGAAGCACCACATTGTAGTTTGCAACATGCCTCTTGAATCAAAGTTGGAAGAATTTGATCTTCCAAAAGCTACAATGGAGGAACTCCAGAGCCAACAATGTATTGCAGCAGGTTACAATAATGCAAAAGCAACTTCATTGGATGTTGCAATCAATAATGATGAGCTGCATATTATAGAAGAGTTCCATACTGCCATGAAGGAAGAGAAAGAGCATGAGGATTTCATCATTCTTCCACACCATCCACCCAAGAAGGTCTACAAGAAGACTCCATTTTTGGAGTTAAAATTTCAAAGAAATGGGCACATCAAAGGATCATACCTTGCCCAATCAGGTACTTGGCTTCATTGGAGCCAAAGGAGAAGCCAAAACCAGTCATGCTTGCTTCTAAGCATGAGGATGATATCAAAGTACCAAGGATCAGCTGCCATACCTCTTCAATCCAAATGTAGAGCAACTAAAAGAGGTATCTAATTTGTTTTCAGTTGACACCTTGCTAATTTGGGTAGAAGACCAACTTCTTGTTGATTTTCCACTCATCAACCAGCCATGATCAGCTCAAATCATTTGCATGGCTGCCAATTTTGAGAAAGGAAGCTATTTTGCACAACCAGTTGTAGGGTTTGTTTAGCTTACCTTTGCTCTTGGTTAGAGTAGAGTAGGTAGGTTTTCTTTTTAGTAGAATAAGTGCTTTGCACACTCTGCATATCCCACTTGGGGTATGTATGATTTCAATTTTGTACATAGTTGTTTGGTGTTGTTTTGGTTGCTCTTGCATAGTGCATTTAGTGGCATTTTGGTGAAGATCAACTCCAAGTTTCAGTGGGTTTCCAAGTGGCTCAGAGGTCAGATTTTCATAGTTCAGATTAGAATTGTTTATCAGGCTTGACTCCATGCCCAATGGATGCTTCAAAGGCCACTGATCATTCATCTAGCAGGTAGATGACCCCTGAGAGTCACCAAATTGTTAACCAAAATAAGCTCCCTCTTATTTTGGGTTAACTAGCTTCCTTTTTGTGCCTCAGTCAAATTTTTACACATTTTAGGCACTCAAAATTTTCTAGGTATTGCTTCATCAGATAGAGAATTTTTTCCCCTTTCCAGAAAGGTAAGGAAGTCCTCCTAACTCCTTGTATTTTTTGAGTTATGGCTCGGCGGAGTTTGGAGGGAAAATTTTCCCAGGCGGGCCGTGGAGGTGGGAAAATTTTTTTTGGGTAAGGAGGGAAAATTTAGCCTTTTGGCTAAAAAACTCAAAGAAAAATTTTGGCCCGAAAGCCCATGTAAAGGAAAAAAATTGTTTAAGGCCCACTTAGCCATGAGATGATGCCACGTGTAAAAGTGAAAGGGTGTGGAAGGACTTCAAGTTTTTGGCTTTTGGTCAAAAAAAAAAAATGGCAAAAATTGGAAAATGGCAAATCCCCGTCAGTGCAAAGGAAAAAAAAAGCATGCCCATGTCGATAAAAAGGTGCCATGTCCGGTCAGGGGAGTCGGGGCGTTGGGAGGATTTTGGAATTTTTTCCAAAGTGGTGAAAAAGGTAAAAGGAAAAAGTTGAACCGCATCTCCGTGCGACCAAATCAGAAGTGCCACGTGTCTCGGTCGAGAGGGTGGGGCCGTGGAGAATTTTGGGAAAATTTCCCAATTTTGTGAAAAAAGGGAAAAAAAATGTTGTTTTGAAGCCGTGGATCAACCAGAGGGTGCCACGTGTCATCGGAGGAGTGGGGCATGGAGAATTTTGGGAAATTTTCCCAATTTGAAAAAAGAGGAAAAAGTTCAAATTTTGGCCCGTGAACCCGAATTTTGCCCTAATTTTTCCATTTTTGCCCTAAATCTTCAGAGGGCATATCTTTTCGCACAGAGCTCAGATTTTCATGATTTTGGTATCATTGGAAAGATGTTGAAATTCTCCACATGATGGACACTTCAATTTTAAATTTTGATGGATTTTGTGGGAGAAAATGGGAAAACATCTCTGGCATGGAAAAATGTAGAAAATGACCCCAACCACCAAAATTAATGAAGTATGGGCCTCTTTCTTCTCTGCTGAAGCAATGTACTTCAAAGTATGGGATTTTTCATGGAAACCCATCATTTTGTAGGCCAATTAAATGGATCTTGTTGGTGGTTGAAGTTTTAAATCAAATTTTCCCATGTTTTCTCATTTCTTTCATTTTGTTTGAGCGATAAAAGCTAGTTTTGGCTCATTTGTAAAAGTTGTTCATCTTCTTCTCCTCTCCCTTCTTTTCTTCCCCAAGGTTGAAAATGGAGTTTGAACCTCCTCCCCTACTTTGTAATGGCATTTTTCCTCTTACCCATGAAATGATGATTATGTGCAAACTTTTGGAGCAATAAAAATGTGTTTTGTGATGCATTTGTCCATCCTTGCTCATTTTTTGGTTGTTTTCTTCTTGCTTCTCTCTTCATTAAGGTATTTGTGCATGTTTGGATGTTCATTGTAGGTTTTGGAGTTGTGTTCATGGAGTTTTGGAACATTTTTTGTGTGAAATCCATCTTTGGTCTATGATGCACTTGTCCATCCTTCCATTGCTCACCTCTCTTTGTTTCCATGGCAGTTTTGATAGATAATCAACACTTTCCTTCTCTGGTGTATCACCATTTTAGTGTAGGCTCTATTTTTCCTTGTTTTTTTACTTGTAAGTGGAAAAATTAAATTGATGAGGAAGTTGATGTAATTACCCCTAGATGAAACTATGTGAAAAGGTCAAAACCATTTATATGTTCCTAACCAAGTTGTGTGTTTTTGAACTTGTGCTTGGTTTTCTAGATTTCTATGCTTGAAGTTATTTTTGAGTATCTGTACCTTTATATTATCTCATAATTATGTTTGTATTTTCTATAGGTGTAGAATATACCTGCAGGATGAATGCTCCTTTCTTCGAGGTACATGTGAAAAAGCATGTTGATCACATGGCTAAAAATAATAGATGTGTGTCCATGCACTAGATGTATAAGTAGTTTTGGAAGAGTGTATGATGTTGAAGATGAAAGGAGCGATAACCGAGATCGTACCAAGCTAAGAACACAGATGCTAATCAAACACCACGATCAATAAGTGAAAGTAATTCACCAAAATAGCTTTACATAAAACGTTTGCAAACAAATGAGCAAAACATCATATATTATAATGGAACTCAATGCAATACATTGAGAATGGGCCTTGCTTAAATAGGCAAGGAATAACAATCTAAGAACCGGTCAAGGTCGTAGATCAAATAAAACAAGGAAATAACTAGTCATCAAAGAACTAGTCAAGACCATAGATTTAGGAGAGAACTAGACATCAAGGATCTATTCAATACCATAGATCAAGGAAAGAACTATTCAATACATTAGATCAAGGAAAGAACTATACCTAACAACTAGATAATATCTCCTAATATCTAAATAAGATAAAAGAAATATCCACACACATAAGTGGGTGAGGATAAATACAATAAAGGCAAATAAAGTACCTTAGGTGAACATGGGCTAAGGTAAATACCTACTCTAATAGAAGAGGTGTCCACCTTGAAGAAATTGTACTGCAAGAAAAGAGGTTATGTGCATGGTGGCAACCATGGTGCACAACAAGAGAAATAATAACAAAAATAGAAACAATAGATTCAATAACACCATTAGTAATAATGCATGTAAAAGAAAACAAAAAAACAAAAATGAAGTCAAAGTCAATAATATTCAAATCCAAGAGTGGGAGGGAAAAGGAAGGAGACAAGGCTGCAAGGTTTCACGAGGAGAATCATGTTGATGGCAGGAAAGATGTGAATTTCACATCGAAGAGGACAAGGTAGAGCTAGAAAAGGGACACAAAGTCACGTGGGTGAAGAGGGTGGTAGGGAATAAATTCAAACAAGTGTCTTTTATTAACCTTAGCCTCGTTTATAACGAGAATGGAGATTTTTTTGGAAATATCGGATCAAGTTGTTAGATGGGTTCAATCTTTCAATGAGCAATACTATTTTGGCCAAGATTCGGGTAGTAGACCGAATATAGAGGATTTTATAAAATGGGAAAACATAAAGTGGATGCCCAAAGGATCGATGGAGATAGTTGCTTATGTTAATTCTTTTTTGTGATTTCTCTATCTCTAGAAGAGGATTTTTTAAAGATTTTTGCTAAAGGCCCATGGTTTATGGGCAAAGAGTTGTTGTTTTGGTTCAAAAGTGGAAACTGGCTTTAATCCTTTGGATAATGTTATCAAATAATATCCCATTTGGGTCAGACTTCCTGGTTTTCCTTAGAATATTGGTATTTGGATATCTTAGAAGGGATAACGAAAGCTATTGGGGCTTTGGTTATCATTGACCTAGATTACTTATGCCAAGACCAGGACTTCTTTTTGCTTGTTTTTGTGTCAATGTAGCCCCAAAGACTACCCTTCCCAAAAACATTGAGCTCAAGGCTTCATGGGGAGTCCATTCTTAGAAAATTGAATACGATTTTACACCTTTCATGTGCTTCTCGTGCTTCAAGGCAGGGCATAATGTCAAATATTGTCCAAAGGCCAAGGAAGAGGTTGCTTTGAAAGCTCATCTCAAAAAGAATAAAGGAACTATTAGAGAAGATTTGAAAGGAAAAGGAATCATGTAGTCAAACTTCAAAGTGGTCCCTCAAAGATAAATCCCACTTGGATGTAAGTCAATAAACCTACACAAGTTAAAGCACAAGGATTAGATGAGTCAAAACTTGTTTTAGAGGAAGTAGTTGAGGTTGTAGGTCAGGAAAAGGTCAATGATACAGTAGTTGAGATAGATTCAAAAAATGTGGAGGAGTTAGTGGTAGTTGAAGATCTACATGAGGATAACATTTTTGGTTCTATTGTGCTTAGACACAATGGATGTCAGCTTTTTTACACAAAGACTCGAAGGAAGTCATGCTAGTAAATATAAACATGTTTAATGTGTTGGTTATTAATTTGGATGACATTTCCACTATGGATGAGGATCCAAAGCATGCGCTAGAGACTAACAAAGACCTAGATCTAGAATATTCTCAATCTAAAGCTCCAATGGAAAATATCCCAAGGGAAGAAGGTAATGAAGTTTTCAAAGAAGCGAGTCTCTATGCTTAGTCATCGGGGAGATTAAGACTACTCCTAGACTATCAAAGCAAAAATAAAAGTGACTTTGAGAACTAGAGGAGCCTCTAAGGTAGATATGGGGGCCAATAAAGCCTCACCTGGGGAGATCGTCGAGAAGGAAAAAAAGGGAGAGAGACACTAGAAAGATCATTATGGAAGGACAACATAAACCATTATCAATAAGCCAAAAATACACTTGTTTTAAATGATTTTGTTGTCATGGAATATAAGGGGTTTAAACAACCCCAGTAAACATAATATTTTGTTTGATTTTAGGAGTAAGGAAAAACGTGATGTCATAATGATTCAGGAGACTAAGATGAATCAGGATAGGATGAATGACTTTCATAGTTTCTTTTGGAAAGAAGCGGGTTTCCATTGTCAATCTTTTGTGGGGGCTTGAGGGGGTTGATGTGTCTATGGAATAAGAATGTGTTGGAAGGTTATCTCCTTTTCAATAGTCAACATCATATAGCTATTATTTTCACTTCAATCATGTCCATAAAATAGTTTATTATTTCAAATATATATGCTCGAATACCGCTCGCCGGCAAAAGGATGCTTTGGGGAGGTTGACCACTTTCAAAAGGTTGTTCAATGACTCAAGTTGGATCATAGGGGGAGACTTCAACACTCCCCTAATTCCCTCAGAAAATAAAGGTGGAATCAACTTGTACACTGAGAGTATGGAAGATTTAGCAAATTTTTTCGGGTGGAATAGACTTCTTGATTTGGATCTTAGTGGATCTAAATTTACCTGGACTAATAGACGTGAAGGGAAGAACCTGATTCAAATAAGGTTGGACCATTTCCTAGTGAATTTCCAATGGATTCAGGAACAACATTACTCCCTCTCCTCTCTAGCTCCTATTGACTTGAACCATAATCCTATAGTCCTTAAGTTCGGAGAAAGGGAGCAAACTAAAGGCGGACCTTTTAGGTTCGAGAAAATGTGGACTACACACCCAGACCTGGAGAGAATGATAGAAGAATGGTGGAACATTGAAGTCAAAGGAAACATCATGTTCAAGGTTGCAACAAAACTTAAAAATGTTAAATTAAAAATCAAGACTTGGAACAAAGAAATTTTTGGAAACATTTTTCTTCAAAAAAGAAAAATTTCTGAAGAACTTCGGGAATTGGAAGAAATAATGGAACAGGGAGGATGGAGTAATGAAGAAAAATCTAAGGAAAAATATCTTCTCACTGAATACCACAACATTCTAAATAAAGAAGAGATCTACTAGAAGTAGAAATCCGAGAATCAAATCGGCAAAAGAGGGAGACCACAATATGAAATTTTTCCACATCTCTACTACTATTAAAGCCAATAAAGGAAGAATCCATGAAATTAAAAAAGAAGATGGTGACATGGCTACGGAAGATAAGGATATTTTGAATACCATTATCTCTTTCTTTAAAAACTTGTTTGCTAAAGGTCAACTCCCATCTGAGATCTCTATCACTGAAACTCTCAATTTGTTTGAGTCGGTCATCAACCATGAGGAAAATAGAGATCTCATTGCTATACCCTCAAAGGAGGAAATAAAATCTATTTTATTCACCATGGAGGGGATAAAGCGTAGGGTCGGATGGATTCCTTACATTCTTCTTCTAGATGTATTGGGATATTGTTAAAAAGAGGTGGTTACTATTGTGCAAGATTTCTTTCATTCGGGTAGCCTGTTAAAACAAATCAATCACACCTTTATTGCTCTCATACCCAAAAAGCCAGGGGCTAAAGACTTGGGGATTTTAGACCCATAAGTCTATGTAATACAATGTACAAACTCATATCTAAAATTATGGCTTTGAATGAGAGAAACTCTTAGCAATTTTATCTCTCCTAATCAATGTGCTTTTGTGTCAGGTAGAAAAATTCTTGATAGTATAATAACCATTCATGAGATAATACATTCTATGGAAAAATCAAGCAGAGAGGTTATGATTATAAAGCTTGACATGCAAAAGGTATATGATTAGATATCCTATAATTTCATGTTCCTCATTTTACATAGATTGCATTTCCATCCTCACTTCATCAAAATGATCCAAGCCTGTACCCAAGGCCTAGGTTTTTCTGTCATTATAAATGGGAAACCGAATGGTTTCTTCATATCGAAAAGGGGTCTTAGATAGGGGGATCCCCTTTCACCTTTCCTCTACATTATTGTTGTTGAAGCTTTAAGTAGGTTATGTTCAAAAGCCCAAAATGAAGGAAGGCTTGAGGGTATAAAAGTTGCCAATGGAATTGTTAACAAAGTCTGCAGTAGTTTATAGATGACACAGCTTCTTCTTGGCCAAGTGATTTTCCGGAGACTCATACCTTCAAGAATATCACTAAAAAGTATGAAGAATTTATTGGGCAACATATTAACTTATGCAAGAGATTTTATTTTTAATCAATGTAGAGGAGGAGCAACAGATTAGGATTGCTAATATTCTAGAATACAATATAAAAACCCTCCCAAACACCTACCTTGGAATGCCTCTTTGTGGGAAAAAACTAGAAGAAGGGGGTGGAACAAATTGATAGAGAGATTTCATAAAAAAATTGCTTCTTGGAAAGGCTCTTTGTTGTCACAAGCTGGAAAATCTCAACTTCTTCAAATTTTTTGTAGGGTATTGTTGTGTATGTTATGTCCATCTTCATCATACCTATGAGAATCAAGAAAGCTATTGAAAGCATAAAAAGAGATTTTTATGGACAAGCTCTGAAGAAAAGGCTAGAATCCCTTTAATAGCTTGGGAAAAGGTCATGCAACCCAAAGAAGGGGGTCTGGGTCTAAAGAATCTTCAATTCATGAATCAAGCTCTTATAGCTAAGGTGGGTTGGAGATTGTATAGAGAAGAAGGAACCTAGACTAATATTATGAAAGTGAAATATTTGCAGCACTTTGGTTCTTTTCTCTGAATAGGAGCTACCCAGGGGATCAATTTTTTTGGAGCAATATTTGTTAGACAAGGCAGTTTCTAGTTAAAGGGAGTATGTAGACATAAAATCATGCACTTTAGGCATTATTTAGCCTAGTCTCATACTACTATTTAGAGGGTTCTCAAGTGAAGAAAGTACTAATTAATCCCACCTTTTGGCCATCTTATTTTTTATATTTTATTTCATCATTCCCACATATTTTCCTACACATATCCACCTATTTT
The DNA here is from genome assembly GCA_018340775.1 of Taxus wallichiana var. yunnanensis. Lineage (NCBI taxonomy): Eukaryota > Viridiplantae > Streptophyta > Pinopsida > Cupressales > Taxaceae > Taxus > Taxus wallichiana. The sequence goes on from CM031237.1 coordinate 892,111,454, forward strand.
GCAACTTGTCCCATTATTTTAGCCTAAACCGGGCACCCAGTGTCATGTATTATTGGGGTGCCCCAGGACACCTGGTCCCACCTCGGGACGCTCCAATCCATGTTCCACTTTCCCGCTTCTTTTTGGGTCTTTCTAGCCATTTTTATCCTTATCTTTTTCCTAGTCAGCCATGTCGGGGTTAATTATGAAATTAGAGCAAGAGAACCCTATAAATACAAAGTTATGAGACCATAATGAGGTTCCTAGTGTCACATACTACTATCACTCCATCTAGAGTTGCATCCATTACATCACTTGCATCCACATAGTTCCATGCATCAAGGCTAGGAGATCTACATCAACACACACAACATAGGGGGATGATTATATTTTATTCCATGCACACATGCTATTACATTTTCTATAGTTATTATTGCTCACTACTTCACAAAGTGTGACTGGCACAAGAGCACCTAAGGCACGATATGCACACACACACCAAAACTACATTTGGGTCCGAAATGTAATGCAAGGATCAATTTAGTAAGCCCAATGTTATGGAAGATGAGGTCAGTCTGAACCATTCATTTACATATTTTATTTTTAGGATTTTGATATTGTAGTGCCCATTCAAACAACCACTTGAGACCCAAGAAACAACCTAGGGTTAGCTAGAAAATTATAGGATAATTTTTTTATTAGAAGTGAACACAACCAAGTTGCCAGACAAAAGTTTACCACTGGCAGGTTCCAAAACAAACACATTTACCAAAACACAAGTTTCCTTTATTAACTAATATCAAGCTCACAAGGTTCAAAATTTAGGGTTAGATGTTCTAGTTGGTTTCAGGGAGAAATCTACCCCTATACCCACTCTCTAACAGGCTCAGAGTTTTGTAGATTTTCTCATACTTAATTCCTAAAAAAATTTCTAAACCATTCCCATTGGATAGGAAATTTTCTCACCTTTTGGTGATATAAAGAAGTCCTCCTAACTCCTTCGGGAACTCAAGATATGGTCTAGTGGAGTTTTGGGATCAAATTTTCCCCAAGGGGACACGTGTCAAGAGGAGGGGAAAACCCCTTTGGCGGGTTGGCGGGTCGTGAGGCATTTTTTGGAATTTTTCCCCATGCGGTGCAAAATAAAATTTCTCCCGAACCTCCGCCACCACCCCAAGGTGCCACGTGGCACCCTCTGATTGGATGCGGGCCGGCGGGGTGAAATGGAAATTTTTCCAAAATTTTCAAAAGACTCAAAGGGCAAAAGTTTTCACGCCTCCATCGCTGCCTTGTGAGGACACATGGCAGCCTATGATTGGGCTGAGTGTGGGTGGTGGAGAAAAGATAAAAATTTTCCCGAAGTCAAAATTTTTGAAAATTTTCTAAGGGAAATTTTGATGGGAAATTTTTGGGTTGCGGGCCCAGTAAGGAAAATTTTCCCAAATTTTCCCACCAAGGCACAAAAACGTCAAAGTGTCATAACTTGAGCTAGAAAGCTCAATTTTGGGAAAACGAGGACTTTTCGGAAATATCTCGAAGCCCTCCTTGCATAAGGAACATAAAATTTACTTTTTGATGAAGTTTTAAGGGTAAATTTTGTAAAATGATCTGCAGGCTTTTAATTGGCAAACTGGCAATTTCCAACTTATAAATTTGATAAAATTAGAACTCCTCCTTTGCTCAACATGTCAAACAGACATGGAGGATCATTCTAGGGAGGGTTTAGAGTGTTTTAGGAAATTCAATTTATCCAATTTGTTCAAGGTTGCATTTTTCCGACAATAGACGGAAAAATGACTATGTAAGCTCGAATTGAAATTCATTAAGTTTTAGAGATTCATTCTTAACTATTTTAGTGAATTTGAGTCTCTTAAGTCTTCCTAAATGTAAATTTCAAAGTTTCATAACTTATTGTTGAGTGTAATCTGAACTACTCATTTTAATTAAAATGTGCATTGTCGATTTAAGTTTTAAAAGCAGTTTGTTGTTTCTTTAAATTGATTTACCAATTTGTCTTTTGAATGTGCATATGATTATAATTTAGTCAAATACAATGCTTATTAGATCATCCATTCAATTCTAAATAGAAATGCATCTCTGATTTCAATTTCAATATACAATTTTGCAATTAATATAACACTATCTTTCATTCCATACGCATGCTTCTTTCTTTTCTTTTTAAATAGTAATCAATTAAATTTCAACAATAATTCAAATCAAATGTGCAATACACTTTGAGAAAGAAATGCATTCTTTCATTTTTCATCAAATACAACATTACAACTTTCCTTTTTCATTTGTTTTCAAATACAATACATACAATAACAACATTGTTTCTTATTCCTTTTCAAAACAGAGATATCATTCTTGGACAACAAAACAATTCCAGTATACAATCCAATTTTGAAACTACTTCAATATTTTATTCATAATTCAATGACACTTTTACAACTTAACACTCTTCCAATTCGATTACAAAATACAAATTACAATGCTTATAATATCCTTTACATTTCTTTCCAAAAACATAAAACAAGTGTAATTCTTCTTTACATTCCTCAATGCAACTACAACTTCCATTAACAATGCAATGCTTCACATTACAACATTTATACATTCATCCACTCGAAGTGGGAGAAGTTACATTGAATTACTCAAAGGGAAATGACTATCAAACTGTGAAATTCCTTCTCCAAACAGTAGCATGCTTATTTCTTCTTCTTTGCAACTTTGATCACAACAAGGAAGGGGGAAAGGCAACGCTCTCCACCCAACCAAGACATCTAATGAGAAAGGAGAATCCATCCTTCCCCATTGGCCCTCAAGCCCCAACCATATTGAAATGGAGCATGAATATCAACACATGGAAACAAAGGCTTCTATCACATACAAGCAACATTCACATTGCATACAATCAATAAAATGCACAGTTCAAAACAAGACAGCAGTTCCCAACTGCATTTGAAACAATTCATACAACACATAGGCTTGATCAAGCAAGCCAACAAGAGCAAGAACTATGGGGAACTCCTTATGCCTCCCAAATTGGAATTGGGCATCCACCAAAATGCATACCGCCAATAAACATATCAACCCCATAAACCTTATATCTCCCAACCCCTCCTTATGCCCCCCAAGTTTATCCCTTATGCCCCCAAGAGTAAGAAATGCAAGCAGTTTCTTTTCCAAGGTGGATCCCAATCCAAAACTCCCTCCACAATAGAACTAGTGCCATTGGAAATCCCTTATGCCCCCATATGAAATCCCCATAGTCTTCTCCTACACCATGCCCTAAGCAATCTACCCAACCAGCCAAGAACACAAACACAACACCATATAAACATGCATGCAAGAGAAGGAAAACAATTAAAACACAACTCAAGATGCCTACCTCTCCATACTGGAGTTTGTTCCAAGCTCACAATCTTTCCAAAATGCCAAATACAGTCCAAGATCAGCAAGGTTCAAGCATGCAATCACTCCAAACTTCCTCCACAAACAAGCTCCAAAAACAACAAGCAAAAATGTGCCCCAAGAGGAATGAACAAAGTTCCAACAACCATAAACAAGCAAGGAGTTTAACTTTTATAGGAGAGGGGAGAGAAGAGGATGATGTGGATCCATGTGGGATGCCACATCATTCTTCCTCAACCCCAAGAGGAAAGTCAACATCCTTCACCAAATCACAATAAATAAAATGACAAAATGACTTACACACTCCAAAATAACCCATACTCCAAAAGGACTGAATTAAAAATATGTAAGGGAAGTGCAATTAAAACTTACATATTGTCACTTCAAAATGCATTATAAATGCCTACATTTAACCTCCAAACCATAGGCATGGTTGGTGGATCATTTTAAGAGGTGTGGGACAAGTTTAACTTGTCCCACAAGCCTCCAAATTTGGCCTCAAGGTCAAATTCGAATTTCATAAAAGATGGAGTGTTTAACATTCCAAAATCTACCTTACAAGACTCTTACATCTTTCTTACACATTCTTACATATTAACTTACACACTCTTCCAACATTATTATTTAAACTCAACAACTTTATTAATTACATTCCATGTCCCAATTAAATTTAAATAAAGTTTAACTATATGACTCTCACATTAAAACTATCACATTTAAATTAATTAAAAAAGGAACACATTACAAATAAAAATACATACAACAATAATAAAAAGGAACACATAAATAAAACACATATCCCATGGTCACATATAATGGAAATCCCCCCATGGGAATTCCTAGCAAAACACAATACACAACACACAACACAGTTGCCATGGTGACCTTGTTGATTTCACCTGGAATTTCAATATGGTTAGTCTCTAGTCCCCGACATTGTTGTGATTTTTAACCTACAAAATGCAAATACCTCCTTCGGCCTCGTGGCCATATCAGAACATCAAAAATGATATAAACAATATCTCAAAATCATCCAAACACACAAATCACAACAATATCAATAATTCAACATTATCATTTTTAATTAAATAAATCAACTATATCATCATCAAAATCTACCATACCAGATCTACTCAAAATATCCAATATCATAAGTCCAAATCAACATCTATAATATGTCCATGTCACAACAGTATATCATCAACCACATATAGAAAATGTCTCTAGTAATCATCAAGCATAATAACTGAATCCAGATCAATACTAATCCATGATCTAACATCTAACCATCATACTAAAACAAAACATAATAGTGTCCATAATATGATCAATAGTATCAAAATTAGTATCTTAAAGTGTCAAAGGGAAGTGGGCACTACATCCCCCTCCCCTTAGACTCGACTTCCTCCTAGAAGTCACTGGAACAAATGTGGAAATTACACTCGTAATACTGTGGCATCCTCCCAAGTGGCTGCAATCTCATCATATATGTCCCATTGCACCCATACCTAATCAATCTCTCTGCCTCGAAGGCCCAGGGTCCTGTGATCTATGATACGGACGGGCTCCACCGTCACCTGCCCCTAATCCTGCACCTACAATGATGTCCAATCCAACACATGAGAAGGATCTGCAATGTACCTCCTAAGGACAGAAACATGAAACACATCATGTACGCGAGACAAGCTAGGTGGCAATGCTAGATGGTAGGCCAAAGGGCCGATATGCTCCAAGATCTCAAAAGGACCAACAAATCTAGGAGCTAACTTGGAACCTTTTCCATAAGCGAATAGGGCTCTTGTGTGGCCTAACACGAAGGAACACCTTCATGCCCACATCAAAGCTACGATCGATCCTATGTTGATCCGCATACTTCTTCTGCCTATCATGTGCCTCCTGCAATCTCTACCTGATCAACACTACCTACTACTCCATGTCCTACAAAAGAGATGGTCCAAGAGATACTCTGTCCTCTAACCTATCCCAGCTAAGGGGTGTCCTGCACTCTCTACCATATAATGCCTGAAAAGGAGCCATGCCTATAGAACTCTAAAAACTATTATTGTAGGCAAACTCCACTAAGTACAGGTACTCCTCCCACTTAGACTACTGATCCATCACGTACATCCTGAGCATATCCTCCAAAATTTGATTCACTCACTTGGTCTGTCCATTTGTCTCAGGGTGATATGTTGTGTTGAAGTTAATCCTCGTCCCAGAGGACATACTGCATGGTAGTCCAGAAATGTGAAGTGTACAAAGGATCGTGGTCACAAATGATCTTCCGCGGGATCGTGCAACCTAACGATCTCATCCAAATATACTCGTGCCACTACTCTAGCTGTATAAGTGGTCTTCACTCGGAGAAAAGTGAGCCACTTTTGTCAATTTATCAACCATGACCATAATGGCATCGTGGTGATATCTCGACATAGGTAGTCCAACAATGAAATCCATGGAAATAGTGTCCCACTTCCATTCTGATGTGGCATGAGGATAAAGAAGACCTGTTGGATGCTAATGCTCGGTCTTAACCCTCTAGCACTCTAAACATTGTGACACAAACTGAGCCACGTCTTGACGAAGTCCTCTCCAGTGATACAATTGTCGCAAAGTGGCGTGCATCTTCTTCACCCTGGGATGGGCTGAATAGGGTGCATGATGTGCCTCTACCAAGATGTCCTACCTCAAGCCTCCATCTCTAGGAACATATATCTAGCCTCTGTGTCTAAGAAGACCATCTACCTCTAAGGTGAAACCATCAAACTTCCCCTCAAGGGGTCTCTGTGACTCTATCTCTGCTTGAGCCGCAATGTAGAAGTTGTCAAGAGGAAGCTGCTAAAGAATCCTGCTCCAGTAAATATGTGCTCACTGTAGTGGCCATAGCCACATGTCTCCGTCTCTACTGAGAGCATCTACTACCACATTCTCTTTCCCCTTCACATGCTCGATCTCCATGTCATACTCATAAAGCAACTCCATCTAATGCCATTAATGAGCGTTTAGATTGAAAGTTGCTGCATGAAGAGGTGGCGAAGACTCAAGTGATCATTATGGGTGTGAATCTCCATCCAAGAAGAAAATGTCTCCATCTAACCAAAGCATGCACAAATACCACAAGCTCAAGATCATGGGTAGGATAATTAAGCTCGTGATCCTTGAGTTTGTGAGACTCAAAAGCTACAACGTTGTCATCCTGCATCAACACACCTCCAAGCCCTACTAAAGAAGCATTTGTGCAAACAAAGAACTCACCCTATGGATCCAGACACTGCAAGAATGGGTGATATAGTGAGGCACTCCTTCAGTGTCTGAAGGCCTACTCGCATATGTCCATCCAAACAAACTTCTTCCCTTTCCTCTAAAGGGAAGTGATAGGGTGTGTAATCCGCGAGAAGTTCTGAATAAATCTCCGGTAGTATCCTACCAAACCCATGAAGCTGTGTACCTTGGTCACTGTAGTGGGTGTTGGCCAATCCATAATGGCTCTAATATTGGAAGGATTGACTATGATACCTTCCCCAGAAATAAGATGTCCCAAATACTGCACCTCTGACTGAAAGAAAGCACACTTCTCCAAGTTCCCGTAAAGTTGCTACTCACGAAGACACTAAAGAACCTGGCAAAGGTGCCCTCGTGCTCCTCACGTGTACATGAGTATATCAAAATTTCATCTAGGAAGATGAGCATGAAGTGATCTAAGAAGGTCCTGAATACCCCATTCATCAAACTCATGAACAATGTGGGGGCATTCATCAAACCAAAAGGCACCACTGTGAACTCATAGTGCCCATACCTCGTACGGAAAGCAGTCTTATGAATGTCCACCTCTGAAATCCTCAGCTGATGGTATCTTGACTTAAGATCAATCTTAGAGAAAATTGTGGCTCCCTTCATCTGATCAAACAAGTCATCAATGTGAGGAAGAGGATAACGATTCTTGATCGTTACTTTGTTCAACTGGCGGTAATTAATACACAACCACAATGATCCATCCTTCTTCTTCATGAAAATCACCGATGCACCCCAAGGGGATACACTAGGACGGATAAGGCCCTTTTCCAAAAGGCCCTCAAGCTGCAACTTAAGCTCACAGAGCTCCGGGTGGTCATCCGATAAAGTGATCCCATGAGATAGGCTCTGCTCCTGGAACTAGGTCTATATGGAAATCAATCTCACGTGGGGGTGGTAACCCCGGTAGCTCCCCTGGAAAAACATCAGAAAACTCTCTCAAGATGGGATGATCATCTAGCGATGGTCCACTAGACCCATCCTTTGACCTATCACTAACTATAATAGCATACATTTGATAACCCCATCGCACACACCGCTTAAGCTGCATAGCAGAGATGGTGCGAATAGAAATGGGTCTCTTGACCCTCGAGATCACCGACTCAACTCCCAAATCATCTGCATAAGCTATAGTCTTATGATAACAATCCATCCTAGCCCTATGTGCAGATAGCCAATCCATACCTAAGATAACTCCATAGGAGCCCAAAGGAAGGATACGGAGATTTGAGGTGGTGGTGAAAGGTCCCAAATCTATAACACACTCCTTAACTAAGGAGTCCATAGAGATCTTGGCTCCGAAGCCATCTCGACATCCCAACTAAGACCTTGCCTAACTGCCACCAACCTACATCGCTTTACTAAAGATGGTGCAATGAAAGAATTAGAAGAACCAAAATCAAACAATACAGAGGTAGGAATACCACCAATGCTACATGTGGTCTCAATGACTATGCTCTAGTGCTCTGCCTAGCGGTTCTCAACCGCTACATAAATCTTGTGGTTGCGTCCCATGTCACCAACTGTCGGCTTAGAAACCGGTGCCTTACCCTTGTTAGGGTTCTGAGGGAAATCTCTCTAGAAATGTCCAGTTACTCCACATCCAAAGCAACCACTGATCCTCTCCAAGAAATAACACCTCCAATAGGTGCCCTAGAAGCCTGTGGTGTGGATCTTGATGATCCGACTGTGGTCTGCTATGGCCTCTGCTAGTGAGCTCCAGCTGACTGAGCTCTAGGTCCACCCTATGTCCTGATGGGACCCCTAGGAGGAGGCTCCATGCTCCAACTCTCTATGCATCATCTCTTTATGGAGGTCTATATGGTGGGAAGCATCTGTTGAATGCAATGCAGCTCCCTAACTCGGTCTCAGCTTAGCCTATTGGGTTTTACATCAAGTCTCCTCTATAATATAGGCCTTCTCATGGCCTCTGCTAAATTATATGGACAATGAATCCACATTGCACCTCCAATGTCCAAATTAGGCCCCGGATGAACCTGTGAATCACACCTACTCATGCTCATCTGCATATACTCTACATATCGAAGTAGATCTAGAAATCTACTCTCGTACTGCCATCTTGAAAGGGTAGCCTGTCGGAGGTCATGGAACTCGTCAATCCTCTACTGGATGAACCTCCATGATAGATATCTGCTCCTGAATCTCTCCTCAAATATCTCCCAAGTCACTGTCTTTGAATCTACATGGAGCTTCTGCTCCTCTGTCCTCCACCATACTCTGCTCCATCCCTCAGTAGATGGATCGCAACACGAGCTTTCGTGTTGCTAGAACAAGGACAAAGCTTGAAGCAACCACTCAAGCTCATTAGCCAAGCATTTTCCGAAATCCACCTATATCACCTGAGTAATGTGAGGGCCTAAGCTTTAGGATCTCCCTGATGTGATCCATTGTTGTGGTCTGTCGGCCTCTAGGTCTCTCTGCATGCTCATCCCTAAGCCTAGGGCTTGAGACCTCTCTCTATGCTCTGGAACTCTATCACCCTATCTCCTAGGTGGTGACTCTACTCACTAACTCCGTATGGGAGTTCTCTCCTCTATGCTCCTCACTAAAACGAGGAGTTACCTGACCCTCGATGGAAGGAGCTCTATCATGACTAGTTGTCTGCCCTCCACCTAATCCTCCATGTAGAGCGGCATTAACATCTTGAAGGGTGCAAAATCGAGGTAGAATGGCTTTGCTACAACTTGATTCGGTGGTGGTGGTGGTTCGAGTCTCTGTGAAGGTTCTTCTCACTCTATCTACGCCTCCTGCCTGAGACCAAAAGCGAGAGTCAGTTCATTTGCTAAGTTATACAACTTCCATGTTTACTAAAAACATACAAATTCTTGCTAAGTTGTTTTCTTGATTTACAGTGTGCTAGGTTTAAGTTTTCATGTCTCAAGTTTTCTAGTGTGCCCAATGGTCCAAGCCTTTGAACCACTGCTCTGATACCAAACTGTAGTGCCCATTCAAACAACCACTTGAGACCCAAGAAACAACCTAGGGTTAGTTAGAAAATTATAGGATAAATTTTTTTATTCGAAGTGAACACAACCGAGTTGCCAGGACAAAAATTTCCACTGGAAAGTTCCGAAACAAACACATTTACCAAAAACAATTTTCCTTTATTAACTAATATCAAGCTCACAAGGTTCAAATTTTAGGGTTAGATGTTCTAGTTGGTTTCAGGGAGAAATCTACCCCTATACCCACTCTCTAACAGGCTCAGAGTTTCAACAAGATTTTTCTCATAATTAATGCTTCCAAAAATTTCCTAAACCATTTCCATTAGATAGGAAATTTTCTCACCTTTCCGGTGATATAAAGAAGTCCTCCTAACTCCTTTGGGAACTCAAGATATGGTCCGGTGGAGTTTTGGGATCAAATTTTCCCCAAGGGGGACACGTGTCAAGAGGAGGGGAAAACCCCTTTGGCGGGTTGGCGGGTCGCGGGGTGTTTTTTGGAATTTTTCCCCATGTGGCACAAAATAAAAATTTCTCCCGAACCTCCACCGCCACCCCAAGGTGCCACGTGGCACCCTCTAATTGGATGCGGGCCACGAGGTGAAATGGAAAAATTTTCCAAAATTTTCAAAAGACTCAAAGGGCAAAAGTTTCGCGCCTCCGCCGCTGCCTGTGAGGACACGTGGCAGCCTCTGATTGGCTGTGAGGTGGTGGAGAAAAGATGAAAATTTCCTAAAGTCAAAATTTTTGAAAATTTTCTAAGGGAAATTTTTGGGGAAATTTTTGGGTTGTGGGCCCACTAGGGAAAATTTTCCCAAATTTTCCCGCCAAGGCACAAAAATTCAAAGTGTCATAACTTGAGCTAAAAAGCTCGGTTTTGGGAAAATGATGACTTTTCGGAAAGCTCTCAAATACCTTGTTGTGTACAAGGAACATAAAATTTACTTTTTGATGAAATTTTAAGGGTCAATTTTGTAAAAACAATCTGCAGGATTTTAATTGCAAAGTGGCAATTTCCAACTTATAAATTTGATAAAATTAGAACTCCTCCTTCGCTCAACATGTCAAAGCAGACAGAGGATCAGTCTAACTGTCCCATCCTCATCTTCATCATCAATTAACCCACTCTTCATGTACACTCTTTATACATGGTTCGTACTGGGAGCACATTCCATTAGATCCCACTTCTCCTGAAACCATATGAGCGCGCGATGACTTAGCCTACTTAGGATTTTTCTCATTCATCGATATTAGTCCACCTCCATACCATCCTCATTTACATCATGGGTTAGTCCATTTCATCACCTCTTATGGCCTTCCTGTCTTTCATCTTGATGTATTTCTTGTATGTACTCCTACTACTACACCACTCACATTAGGACAGTCCTAGCTAGACTATATTGGGGCACCCTAGATCTAGATCATACAAAATATCATTTCCTATGCCTTTTAGACGTGTTATCATTTGTAATAGCTCTTTCTTAAGTTATAATCAAAACCTTACTCATTGGTATGCACATGGCTTCCCACTTCCCCCATTCACCAATGAGGAGTATGTTATGGGCATGTACAATCTACGCCTTAATGGCTCATTATAGGATCAACTAGACATTATTGCTTACCATGTCACCAATGTTTATCCGTATGACTTTGACCACGAGGATGGTGATATTCTTAACAAATTTACATGATTCTTGCCCGATATACACTTGGGTGACATAACACTCACACACACACCCCTTCTCCGCATAACCGCATAGTCTCACCTTTCATACTTCTTATTCATTGTCCTATCAGCATAACACATCATGCATCGTAGCACCATCACTACCCAATGATGCACTCTTGTGCTTCGGTTCACACTTGACTGTTGAGGGATTACCATTACATTGAACCCCACACACTACACCATAGGCACTACATATTCCATTTTCATCCTACATTACGTGTTATACATCATTCATCCTACACTTATTTCTACATTATACTAATCCTCACATATGCCTTATATTCATCTACACATTTAGTCACATTATACACAACACATTTTCATATCATACATTTTCCATATACTACACTAGTTATCATTTCATATGAGTCTAGTTTTACATTTTCATCACCCTACATATCCTACATTACATTACCCACACCATGCATTCACATACCATATTCTTTACTTTGTTGTTTATACTATGTTATTTTATACGCATTGTTGTCACCACCCTATGATGCACTTTAGTTCCTCGGTCCATACTCGATTGCCGAGGGTTTACCAATCAAATGGACCTTACATTCACCATGCAACATTGCCTCATGCGACATTTTCCCCATGCAACATTTCAGCGTTAGTGACATACACCTTAGGTTAAATTGTCACCTATACTATCATCTTGTAGTGGTATACACCTTAGGTTACATCACCACTCCCTTATTATTCATCTTGTAGTGACATACACCTTAGGTTAAATCGTCACCCATTCTATCATTTTGTAGTGGTATACACCTTAGGTTACATCACCACTCCCTCCCTTCATCTTGTAGTGACATACACTTTAGGCTAAATCATCACCCATCTCCATCTACTCATTCTATAGTGATATATGCTTAGGGCTAAATCATCACTCATCCTTTCATCATATAGTGATATACGCTTAGGGCTAAATCATCACTCATCTATTCAAAAGTCATGATATACGCTTTGGCTATAGGGTTCACGCACATCTCTCCACATGTCACATTTCATCACCATTACATATACACACTCATCACAACGCGCTAGAAACAACCAACACTACTTGACCATTTCCCGATGATGTAGTCTCGTTTGACTCATTCTTGGATGTTGAGGGGGAAAATGAACCTCATTACATACATTTCCATCCACTCGAGGGCATGTTTCTCCTATCATTCCATCTTACATTCCATTCCATCCATCCACAACATACTGCATTGTCTTGGGGCATTTACTCTTTATTGCTAGTGTTTTGCATGTTCACTTTACTACACATGTTAGATTGCTTTCGTATATGTCATTATCATACACACATATGTGTTCACACCTCTCTACACTACTTCATCCAACGACATCGGATCACCCAAAAACTAGGATAGTACAAAGATCTCTTCACATATCTTAGCAAAAGGGGTTAAAGTTTTGAGGACATAGAGTATTTCCTCCCTAGACTTCTTGACCAAGGTGATGTGAGATCACCCAAAAAACTTGTGGCAGTACAAGCTATCCTTATACACCCTTTTTCTCAACATGGATCAGGTGCACATATTCCATTTACACTTTTATTTTCATGTATTTTACATTTACGTACTTTACACATTTCTATATACATGTGTATTTTACACAATATTTTTACATACATATATATTTGAATACTTGATCATTTTCTCCTTGCAGGTCCGACCATATGAGAAACAAGCAGTCAAATTGGGGGAATCAATAACAACAACAACAACGATGATGACGATGATGACGCACGCGGCGGCGACGATAACGAAAAGCGACACCAACAACACACCGTGACAACACTTGCCTTTACTAACCATGCAGGTACACTACACACCGCAACAACTACACACGCGTTCCACCCTAGGTTCACTCTCATCACTTTTTATGCACATTTTTCATCTTTAAAATCCACACTCCTCCACTTTTTCTTTTTTCATTCCACGCTTGAGTCTAGTCCATCAGCATGTCTTCTTCTACACTCTACATGGATATCAAGTACGCATCTCTATCTACTTTATGTTACCAAGTGTTCCACTCACCAACATAAAGTGGGGGAAAATGTAGACACAAAATCATGCACTTTAGGCATTATTTAGCTCGGTCTCATACTACTATTTAGAGGGTTCTCAAGTGAAGAAAGTACTAATTAATCCCACCTTTTGGCCATCTTATTTTTATATTTTATTTTTCATTCCCACATATTTTCCTACACATCCACTTATTTCACAATTATCCCATCATTTTAGCCTAAACCGGGGCACCTAGGTTTGTATTGGGGTGCCTTGGGACACCCTAGTCCCACACAGGACCCCCAATCCATGTTCCACTTTCCCACTTCTTTTTGGGGTCTTCTAGCCATTTTTCATCCTTATCTTTTCCTAGTCATCCATGTCGGGGTTAATTACAAAATTAGAGCAAGAGAACCCTATAAATACAAATTTATGAGACCATAATGAGGGTCCTAAAGCATCACATACTACTATCACTCCATCTAGAGTTACATCCATTGCATCACTTGCATCCACATAGTTCCATGCATCAAGGCTAGAGAGATCAAGGCTAGGAGATCAACACACACAACATAGGGGGATGATTATATTATATTTCATGCACACATACTATTACATTTTCTATAGTTATTATTGCTTGTTACTTCACAAAGTGTGACTGACATAAGAGTACCTAGGGCACGACATGAACACACACACCAAAACTACATTTGGGTCTAAAATGTAGTGCAATACTCAATTTAGTAAGCCCACTATTGTGGTAGATGAGGTTAGTCTAACCCATTCATTTACATATTTTATTTTTAGGGTTTTGATACTTCTTTGTTGCTTACAGGTCATTCCTTCATCTTGTCATATTTCATACACTCGTCGGAGCCCAAAGTGAATCCAATGCAATAGGCAGTAGTGTTTCAAATCATTTTGTGACCCTCGCAAAATCAATTTCTAAGCATTTGCAGAAACCAAGGTGCCTATTATGCATACGGGGTGCCCTCGGGGTGCCCTACGCTTTCGAGATCCTCTAGATTTTTCCTTTTGGGACTTACGGGTGTTCATTCATACTTCTAGATTTTACTATAATACTTGTGACAATCATTGGAAATCAACTACGTCATTTCTCCTTACTTCCTTGCACATTAGGGTTTGATTTCATTTAGTATAATTATTTACATCATTTCATATTGTCTTAGTATACTTTACAATGTTTTAGTCCTCCTATTTTAGATTAACTAATTTCTATACTTCCATAGTATTAGTTCTATTTTTAGTTAATAGAGTAAATGGAACCTTGGGGATGGTACCAAGATCAAATTATGGAATGACCTATGGTTCAAGGATAAGGCCCTCAAGACTGTAGAGCCATGGAGTAATCTTAGGTATTTCTTTATACTGGAGGTTGGGGAGTTGGTTTGCAATTATTGAACGAAGAGAGAAAATGGGTTCAGATTCAACCACCACCTAACTATTTGGGGGATTTACAGGATTTTGATGAACTTAACAAGCTCCTGAAGGATTTTCATACACCCCGAAATAGAGCCTAGGATGAATTGATATGGAGAAATATGGATTCTGGGGAGTATGAGGTGAAGTTTGGTTACTTGCTAAACTTTGAGGAAATGGAACCAAATAGTTTCTGGAAGAAGATATGGAATAAGAACCTAATACCCAAAATTAATATTTTCTTCTAGGAAGTTGTTAAAAAAGATCCTAAATGTGGACAGGTTAAGGAAGAGAGGGATGATCATCACTAACAGGTGTAGTTTGTGCAAATGCAAGAAGAGTCAATTCAACATCTTTTTCTAGAATGCACCTTCTCCTTCCAAGTCTTCTTTGCTATTCTTGGGGTTTTTAGGATAAACATGGTTCTTCCTAGGACGTTTCCTTACGCTCAAATTAATAGAGCTTGATTTTCAACATGAATTGACTAGAGATCTGAAAATTGACCCGCCGCACACTATTTGGGGCTTAAAGATTGAGAGAAATAATCAGATCTTCAAGAACCAATATTCAAGCCTAAATAAGGTCATTGAAAAAGTGGGACAAGCTATTTATGATAATGCCTAGATCATCAAGATTAAATCATTTAAGCTTTTCGACTTTGGAAAGAAGCATTCTTAGCGGAAGATGAATCTTGACCCCAAAATTCTTGAGACTAATAGGGAAACCTAAAAAAATAGAGTTAAATGGTCTAGACCTCCCAAAGGTAGCTTTAAACTCAATTTCGACAAGTCTGCTAAGTGGAGGGAGGGAGCTTTAGGGGGGGAGGCCTTATTCGTGATCATTTTGGAAGATGTCTAAGCGTATATGTGGGTCCTGCGGACAATCATTCCAACAATCATGCCGAAGCCAAAGCTATGTTATGGGGTATAAAGTTGTGCATAGACTTGAACATAAAATCCCTCATTATTGAGGGTGATTCGTTATGTGTTATATTGATGCCATCAAGGATCAAAGCAACTATGGGTGGAGACTTATCAACATAATTAGGGAAGTCAAGATGATGATGCAATAATTTGATAGAGTGGACATTCAACATACAATATGCGATACGTGAATAATCGATGAAGTGAAGAATATGTGAATAGTCGAGGTTAATGGGTTATCTATGGAGGGTCTCAAAATCTTTTAAGACAAAACTAGGTGGAAACATGAATTAGCTACTTTTTGTCATGGTGAACGTATTATATCATACGATGATGGTATTGCTCGCACTTGCCTTCCGGTCATTAGGCCAATTTTTGCCTTGTTGTGATGAAGTATCTTACCCTAGAAAGAAAATTTAGAAATATTTTCTCGTATCACCTTTCTATTCTAAATTTTCCTCAAAGAGACCAAACTATGAGCCTGGACTTTTTTCTTTTTAGGTCCCTCATTTCTTCCATTCGGCTTTAAGAACAAGAAAATTGATGTACCCCTTCATCAAGGTTTGATTCTCCTCATGGTTCAAAATGGTAAACCCTTTATCCCTTCCCGGTTGGTGGTTTCCAATGATTCTGAGTCGAACCATGAAACCCTAACGTCACCATGAAATGATGTAAGAAAGAAAAAGGAAAAGATACCCGCAGAGAATTTCCAATGTCCTCGGAACCTAAAAAAAGGTGTACATGATAAGGGTGAGATTAGCAGAGAGAGGGATTTTGTGGACTGGGATGCTAGGTTAATGAGGGTTGAATCAACTGCTGATACTATCCTCATTGTTAACAAGAACTTGGTTCATGAGGTTAAAGATTTCCACCATAAAATTGAAGTCTAAAATAAGAGAATTGGGGGTATGCACGCAGATTTTGTCATACAAGAGCAGAGGTTATCTATCCTGCAGGATCAAGTGGCCAAAGCCAAGAGCAACAAGCAGAAGATGAGGCTCCTCCTTATCAACTCTGATAGTGAAGACTCCAAGGACACATATACTGAAGAATGAGTTGATACTGAGATGGAGGACACCCAAATTGAGGAAAAAGCTGAGAAAAGGCCTAAATGGGTGATTATCAAGGTTGTTGGTTTGATGGATAGTGGCTCGAGTGCCAGAACCCACAACAAGGACCTTAGCACCAAGGAGAAATAATGGTGGGCCTTTGGCTATCCTTTTGTGTGTTTTGTCTTTATGTTTCCTTTTCTACTATCCTAGTGTATCTCTATTTTTATTATTAAAAATTTATTGTTAAATTTTCAAACTATGTGGGTCTGGCTTTGCTTTGGGGTTGGTCCTCCCGTCAAGATTTTTTGACTCGGCCACCTTGGATTTTTGTTGGTTAGATGGTATAACCTTTCTTCTTTCTTTGTAAAGGGTTTTTTGGTCCCTTCAAAACCAAACTTATTTACCTTATCTAAATAATAATAATATTCAAACAATGTCACATAAAAGGCATAGAGTCACAAATATGGGACACCCATGGTGTCATAAGACAATCAATGCCCTTGGGCATGCTAACAAGAGTACACTAGATAGGCATAGAGCCATAAACATGGGACACCCATAATGTCACAAGACAAACAAGGCACTCGAGCCACCCAACAAAACAAACAAATAGTGACACATACAAATAAAACATGTAATAAAATGAAGAGTTTAAAAACATGATGAAATAATAAAGCAACAAATATAGATATAAATATGTGAAACAAGAGGTGTTAGCATTCCACAAGACACATGTGTCGGGATTACATTATCTCAAAAGATAACATGTACACTATATGTAATCAAGTGTGATGAGGAAGAAAGAAAGGACTATAATAGAACAATAACACCTGTGTGTAGTGTATGATAGATTCCTCCAAATGTATAGGAATTATGGGTAAAGGGATGACCAACATCTGCTATTGTGTATCACTTTGTCTATGCTTATGCCGGTCATCAAGCTCAATATACCACGTGAGCACATGCGTGAAAAGAGTAAAGAGATATGTTATCTATCAAACAAAGTTCCAAACAACATGTTTAATGCAAAGTGCTAACAACTCAAGATAAATGTACATGTCCTGATTTTTACTTTTGTAAGTATATGAATGTTTTTATATTTTAGAACTATGTCAATATTTTTGTATTTTTGCATGTTGAACTATGTACAAGGAAGAGGGGTAGAATTTTGCTATTTGATGAGAACCTCCTGAAGAGAGGTGGAGAAATTGTCAAAGGAGATGGAGGCTCGGGCCTTAATTGTGGCAAAGAACATGACTCAAATTTAAGTGGTATAATAGTAGTAATGTTTGCATATATATATATATATATATATATATATATATATAATAAAATAGGAAGTGGAGAGGTGTAAACGCCACCTAAAAAGGTAGAGAGGTGTAAATATCATCTAATATATTTAAATACAAAGTCTTAATATTAAATTGTAAAATTTTATTTTCTACATTAAATTTGAGGTCCATTTGATTGTCAATTAAAAGTTTCGTTTTAGATAGTTAGAGATAGATATGGCTTACTCTAATCGAAGATCGAGGGCATAGACGGATCTTATAGCCTATTAGGAGAGGAAAGATATACATATGGACTACGAGATAAGATAGTTCAGGAGGGGGCTCTCTGGAAGGCCAAATTATATATATCACACACATGTGTGTATAAATAAATATACACATGTATATTTGTTATGCACAACTTAATATGGCCTTAATAATGTCAAAATCAAATTTAGTTTTTCCTATGTGAAAAAATACATATTTATATAGTGCTTAGTTTTTAAAAATAATTTTTAATAATCTATTTAATATTTTCTAAATATAATATTACAATTTAATATTCATACTTTGCATCTAGATATATTATATAAGATTTACACCTCTTTACCTTTTTAGGTGATGTTTACACATCTCCACTTCTATTTTATGTACTTCTTTTAGAGCTATTTTACAAACACACACAAAAGAAAAAGAAAAAGGAAAAAAGGAAAAAGGGGAAAAAGGAATTAATATATAATATAATAACATGTGCGTAGTGTATAATAAATTCCCCCATATGTTAAGAAGTATGGGTAAATGGCTAACAACACACTGTTATTGTGTACCACTTTGTGTATATCCTACATCAAGCTTAATATACCACTTGAACACATTAGTAAAGAGTAAAGAGATATGTTATCTATCAACCAAAGTGACAAATAATATGTATAATGTAATTTAGTGTTAACAATTCAAGCTAAGTGTACATGTATTTTTTATTTTTGCAAATATATGATTGTTTTTATATTTTGGAACTATGTCAATTTTTTTGTATTTTTGTATGTTGAACTATGTACAAGGAATAGGGGTAGAATTTTGCTATCTAATGAGAACCTCATGAAGAGGCGAGAGAAATTTTGAAGGAGATGGAGGCTTGGGCCTTAATTATGCCAAAGGACATGACTCAAATGTAAGGGGTACAATAGTAATAATGTTTGCCAAAGAAGGCCTAAGAGATGAAGTAGATGTAGTTGTGTATGAAGTGGAAGACCTACGCAAAGGACTAGAAGAGTGAGTATGCCTAGACATACCATTGGCACTAAGTATACCTTTTAAATTTGAATTGAGATGTTTTTAAAGTTAAAAATGACTTAATTACGAATATGTGGGTATTACCAATAAGTAAATGACTCTACGCTTTTTATAGAAATTGAGAAGAGTAAAAAAAGAATTAACCACCGTAGACACCTACATTGAAATGTTTATGGGTACAAGTACTTGAAAAATATAATTGATCTCCCACCAAACGACGTGATCTTATGTTGTGGGGATCTTTACAAAAGTGCTAATAAATGAGAATGTATCACACATGCTTCAAAAATTCATTAAAAGTTGAAATTGTTTTCCCTCGAGAGGTTTCATATATTTTATAGGTATGTGAAGGATAACATGTATGGTTGATGCATCATATATTGAAAGATGTAACTCCAATTGGGGTGACCAATAACAAGGGTGAGTTGTTCTAGCCGACATGTGTAGATAATACGAACTTAATGGTATTGATGACATACGACTTGTGTGTACTAGTAGTGCATTAGATAATCATTTTCAATGGGATCTCCATATCATGTTGAGAACATTGATGTGGGGTTATGAACTATTTTAAGAGAGTGAAATGGGTGAATAATAGCTTTATTTGGTAAATACTTATAGACTTGTAACTTACTTCTAGTATAGAATGCACTGGAAAGTTATGCTCAATAAAATTGGAGCCTTGTATTTTCTCTGGAAAACTTTGTTTCCTACGTGCTTCCTTTGTCAAAATTGTGTGGATAGATTTTTTCTCCAATAGAATTGCTCCACATTTATGAAATCCGAGTGATATAATTGCTCCATATTTCGCATCTGTCAGTTCTTTCATTTGTGGCAATAGCTATCCAATAAGAATTAGCCACCTTTTCACAATCATGTAGTCTTTTCATACTTACTTAAGTGCGTACCACTTAAAAGGCTCCACGTATCTTCTTTTTTGGCTTAGTCTTTGTCAGATTTGCGAAGTGTGAACCAATTGTATTTGGACATGTATATTAATCTTCTAATTGTGTCGGTCTTTGAAAGTGTCTATTCTTTTGCCATTATATTTTCGATAAGTGGCTTTGTTTGAGTAAGAATTCACTTTCACATTTTGTTTGTAGTTTGTCAGAGTGTGAAATAGAGATCTAATTAATTAAAGACATGTGTATACGGTTCAACAATCTATTTTTCTATTAATTGTTGTTTGACTTATTAGCTACACTACGAAGTGTGGGCTAATTGAAAAGTGACACATGTATTTGATGTTTATTGTTGTCGAACTTGTTATAGTTTTGAAGCATGTTTATTTTTTTGTTGTCATGGACCCGATAAGTCTTCTATCTAATTTAATTTATTGAGACTTCGCATCCACCCTTTCTATAACAGTTTTATAACTCCGTTCATGCGGACCCGAAAAGGAATTGAATTGAATTTTTAAATATTTTGCATCCGCCATGAGGATTTTCCATACCTTTTAAGATCTATTTAAACTCGTAATTAATTAATTATTAGTTGATTTGTTTATTAAAAAGGACCGTAGCTCAACTCGACTAAGCTACGTTAAATCGATCTTAATATCGATCAAATCTAGTTTTTCTTTATTAAATTTGAGTTGTTTGCATTTGTATAACTATTAAAAAGATTTGTAGTTTTTTTCTTTCTTTAGCTTCCTTGATTCGTTTTTAGCTATAATTGTTTTCATTGTCGTCTAAGAGCATTAAAATGGTGGGTTTTGCAAGTTTTTCTTTAGATAAGTCTCATTTATAGAATGGGATGAACTATAGTCTCAGAGGGTAAGGTTAAAAGCTTGTTTCATGATAAGAAAGCTCTGGGATATTGTGATTGGTGTCGAAAAATGTCCCACATGGAGACAAGCTACCCCTGAAAACCTTATCTCCTTCTCTCAGAGATCTCAGGAAGCTTTGTCCATCCTATTACAAAGCATTAAAGATGAATTCTTGATGCATATAAGTCATATGGACTCTCCGTATATGCATGCGGAAGCAATTAGAGACCACGATGAAGCGGTCGCTTGTCTAAGATAATTAAGCTAGTTTTAGAGTTGTTTACAACACCCATGAAAGGGGATGAGAAAATTGTCAATTATTTAGCTAAAATTAAGAACATTAAATCTCAATTAGATGGTTGTAATTGTGAATTATTTCAAGATAAACTTTTGTACTTCATAATTCAAATAAATATTCATGAAAAAATTAGACATTATATCTCTATTCTTAACTCTAAGTATCAGAATGAGAATGATCTGCCTGATTTAGACACTTTGTCTTCTTTGTTGATTCAAGAAGAGAGAGTCATGGAGAACTTTGATTCAAAAGAGATTGCTTCTCAAGCTCTATTCTCACATAATCATAAGTCTTCTCATAATAGAAATAACAACAATCATAATCATCAGTCTAATATTAGATCAAGATTCAAGGCAAATCCTAAGTCTAATTCTACTAAAAACAATCAGAACTTTAAAGTCAAATTTAATGGAACTTGTAACAAGTGTGGAAAATTTGGGCATAAAGAGGCTGATTATAGAGTAAAAACTAACAAATTAGTCAAGAATGCTAAGAACAACAAGCCTAATAATCATAAGAAAAATTAGAAGAAAAATCAAGCAAATGTGGTTGAGTAGTCTATTGCTTTGTATACTACCCTTTCAACTTCAAATGACAATGAGTGGATTATTGATAGTGGTGCCTCTAGGAACATGACTTGTACTCTTGGTATCCTCTTAGATGTAGTTAAATGTGAAGAAAATATCTATCTAAGAGATAACTCCATCATTAGATCTGAAGGTTGTGGCAATGTTAAGTTATCAAATAGTGTGATTAGGAATGTCTTGTATGTTCCTCAATTGAAAAAAATGTTTTGTATTGCTCTCATCTAACTAAAGAAAAATGTAAAGTTGTTTTTTTACAAGATAACTGGTATGTAAAAGATAAGTTTAGTAATATTATTGCTTATGGTATTCATAAAAATGGCTTGTATATCTTTGATGGTTTTATGTCGAGTCTTGCTTTTCTTCCTCTTCTAGGAATGATATTCAACTTTGGCATGAAAGACTTGGTCATGTAAATTTCAAAAGCTTGTATGATATGTCTAGACTGAATCTTGTTGTTGGTCTTCCAAAGATAAGTCAAATCATGAAACTTATGAAAGTTTCCTACATGGTAAGCAACATGCTCAACCATTTCACAAACATCATGATCCAAATTCTTCTCAGTTATTAGAACTGATTCATAGTGATGTGAGAGGTCCACTTGAGGTTCCTTCTCTCAGTGGTGCTTTATATGTTGTTTGTTTTATTGATGATTACTCTAGAATGACTTGGTCTTATTTCATTAAGAAGAATTCGATGTCTTAGCTAAGTTTCAAGAATTTAAAGCTCTAGTTGAAAATGCTTCTAATCGAAAATTAAGAGAATTAGGATTGATAATGGAGGTGAATATGTCAGCAAAAATTTTGATGAGTTTTGTGTGTCATGTGGGATTCAAAGAGAGTTGACTACTCCCTATTCCCCTCAGAAAAATGACATTGCAGAAAGAAAGAATATGACTATCTTAGAAATGGCTAGGACTATGATTCATGCTTCCAATGTGCCTAAGTTCTTATGGGATGAAGCTATGAACATTGATGTCTATATTCTTAATAGAGTACCTACTAAAGATCTTCATCAAACTACTCCTCATGAAGTATGGACAAAGCAAAAACTAGATATTTCTCACTTAAGAATATTTGGTAGTCTTGCTTCTATCTTCATTCCAAAAGACAAAAGGAAGAATCTTGATCCAACCTCTTTTTCTTGTATTTTTGTTGGCTATGGCTGTAAAACTAAAGGAATAAGAGTCTATGATCCATTCAAGCATGACATTGTTGAAAACATAAATGTTAAAGTCTTAGAGAAAACTTTCTCTGATGTTTCTCATGAACCCTCCTCTACTGCTCTAGAGATAGATCTTGATAATCCTTCTCCTGACATTATGGAAACAGAAGTTCGAGAGGATGATTATCTGATCTAGATATGATGGAGATTGAGGGGGAGTCATCTCAAAATGTCTTACAACCTAAGATTCTAAATGGGCTCAAATTCTTGTTCAAAACTCTCGGCTTTGATAATCTTAGAAAACTAATCGAAGTCAACATACTTATCATGCCTTAATGACCCTCTATGAGGTATAACTAAAATACTTTGAAGAAGCATCTCAAGATGATAGATGGCTTTAGGCTATGAAGAATGAATACAATGCTTTAATCAAAAATAACACTTGGGAATTAGTCCCCCCTCTTTCTAAAAGAAACATTGTAGGATCCACGGGGTTGTTCAAAATCAAATATAACTCTGTAGGAGAGATTGAAAGTTCAAGGAAAGGTTGGTAGCTCATGGTTTCACTCAGAAACCTGGTATTGACTATGTTGATACTTTTTCTCATGTTGCTAAGATGAGCACTGTGAGAGTTCTTCTTGCATTAGCTACCTAATATGGTTGGGAGATTCACCAAATGGATGTTAAAAATGTTTTTTAAATGGTGACTTAAAAGAAGAAATTTATATGAGTTAGCCTAAAGGCTTTGAAGTACTTAACAAAGAACTTTATGTATGTAAGCTTAAAAAGTATTTTTATGGTCTTAAGAAAGCTCCTAGAGCTTGGTATGCTAAAATTAATAGTTTCTTTCAGAGCTTGGTTTTTCTAACTGCATTCTGATAATGATTTATTTGTTAAGTTTGATAATAATCATATTATCATTATTGTTCTTTATGTTGATGATATTTTGATTACTAGCATTGATAAAAATTTAATTGCTAGAATCAAACAAAGGTTAAAGCAATGTTTTGAAATGACTGATTTAGGTTTATTAAATCTTTTTCTTGGCATGGTTATATTTCAAGATCATAATTCTATTGTTGCATTTAAATCTCAGTATGCTGTGAATTTTCTTAGAAGATTTAACATGATTTACTATAATCTTGTTGTCATTCCTATTGAAGTTGGTGTTAAGTTAGACCCTAAACCAACTTGTGCTAAATTTGATCCTACTCTATATAGGTAGCTAGTTGGTAGTCTAATTTATTTGACTATTACTAGACCTGATATTTCTTATGTAGTGGGAGTAGTTTCAAGATTTATGCAAGAAACTTATGAGGATAATTGGAAAATGGAAAAAGAATTTTGAAATATATTAAAGGAACAATCAATTATGGTTTTTTATTCTTCTTGTAATGATGCACAATTATTTGGTTATTGTGATTTTGATCATGTTGGTGATGTTGTAGATAGAAAGTCTACTGGATATCTTTCCACGTTGGGTGCAAGTTCCATCACTTGGAGTAGTAAGAAGCAACCAACAATGTCTATCTCTTCTACTGAAGTGGAGTATATAAGTGTTATGGAAGTTGTAAAAGAAGTTATGTGGCTGAAAAGACTATTGGATGAACTGCACATGGATGTCAAAGGAGCACGACTCTTGTATGTGACATCTAGAGTTGTATTACTCTTGAAAAGAATCCAGTTCAACATCAAAGGACCAAGCATATTGAATTTCATATGCACTTTATTCAAGAGAAAGTCCTGAATGGTGATATTGATCTCAAGTTTTGTTCTACTAAAGATCAAGTTGTAGATATCTTCACCAAGCCATTAGTGTTTTGTGAAGTTTTGCAAGTTTCGTGCCTTATTAGGCCTATCAGAGTTTCCATTGAGGGGAGTGTGCATGACAATGCCACCTCTTAACGGCTGTTGTAAACTTCCAATACTTCCTCCATTTTGTAATAAGTAAATGTGTCACTCTATGTGAAGTTACTTGTAAATCCCAGTGAAGCTTTAGTTGTGGGTATGCCTTAGTTTATAAAAGGCTCCATAATCTGATGTAAGTCTTCATATGTAAAGCACTTGTCTTAAGAATTTATGTATGGGAAGATCATTGATTTCCCTTGTTTGCATGCTAGCCTGAATCATTGTTGTTGATTCAAGGATCTATAAATCCTTTTGTAGAAAAAGGTAAAGTTGGCATGTCTGGTTTTGTTTTCCCCACTTAACATTAAGGGGGAGTGTTGGGGTGTTAATGTCAAGTGGGGATACCATTTGGTGGACCGCCACTTAAACAACCCCTTGTCTTAAAGATTATTTTAATAATCTTAGTTGGTCTTCACAACTAAAGAGTGGAACGGTATGACCGACCACCCATCCTATATAAGTAGGATGATCCCTCACGGGATTGTTTACATTTTTACTCACTAACTCACTTTTCTTGGGCTAATGAGCTAATAGACCATTTGATCTAAGCTTAAGCTACTTATGCGAGTTGTTATATTGTGAGACAAAAGTTTGTTATTGTTTCTTGTGAGACCGAGGAGTGAAGTGGAAGTGATGGGTTAAAATTATTGAATTATTAATAAAGATAGTGCTTTATCAGTGGAGTTTTTTCCTTTGAGTTTCTCCACTTAAATCTAGTGTTATTTGTGTCTTTAATTTCTTTTTATTTACTTTCAGCTCTTACTCATGAAGATCTATAATGCTATCATTAATAAGCTAATTTTGTGTCTTATTTAATTGCACAACATAATATATAATCTTCAACATTTATTTGTGAATCTATAATTTGTTAATTATACATTCCATCCAAATTCTAATAGAGAGAAGAAAAGTGAAATCTTGAAGCACCTCATGAAAGAAGAAGACCATGTATCAAAGTTATTTATAAACTATGATATCTTCCCCTTTGAATGTAAGAGGAAAGGAATGACTATGTACAAAGATCTTAACTTCTTTGATACCTTCCGTAACCCCATGGACCACACCTCCGTAGAAAAATCTAGCCCCGATTCTATAAGTAAGGACACAAAGTAGAAAAGAGAACAAGTTCCCACACGCCCTTCTTATGTACTACAAAACTAAGTAGAAAATGTAATGTGATGAAATGTGGATGAAGAAAGGAGATCCATGCCCCAAGATTCTTGAAATTGTAATAGAAATAGAGTGTTGTGTTGAAGGAGTGAAGTAGTTCATGCCCTTTATAATTGATATGGATTGAGTGAAGTGGATGCGAAATCATGTCGAAATGTATACTTGTAGGTGGAAATATGAAATCGATGAGGCGAGTTGATGTAATTACCCCTAGGTAAAACTGTGTGAAAAGGTCGAAACCATTTATATGTTCCTAACCAAGTTGTATGATTTGAACTTGTGTCTGGGTTTTCCGGTTTCTGTGCTTGAAGTTGTTTTTTAGTACATGTACCTTATTTTTACATGTATATTATCTCATAATTATGTTTGTATTTTCTATAGGTGTAGAATATACCCAGATGAATGCTCCCTCTATTGAGGTGCATGTGAAAAACCATGTTGAGCACGTAACTAAAAAGAATAGATGCATGTTCATGCACTAGATGTCTAAGGAGTTGTGGAAGAGTGTGTCATGTTGAAGAGGTGGCCACCTTGAAGAAATTGTACTTGCAAAAAGAGGTTATGCGCATGGTGGTAACTATGGTGTGCAACAAGATAAATAATAACAAAAATAGAAACAATAGAGTCAATAACACCATTAGTAATAATGCATGTATAAGAAAATAAAAACATCAACAATGAAGTCAGAGTCAATAATATTCAAACAATGTCACACAAAAGGCATAGAGTCATGAAACATGGGACACTCGTGGAATCACAAGACAATCAAGGCTCGTGGGCATGCTAATAAGAGCACACAAGATAGGCATAGAGCCACAAACATGGGACACCCATAATGTCACAAGACAAATAAGGAACTCAGGCCATAATCAACAAAACAAACAAATAATAACACATAAAAAGAAAACATGTAATAAAACAAAGAGTTTTGAACATGATGAAATGATAGAGCAACAAATATAGATAAAAATATGTGAAACAAGAGGTGTCAACATTGCACAAGACACATGTGTTAGTCCTGTTAGCTCAAAAGATAACATGTACACAATATATGTAATCAAGTGTAATGAGGAAGTAAAAAAGAACTATAATAGAACAATAACACTTGTGTGTAGTATATAATATATTCCTCCAAATGTATAGGAAGTTTGGGTAAAGGTATGACCAACACTGCTATCGTGTATCACTTTGTGTATGTCATGCATTAAGCTCAATATACCATGTGAGCACATGTGTGCAAAGAGTAAATAGATATGCTATATATCAACCAAAGTGCCAAACCACATGTTCAATGTAAAGTGCTAACAACTCAAGTTTGAATGTACATGTCTTGATTTTTTTTTTGCAAATATATGAATGTTTTTATATTTTAAAACTATGTCAATATTTTTGTATTTTTGTATGTTGAACTACGTACTGAGGAAGAGGGGTAGAATTTTGCTATTTGATGAGAACCTCCCGAAGAGAGGTGGAGAAATTGTCGAAGGAGATGGAGGCTTGGGCCTTAATTGTGGCAAAGAACATGACTCAAATTTAAGTGGTATAATAGTAGTAATGTTTTCCAAAGAAGGCCTATATATATATATATATATATATATATATATATATATATATATATATATGAAGTGGAGAGGTGTAAACGACACCTAAAAAGGTAGAGAGGTGTAAATATCATCTAATATATTTAAATACAAAGTATTAATATTAAATTGTAATTTTTTTTTCTACATTAAATTTGATGTCCATTTGATTGTCACTTAAAAGTTTCTTTTTAGATAATTAGATATAGATATGGCCGAATCTAATCGTGTAGACAAATCTTATGTAGACAAATCTTATATATATATATGGGAGAGGAAAGATATATATATATATATATATATATGGGCTAAGAGATAAGATAGTTCGAGGAGGGGCTCTAGGAAGGACAAATTAATGTGTGTGTGTGTGTGTGTGTGTGTGTGTGTGTGTGTATAAATAAATATACACATGTATATTTGTTATGCACATTTAAGATGGCCTTAATAATGTCAAAATCAAATATAGTTTTTCCTATGTGAAAAAATACATATTTATACAATGCCTAGTTTTTGAAAATAATTTTCAATAATCTATTTAATACTTTCTAAATATAATATTACAATTTAATATTGGTACTTTGCATCTAGATATATTATATAAGATTTACACTTCTCTACCTTTTTAGGTGAAGTTTACACATCTCCATTTCCTTTTTATGTACTTCTTTTAGAGCTATTTTACAAACACACAAAAGAAAAAGAAAAAAAGGAAAAAGGAAAAAAGGAATTAATATATAATATAATAACTTGTGTGTAGTGTATAATAGATTCCCCTAGATGTTAGGAAGTATGGGTAAAGGGCCGACCAACACTGTTATTGTGTATCACTTTGTGTATATCCTACATCAAGCTCAATATACCACGTGAAAATGTGTGTAAAGAGTAAAGAGATATGTTATTTATCAAACTAAAGTGAGAAATAACATGTATAATGTAATTTAGTGTTAACAATTCAAGCTAAGTGTACATGTATTTTTTATTTTTGCAAATATATGAATGTTTTTGTATTTTGGATCTATGTCAATTTTTTTGTATTTTTGTATGTTGAACTATGTATAAGGAAGAGGGGTAGAGTTTTGCTATCGATGAGAACCTCATGAAGAGGTGAGAAATTGTCGAAGGAGATGGAAGCTTGGGCCTTAATTATGCCAAAGGACGTGAGTCAAATGTAAGGGGTACAATAGTAATAATGTTTGCCAAAGAAGGCACGGGAGATGAAGTAGATGTAGTAGAGTGCGAAGTGGAAGACCTATGCGAAGGACTAGAAGAGCGAGTATGCCTAAACATACCATGTGCACTAGAAAACTTGTGAGAAATTGTGGAGAGAACATGTGTACTAGAGGACCAATGTGGGATCTTATGATAGTGAAAGCCAAGAGAAATAATGTGTGAAACTATAGTCCTATCAAGAGACTTAGGAGAGCTAGAGTCGTGAGAGGTAGTGTGTGCAACCAAAGGCTTGTTAGGAGACCTAAGAGAGCTAGAGCTGTGAGAAGCAAAGTGTTCAACCAAATGCCTATCGAAAGATCTATGAAAACTAAAGCCACTAGAGATAGTGTATAGAACCAACAACCTAGGAACAAACCTAGGAGGGCTAGAGCTATTAGGAGCAATGTGTAAAGCCAAAGACCTATTCGTAGATGTGCCAAGGGTAGGGATAGAAACTATAGGAGAATTAGCTTTAAAAGGAACACATCTAATCTTGACAACCTATTGATTATGAATAAACTTGACACATTGGTGAATGACTAATGGAATAGCCCTAAGAGCATGTAGCCAAGGGATACCTAAATGTAATACAATAGAGCTAAGTGTATCAACAATCAAGAACGAAATTGGTTGGTAATGGACACAATAGTGATAGGTAGATTAACACACGGATATTGAGGATTAGTATTGAATGTGAGATTCTTTGTAGAAATGCCAAGAGATTGAAGTAGCGTGAGAGAGTAGACATTATCCTTGTTATGTGGATAAACCAAAACACCGGTACATGTACTTGATTAGGTCAACCTCAACATAGATTCATTTTTTAAGTCGTGTCAAGTATACCTTTTAAATTTGAACTAAGATGTTTTTGAAGTTAAAAATGACAAAAATACAAATATGTGGGTATTACCAATAATAAATGACTCTACGCTTTTTATAGAAATTGAGAAGAGTTAAAAATATATATA
The DNA here is from genome assembly GCA_018340775.1 of Taxus wallichiana var. yunnanensis. NCBI lineage: Eukaryota > Viridiplantae > Streptophyta > Pinopsida > Cupressales > Taxaceae > Taxus > Taxus wallichiana. The sequence goes on from CM031237.1 coordinate 892,141,479, forward strand.
GCACCGTAGACACCTACATTGAAATGTTTGTGGGTAAATGTTTATTGCATACTTAGAGCCAACCCATTTTCCCATTAGGCAATTTTAAATTATTATTAATTTTTATGATAATGAAATAGCTCCTATGACATTTTAAAGTGCCATCTATATGAATTTCTTATACCCGAGTGCCATATTGAGCCCATAACTTTTCTTGGATAACAAGAAACGTCACTTACACTCAACACCCCACAATTTTTTTTTAAAAAATATTTATTAAAAAACTATAATCGACAAATTGAAGATAAAAATTAAAACAACATGAAGTACGAGTTGTGATTTAATTAAAATCGGTTAATCCAAATCTCACCGAATGAAGTACTAGTTGTGATTTAATTAAATTCAATTAATCCAAATCTCGCGGCCTTTATTTCGAGGAAAATTAAAATTAAACATTATATTTATAACCAATTACCCACCGCCATAGTTAAAAAAATAAACATATACAATTCTAAGGACCGGACGATGGTCGTCCAAAATAGTCATTTGCCAAATTAAATTTTAAGAGCGGCGGTTTGACAGCGCAATCTAAATAAGTAGCACCTTCGTAATTCTTTTTTCGGTCTAGATCAACTATTCTTTCTCCTCGACTCGAGGTCTAGACCTTGTTTCCATTCTCTGCGGGGCACAGGATCGAATCCTCTTCTCCGCAATGGTAAGCCACTGGATTCTGCTTTTTTAGTAAATATTGTTATGGTGTATGATTGTGAAGATATTTAAAAAAAAAAAAAAATCTCTCTTCAAGAAACTGCTTGTGGGTGTCAGAATTGCATGTTTTATTTGTGTTTGTGTGAATTGGGTTTGGCTTTGCATGCAAGCAATGATAGTTTAGGTTATCGAAACAATGGAAATGCGTTTCTATTTCTTCGGATGGGGATAATGATTATATATTGGCCTTAGTTTTTACCCGATTGAAATGTAATGATTTTTGTCAATGGTGTCGTTCAAATTCTGGTTTTTGTTAATGGTATCTGTTTCTGAATACAAATGCGTTACAATTCTTTTTATTTCGTTTCCCTTTCCGCCGACTTAGTTCTTTATAAATTTCATACACAGCTTGTAATCAGCAATAGTAAGGTAACTCTTGCATGCACAGGTGTGTTGATTTTTCGAACTTTTGTTACCTTATTTTCGAGGGTTGTAGCTGTGAAAGTTTTAGTTAATTTTTATCATCCTCAACCAAGCTGTTTTCTTTTTCTTTTGGGCAGTCTGAAATAAGGATGGAGAGCTTCGCAACTGCATACCCACTTGTTTATTTCGACGGAGATCAGAAATATAACAAGGGCCATGTCGGAGTCCATTCTCTGTTAGCGTATAGGCGGTTTCAGGCCATGGTGGCTCAATTGACTGGGATTCCTCCCAACCAGCAATCTACTGTTTTTGTTTGTAGACGGACAAAGCGCCAAAGATTGCCTGTGAATGAGAATACTAATTTTAACATAATTTTGAACCAGCACAATCCCAATCGAGAGAAGGATTGCCATTTTTGGTGTCTGTGAAGAAATCGAAGAGGGACAGAAAAGGAGGCAAAGGAGGAGGAGGAGGAGGAGGATGGAAGCGTAATGCTGATGCAGAGTTTATGCAAGAGGATTATGATGAATCTGGGTCGTCCAGGGGGATGTTTCTCCAACAGATGAATGGCCTGGATTGGAGGAGAAGGCTAAAAGGGGTAGAGGAAAGCCTGAGAAAACAATTCTACGGCGAGATCCTTCATCTAGCTCCAGGTTTCAGGCGGCAATGGGGTTAAACATTCCAGGCGGCAACAGTGGTAGTTTTGAAGACTGGCCTAGCCTGTCTTCAAAACATCCATCAAATGACAGTTTTGAAGAATGGCAGAGCCGGTCTTCAAAACTTCCAGTCAATCCATCAAACGATAATTTTGAAGATTGGCAGCGTCGGTATTCAAAACTTCCCGTCAATGACACTTTTGAAGAGTGGAGATTCCAGTCTACAAAACTCCCATCAAACCCATTGCAACAAGACGAAAACAGCTTGATGGGGAGGTACTACAATTTCAATACCGCTAGGGTATTACCCCAGGATACTATTCTCAGGGGAATCTTTATGTACAGGACCGCATGCTTCAAAACTCGATGGGGTTATACAATAAGAGTGGGTTTTCTTCAGTTGTTCCGCCAGGGTTTTCAGCGGGCTTAATTCATTGCAAAGAGCCTCCTTTGGAGGAGGAGGTATGAACCTTCCTCAGACGCAGGGTCAATATATTTTGCCAGATGTTCTTCAGGATATTTATCAGGGTCAGATGACAGGGGCTGGCTTTAATTTTGATTATAATTCTAGGGTTTGTGAGAAGTGTTGGCTGACAAGGGAGAAACCTGTTCCATTTCATTTCTGTGTAAACGATGAAGTTACACTGGGGTTCAAAGGACCGTCCCCTGCTGGTCCTATTGAGAGGCCTGTCAAAGCCTATGCCTTTACTTCTATTTTTTGAGGCACAGAATTTGGTGTCCCTATTGGATATTTTTTTGGGGTTGCTTAACTTCATCTCTCTTTGGATTGACATGTGATTATATGTATTTCTAGTGAATTACCCTGGCGCGGGTTTCAGTGAGAAAAGAAAATTACCCCGGAAAAAGAAAGGTCTCGTCGGGGAAGAGCTAATTATGTCAGTGTAATTAGGGGAAAATTGGTTTAGTATTAGGTATTTTTGACAGGCTATCTTTATATGTACAATGATATATACAACAAGCAAACACACACACTCATAGAGTCTTAGATATAGTGGTTGGGATTAAACCCAGCTTAAAATGTCAGGTTGGTTGGGATCTTAAAAGTATCATCAAATCATCAAACCCGACATAAAGTTTCAGGTTTTGAAACACCTGTTGGGTATTCTTTTTGATGGGGGATGTAGAAACTCTGTGATTAATAGGGTTATGTAAAACTCCTGCACGTTGATATTGTTTAAGGGGATTCTCCTGGTGATTTGGACAGTAATAAATATGCAGGCTGCTTCCTCAGTTGTTTTTGTTAGATGGCTTCTTTTTTTGGTTTTTGGGCTGCAGGGTTTTGATCATGTGCTGTTGCTTGTGCCTCATTTCATCACTTTTTAGTAGGTGAATGGATGGATCTGAAGCTCTAGCTATTACTTTAAAGGAGCTCAATCAAGTATGCTTGCTCTTCATGTTAGTGAAGTGAGCTGCTGTAATTTCTGTTGCTTTACAGTTTATACACTTTTGTTTTTACCTATGCAATGGCAAACAGTTTTCTTTGAAGAAGGCACAAGCTTTTGGCTCACTTGAAAAATAAATGTAAGTAACAGTATATAAAAAATATTTGTATTTGTGATTTGTGTGATTCGTTTATTATTATTGACTTTGAGAGAATATGAAACTGTTTTTTATCTAAAGCTTAGTCATAATCATGGGTATAGTGAATCATGCAGGAGAAGTCAATACTCACTCAACAAAACCCACTGCTTCGTCCTATGTCTTGTTCTTTACTCAATTCTGTCAATGGTGAGTTTAGTAAACAGAACTTTTGTTTGAAATTACTAATTTTGTCCATTCAAGAGTTGAATAGTATTACTGATGACACTAGAAATTCCATTCTGACATTTATGGAGGCGTTTATCATGGAGGCTGTTAATTTGTTTAATGATGCGAGGAGACAATTATGTATGCATTCTTTATAAAGCCTAAAGCTTATTGACGGTTTTTACTTTTGAAAAATAGAAAACTTTCTGGCTCACTTGAAATAATTGAGTCACAGACAATAAAACCTTTGCATTGGCATTTTTGTGCTTCATTTATCCTTTGGGAACAATCACAACTACAATGAATTGTGCACAAATTCAGGGCAAAGTGAAGTCAATACTTGGTCAATAAAATCCGTGGCTTTGCCCTATGCCTTTTGGCAATCAATTCTTTTGATGCCGAGTTTGGAAAACAGACCATTTTGATAAATGCAGTGCAAAATGAGGTTGATACTTAGCCAACAAAATCCATGGCTTTGCCCTCATGCCTTGTTCGTCAATCAATTCCCTCAATGTCGAGTTTGGAAAACAGACCATTTTGTTTGTTATTAGTCATTTTGTTATATTACAAGAATTAAATTTTATTCCTGGAGGCAGGGCTGAAATGCCATTGCAACACTTATGGAGGGGTTCAACATTGTAGGATATTAATTTGGTTAATGGTGCTAAGCGACAATAATGCATGTCTTCCTTATAAAGCATTCAGCCGAGTGGCTGCTGCATGATATTCTGAGCAATGTTTTATTTTCCTTTCTTTTGGTATCATCAGATAAGATGGGGTAATATATCATCTTTACAATCAACAGGAACTTGATTTTTGTGAATCCCATACGGGATGATGAAGGTTTTAACATTTCCAGTGCTGGAATGATTTAAAATGCTCAAGTTATAGAACTTGTTGAAATCAAAGTTTAGTAGGTGGACCTTTATCCATTAAATAACTCAAAATATGCTATTCAAAGCAGAAATAGCAAAGCTCTAGCGTTTCATATCTTCAGTATTAAGTTTAGTACCACTTACAAGTTACAACTATCCTAACTGGGCAGAACTTGCCTTCCATCTTCATATGAACTTTTCTCATGCATTCCATTTTCATTTGAACTTTTCTCTCAAAGGTTAGTGATTATTTTTATGATGTTTTTTATATGTAGCTTTTTATTGTAGACATGATTCTATATAAAAATTTGTACTGTCCCAGATGTGAACATTCTTTTTGCTTTATTTCCGTCAAACACACTTGAATATTATATTTGTTAATTTTGTCATGTTCCGTGGTTTGTGCCAAATTAAAGGGCATTTTGATCGGTGATTTACTTATGATAACTCAGTCAAGCAAATCTGTGAAATATATCAAGCTAATTTTGATGGAGCTGTTTTCCTTGGAGGTTGTCCAAGACAAATTCAAATGCTGAGGTTGTCTCAAATTCTGAGAGGTCCAAGGCAATCCAAATTCTTGTCTTATGTTTTATTCTACTACATACTGCTTTTTATACTTGATTATAAGTTTGACCTGTAGGCTTTTAATATTTTTTTGTTTGTTGAAAAAGAGTTGATGGAACCTTTCTTATTCCCTCGGTTTAAATTTGCTGTGTAATTTTGTCCTCAATGTTGGAAATGAACTGGAATGTAATAGAAAGTTGCACCTGCAAAGTAGCTCATAAAATATTTTTTTAGTTGCTTGTTTGTCCTCTCTGCCCCAATGGCATTTCATTGGTGCCTTTGCTATTTGAAATTTCCGATGATTTAAAAAATAAGAAGAATGAAAATTTAATTAAAAATACCAAACCCACTTAGCACATTGGGTTCATCTAATATGAAGGCACTCTTTATAGAATCTTGAATTGCCATTTTTTATATTATTGTTATACTCTTTGCTTTGTTACAATGGACTTCTGTTGGTGTTATTTCTTTTCTAAGTTTCAGATTATTTGAACAGTGAGAAGAATGAAAATTTAATTGAAAATATCAACCCGCTAAGCACTTTGGGATCATCTTTATGAGTCTTGATTTTGTTCTTCATTTGCAGGTTATCTCTGACTGTTTACATGCATTTCTGACATCTGACTTGTGGAGGAAGATCTATTGTTCAAAATCTTTTTAAGTAAAATACTGTTTTTTAAGGATCATACTGTTTTGCTATCTAAGCTTGCAAGTATTTTTGAAGATGTTGAGAAATACACTTTGATGTAGAATTTGTCATTTTGCCAAGAAAAGGTGCTGTGACATTAGATTTTTGTATTGATTATATTGCCAAGTAAAAGTTTTGATAAATAAAATTATGATTGGTGTTTGAAACCTTGTTCAGTTTTTTATGCCAGAAGACGCGGCATTCATTGGCTAATGTGTGCATAGTGTGTCCTACAATTGGAATTGAATTTATTTCTGTCCTGAAAATATTCAGGATACTCTTCAAAGGTATGCTACTGATTCATTGTGCTTTCAAATGTTGTTTGTTTTAAACAGGGTTTACTGTTTCAAGATTGCTGCTTGACTACCATACAATGCGTAGGACTAAATCTTAATTTTTTTGGTAGATGGTAAAAGTGGGCTTTGAAAGGGGCCACTCCCTCGAACAAAGCAATGAAAGATAGAATCATAAGAGCACAAAACAGGAAATAAAACATAAACTGGGTAAGGCACTAAGTTAATACCCACAAAAACAGCAAACAAACAACAAAATGTCAGCCAACAATCAGCTATCCATCAAGGAAAAGAATGCAGGGAAGACAGAAGCAGTTAGTTAGAACTACTGACGGGTAGCAAGATTATTCAAACCAGCAACTGCTTCCCACTCATTACTGAAATCTTCTAGATGTTTCCCCATAGGACTTTCCTCTGGATCCTCCTTATTAACCTTCTTTTTTCTCTGTCCTTTGGTTGTTTTTCTTGGCCCATCCCGAGAGGATAATTCCTTCCTCTTTCTCACCTCTTCTTGCAGGATCTTGGTACTTGAGGCACAATTCTTGATAGTTTCCTTGCTAAAGGTCACCACGAAGTTCAAATTCTCTTTAATGTATCTCACTTCCTCAATCTTTTCCAATTTGCAGTTAAAATTGGAAATCTCCTCTCTGATTTGACTCACTTCCTGAAATAGGTCCTGACTATCCTTATCCTGACCAGGTGCCTCCATCTTCCCCTTAGTGCCCAGAACATGAAGATCTCTAACTTGTTGTTTAAGTTTCTTGTTCTCGTTGTAGAGGCCTTTTCAGAATACTTAGTTGCATGTTTGCAACCTTCTTTAGATTATCAATTCTAGCCACACGGTCCTCTTCTAGGCCAACCTTTTTCTCCTTAGGCCGGTTGAGCTTGCCCTCTTTAGGAGACCTGAACTCTGCCTCCTCCCCACCTGAGTTGAAAGAGTGTAAGGGATCCAAGGTGTTATCTGAAAGGGCCGTAGGGTCTGCACTGGCTTCCTTGTTCCTTTCCAGCTCCGAGTCTGTGATGTTAAGGGGCACATGAACCTCATGAATCCTCAAGGGTTAGGAGGAGGTACCAACAAGGTATGGAATAGTAATCAAGTTGTGTTTGGATTTTTAGCCTCTCTCTTTAGGAGGGGAGCCAGACGGGCTAGATTTATCTTTGTTTAGCAAATCAGAAGAGGGGTGGTTAGGCTTCAATTCATTCGTCTGAACAGGTTTGCCCTCCTGGAAGAGGAGGATAATTGGGGCTTGATGGAGGGGACAGTCAACCCTATTGTTTTGGAACAACTGAACAGAAGATTCCACGAACATAAACAGAAAAAGGAATGCTAATGATTCTTTTATGTCGAAAATGATTCAAAAGGGAGAAGTGGTAGGAATCGAGCCTTATGGATCCTGCCTTCCAACATAACATATTTCATCACCTGAAAACTAACTTCCTCCCAAGGACTAGGTAGAGAGGTTCTCAAGATGCCATTGTCCAACTCATGAATTCTTGCTTTTTTCTCAAAAAATAGGTTAATTACTTCTTTCTTCCGTCTCCTAACTTCCTCCCAAGGACTAGGTAAGGAGGTTCTCAAGATGCCATCATCCAACTCATGAATTCTTTCTTTTTCTCAAAAAATAGGTTAATTTCTTCTTCTTCCGTCTCCTGTCTTTAAAGATTGTCAAACCATCAATTGTCATAGTAGTCACCTTAGCTATGCTCTCCTCAAAAGACCTCCACAGAGATGCCTCTCATAATCACAACTCTGTTATTCCAAGCGTTTGTGAAGTCAATGGAGAGTCGAGGGTCATGGCCCTTAATTTTCTCAATATAACAGTTAAGTCCCCCTCTTTTAAAATATTTCAAACTGTTGAATTTCTCTTGACCTCCTTGTAGGAGGATGACTTTACTTGAAGTCTATCACTTCCCATGATTTCTTTGGTCGAGCTAGAATCTTTCTGATGTTTACTCTTCTCACCATTTGGAACGAACCGATGAAACGTTTGGCTCAAAAAGCTAGAGCAGCTGTGGTCTCATGTGGTTTGTTCTTTCATGTTGTTAAGACTGCTTGGGTTGTGTAATCATTTATCAAATGCACCTTTCTATGCAACGAATCATGCTTGAGCTTTGCACAAGTATTCCTATCATGTTGAATGATCTATAGATCCTAAAATATTGTCATTGACAAAATGGGCTATAATTTACATAAAACCCTCAAGTCCTAAAGACATTGCTATGAGTTTTGCATGGAATATACATAATTTTCAATTTATGGGTCATTGCCGAACCATTAACCATTAGGTTGATATATTGTGGAAGGTCCATTTTATTTTATTTTTCTCTGATGGAAAGTGATTAGTTGTCGTAGCAATGTTGGGAAGTGGATGTTTTGTTTGTGTAATGTGTAGTTTGTAGTTCGGCATATGGTAATGGCAATTAATTAGGCATTGAAAATGTTTAGTAAGAGTTGTCAAGAGGTTTGAAACTTGCATTATATTAATTAATGGTCCTGATAATGGATCATGTAGTGTGTTCCAATATGACAATGGTTTAAATTCCAATCACAAGCCTTTTCCAGAAGTCATTTCTTTTAATGGACTATGGAAACCCAAAATTAGTTTCTACAAATTATACAATATGCCACAATCTAAATGTTGGTCCGAGATGACAATGGTTTAAATTCCAATCACAAGCCATTTCCAGAAGCCATGTCTATTAATGGACTGTGGAAGCCCAAAATTAGTTTCCACAAATTATACAATATGCCACAATCAAAATGTTCTTTGTTGGACTGCTATTATTTCTTCCCTGCTTTAGTTTTGTGATGATTTACTCTTCCATCTTTTACTTTCCTTGAAGCTTTGGTTATGTTCATCCTAAAGTTGCTTTCTTCTTAGAAATGAAAATTTAGAATATTTCAGCCTGTCTTGAGTGATGAGTCTTAATTTGAAGACATTTGGATTATCCTTGCATTGTCTCTGTATGGACTGTACTTGGAGGTGGTTTTCCCAGCCTGTCATTTGTACATGCTGCGAGTAGGATGTTGGGGAAGTTGAACTTGGAGACAGCCTCAATTACTACCAAGTGCTATGAGAAATTGTGGGAGAACGAGTTAGTTTTGACCTGCATTATGGGTTTTTAATGTATAGTGTTAATGAGTTTCTTTTGGCTGGCATTATGTGCTGTTTATGTATTATATCAACTGAGTTACTTTTGACCAGAATGATTGGCTGTTATTTGTTATATCAACGAGTTACTTTTGACCTGCGTGATTGGCTGTTTATGAGTTGTATCAATGAGTTTCTTTTGACCTGCAGTGTGTACTGTTTGTGTGTTATATCAATGGTTTACTTGTGACCTGCAGTGTGGACTGTTTGTGTGTTATATCAATGGTTTACTTTTGACCTGCAGTGTATGGGCTGTTTGTGTGTTATATCAATGGTTTACTTTTGACCTGCAGTATGGGCTGTTTTATGTATGTCAATGCAATAGAGTAATTTGAGAAATTTGATATGGCTGTTGATCTTTAAGATTGAGTTTGTCTTGCATGAACATTGAAATGTTGAGGAGGCAGCTGTGTGAGAAGCAAAATGGGTAAATACTAAAGAGGATAATTACCTACTCAAATAAGGAACTGTGATATATAATTATATACACATGCACACATACATACATATATATACATATAGACATGTTTCAGTTTGCTAGTTAACTGCAAAGTTTTATAAGATCACTTGCAAGAATTAGGCTATTTTGACAAACAACATACATGTAATTTGAACGGACTACCCTCTGTGGATATAGTTTAAATTGGAATAGCAAATTGTGATATCCTTGAAGCTCATTGGGTACTTCTAAGGCCATCAAATTTACAAAAGTTTGTAGTGAATGCAAGTCTACACGTATTTTTCCTCGTTGTTATTCTCTTGCTTGGAATACAAATTAACATGTCCTAAAGAGGCTTCGCCACAATTCATCCTCCTATTTAGAAGTAGCATGACACCAACAAAAAATGGAACTTGTGGTTTGGCCTGAAATTCCATCAACTCAACTAGTGAACCAAAGGCTTTTGGCAATTTGATAGGCCTTTGTTGGCAATAAGGATTTTTCTTATCATGATGAGAATGCTATTTTAGATATGTGGAACTTAGGAAGCGGCACTAATTGTTTGTAACTGAAGAAATTGTGTTCTATTGATGCACTTTTCTAAATGTACTGTGCATGCAATTGTCAAAAACAACTTAGGCCTCGTATGTCAGAGTGAATTATACAATACAAGGATCGGGCTGCAAGAGTTTGGTATCAGAATGGCCCTATTTAAGGCTACAAAAGCCTTTGACTGGCTGGCCTAAGGAGCACAACTATGATTCAATTTGGATTTGAGACAACCTAGCAGATTCTTGCCAAGTATCGTAAGGTGGATTACACTGCTATCCACAAGTGCCAGGGACTAGAAAACCTGTCAAGGAAATCAGAGATATGCAATGAATTTACTGGACTTGAGTTTTTCATATTCGATGAGAGCATAATAGGACGACAAATTGCAACTATGACTTAATTTAGATTTGAGAGAGTCCAGAAGATTCTGGCTGTCTTAAGCCAGCTAATGCTGCTCACTGTGAGCATTGGGGACCAAAAACCTTGTCAGGTAACTCAGAGATACACAACCAACTACTGGCCTTAACGTTTCTCATTATGCCGATAGGTGTAACCTACAATGGCAGGCTGGGGTTGTGGTGAACTGTAATGTCTGCAATATGTTAAGTCGTTAACAATTAATGTCCGACCTTAAATTTTCGACTGTCATATTGCAATTTCAAGTTTCAAGTTTCAACATTGAATTTGACATCCATATGACTATTACAGAGCAATTTCAATCTTAGATTTGAACGTCTATTTGACTTATATGGAAGTTTTTCTTCTTGCTTGGAGAATATGATCAAATCATGATATCTCGGGCATGCGGTGAAATTATATATCACCAGGGACCAGTCATCGGGAAATGATTAATCACTGCTCACTGGAAAATTGTTAATCACCGGAGACCAGTCAGCAGAGAAGGTAATGGAACTATTAATTAATGTGGTAGGTGGAAAATTCAAGATGGGCATTGAAATATCAATGTGGTATGTGGCACTATCATGATAGGTGCCTCAAGAATGATATCTAGTGACGTTATTCAGATGGATCTATTTAAAATATCTATGCTAAAATTCCACTATAGCATAATAAGGTGGTGAATCACAACTATGCATCTATGGAACCTGAGAGATGACTAGAGGTGATTATAGAGCTATAGAACCTGCACTGTATGCCCTCTTAGAGGTTCTTATGAAGGAGGAAGCACTGGATGCTAAATAAATGAGAGCGCAACTAACATTGTTAGAGATGGGGTTCAATCCCTATGAAGTGATAAATAGCAGCGACCTTTTACGTATGGTCCTATCTACTATCATTCTAATCAAATTTGGAATAATTTCCATAATACTGATGTCGTCCCCATTCTCCTACAAGGACCTAGACTAGCAATGGCACATTTAAGAGGTGCCATGATAACGCCAGAGGAGTAAACTAAAACCTGTAACAAATTTTTTATTTATCATAAAAAAGTGACAACGAAGAAATATGAATATTACACATATTAGCATCAAAAAGGGTTAGCTTTAGATTTCGATATATCTAAGAAATTCAACGGCCCTTGTCAAACAACCGAGGAAGATGCCGATTTTGATGAGATTTCATTTGATTATAAAATAGGGGAAATCCCTGATTTTTTCAGGGAATATTCATCTGCAGAAACTGTGAGCACACACCCCAAATTGCAGAAACCTAAATCTCTAATGTTGTTTCGGTTTAGCATGTCCAACAGAGTTAGTAGTAATAGCTCTGGAAAAATCATTGCACTGCTCATGAAAAATCAGAGTTCTAAATCCAAAATGCTGCATTGCCGAAAGAAATATCTGTGATAAAAAGTCTGGGTATGACTACAACAGTAACACTCAAAGGGGATTATTTCAAGTACATAAGAATAATTAGGTTGGGCGAAGAAAATGCTTGCTTTCAATGTTTAATGATGGGTCTTTCAATATTGGGGACAACATTGAGACCTCTGTTATTACAGACCATGTTGGAAACCCACCAGGGGTTATCAGTAGTTTTAATGGTGGAAACCATGTAGATTTTAGAGTCCCTGTGAAGACATTGAGTAACGAATTTGTTTTGTTGAATTTTTTTAAGAGACAGATGAAAAACGAGAAGAAGCTAAAACATAAACAACCAGAATAAAATATTTATATGAAAGAACAAGGTAAATTAAAAAAAAACCACTAATTCTGGTACCGGTAAAGTTACATGGAAATCTTGCTGGAAAGGTTCGACTCTTTCCAATGATTGAGTCAATAGGAGATGCCTCCAGCGAAGTTACAAGATGTGATACTCCCGAGACAGATGAGTAAAGATGGTGATGGCCTACCATGGTTGCATTACTAAAGGTGGCCAAATCACTCCATAATTGTTATTAGCCTCCCTCATTATTTATACCTTGCACATTTTTGCATATTATTTTCTCCATCATCTAATCCCTAGACAATGTTATACTTGTGCATTTCTTTTTAACAATCTGGTTCTACTCTTTCTAACCGAATGTGTGGTGGATATGGGTTCTTCTCTTCTTAAGCTTTAACACATTTCTGTTAATTTGAATCCAAATCCCACCCGCAAATCACTAATTAGGCTCCAAATCTCACCCCTAGAGGAATTGGAAGAAAACTCTACTAATTTAGCTCCAAATCTCACCCTTGACCCTACTAGCCAATCTTGCAAAGTTGAGAATTTTTTTGGTGAGAATCTTCCATTTTTCTCCATGCTTAAAGCATATTTACTGTCTTTAATGATATGATTGATTGTGCTAGCATGGGTGGTGCTTTTTTATTGAAAAGAACAATTGTGTGAAAAGTTTGAAAGGGAGGGGCTTTCCTTGTGAGGGTTAGGGAATGCTCCCATGGAGGGGGCTACATAAATATCTCAGCAGGGGCTGTTAAGAAAATTTAAGAGTATTTTAGCAGTTTTAAGGTCCCATGATTTTTTATTAGTTTCCTCAACAATACCCGCTGAGATATTATAGGATCCCATTGGATTTTTATGGTTATTTGTAGGTAAATAAAATCATATTTCCCTCTAAAATCACCAAAAAATAATGGCGGGAATGCATATTAGATTCTATCAGCCTAAACTATAGGGGGAAATGGTTAGCCCCCCTCTCCAACCACCTCTTAAGCTTAGGGGGCTAAAAAAGTGGAGCTTCTATTTTTAGGCCCAAATTCTATTATTTCCCATAGCTGGCTTTAAAAATAAGCATGAGACCTTCTGCTGCAAGAAAATAGGAGCCCAAGCCCCTCCATGGGACCATGCCCTTAATCTTAATAACTTCATGTAGGGGAGCAAGATTTCAACTTCTTGAAACACTTTGCTAGGGCAGTTTGCAGTTCACATGCTACTAAATTAATGCAATTGAACACTACGAAGAGCCATAGTAGTCGCTTTTCCTATTAATTGTTCTTGGGTTATGGATAGATGGGTGGTGTTGGAATTGTGTTTTTGATGTAAAGATAATACTTGTGACACTTGATTTTTATTGAAATATCGTGGAGCAAAAATTTGGCTTTTGGTTTTCCTATATTATATAAATATTCTTATTATTTGTGGTAATAGTAATCTATGGAATAATAATAGGTTAGTTTTTGGGTAAGTAGCTGAAATGTCCAAGATATGAAGACTTTTTCCATGAATTAATCACATAATATACATATATAAAAAAATTACAAAAACTACCCATAATTTATATAATGCCTTATACCAAGTCACAAGTTCTACAATTATATTAATTTTAATCATTATCTCAAAATTAATAATCAGTATTTGTCATCAAAAGTATCAGCATTATGATATGATTCTTAGAACCCCATAGACAACTACGATTCTTACACAAATCCTTCAATATTAATTACATATCCATGTCAATTAATAATTGAAGAGAAATAAAAACATGGGAAAATAATAACAATATTGATCAATAAAATATTAAATTTGAATGAGCAAAGAGAGCTAAGTATGAGAGGCATAAGTAAAATAAATGTTTTAATTCACTATTCTCCTCTTGAATTTTTTTGTATCATTTTGTACTGCGAATCTATCTCACTAAATTCTAATTATTCCTCGCCATGTTAGTATAAAATTTTACTTTACACGTGGTGTGGAAGGAACATTATTTTATCAAATACTATTGAATGGAGAAATATAAAATTTTAATGACATATTCTATTTAAATCTTTTGCTTTACAACAACGCCAAGGGATATGCTTAGCTTTTATAAGCTTGAGATATGGATAATGGTAAAGTCATTGGACCTTGTAGGATATGCCTCGATTTGACCGGATTCTCATGAAATATAAAAGATGATCATGTCATATAAAAAAGCAGCTCGTTCTTTAATGATACCTATACAATCCACGAAAAGAAGGCTAGGTAGTTATGAAAATAAAAATTAAAAAATAAAAAAATTTGAGATGCACAAACAATTAGGTTTAGTGGAATTTCTTTTTGTTGAAAGAGATATATTGGTAATTGTTTGTTGTGGTGTAACGTGCACATTGATAGGGATGAGGAGGAAATGAAGGAACATCGATGTGTGGAAAATAAAGTTGAGTAAATGAATTTGTATGAAAGTGTTAAATGAGTATTCTATAAGAAGATGTGATTAATGAGATTGGAAAGTTGAACTTTTAGACTTTACATGTGTAGACGATCACATGTATGGAAGACATATACAAAGTTGATATGAAACAAATGGAGGAATAAGAAGGCTTATATGGGTAATGATATAAAATGTGGCTGTTGTTCCTCTTTCTTTACGATTTAAAGATATATATTAGTTGACATTTTTACACAATGATAGAAAGAAAAATTGAGGGAAATGAGAAGGCTCTTCAATGATTGGATTCTTGATATTTCGGTGAAAATCAAACCATGTCAATTAATGTTGTTAATATTGATTATTGCTCCTATAATGTTAGGCCTTGTGATTTATCGTCATAGTCCATGCCATATCAAGGGGAATTTGTTTGCAACTTGTATGAGTGATGGGTACTATTGTTACACATATTAGGTTTTATACATCTCATGTATAATTTATGTATTTTCTGAAGTTGACAACCACAAACATCATTAATTATAGTGGGTTTATGCTATATCTATAAGCAGAAGAAACGACTTGTACAAGAGTGCCATTTACGAGCCTAATCGCAACTCACAATTTGGTTGTGAGCATAACTTTTTGTTACTTTCATAAGAGGATTTTGCCTTAAATTGATCATCGGGTTTGTCATTTTTAGGATGCTCTGCAATCCTAGTCACAATTGGCACACCCGTAACTTCGAGGTGTGTTTATTATGCTCCAAAGCCAAATTGTTTGTTGCTTGTACATGCAATTGAGAATGAAATGAATTGCTTTTTTCAAGCGATAAGGAAACATCAATTCAATACATGAGAAGGTTTCCAATCCTCTACTTTTGGCTCTACATTTTTTTATTGACTTAAACATTATGGAAAGTGAGTTGGCATGGGAAAGAACCTTGTTAGCAAAAATATTGTATAGTGTGACAATTGCGTCAAAGTTACACCATAGAGCTGTTCCATATGATGTTCCTACATGTATCGGTATATACTTCGTTGATGGTAGATGGCCAAGGTCACTAACAAATATAATCCATCACCCGCATATGATGTTCATACATACATTAAGGTGTGTCCTTCACTAACACTAGTTGGTGGAGGTCATCAACAAATAAAATTGATCTCCCACCAAACGACATAGTCTTATGTTGTTTAGGAATGTTTTACGCAAGTGCTCATAAATGAGAATGTATCACACACACACTTCAAAGATTCATGAAAATCTGCAAGTACTTGCCTCAAGAGTTTTCATCTCCTTTATAGGTATGTGAAGGCTAGCATGTATGGTTAATGCATCAAGATTGAAGGTTATAACTCCAATTGGGGCAACCAATAACAAGGGCAACTTGCTCTCCTCATATTTATGGACATTGTGAGCTTAATGATGTTGATGATGTATGACTTGCATGCACCGATATTGTTTTGGATAATCATTTTCAATGGGGTTGGCATATCATGTTGAGAAAATTCATGTGGGACTATAAGCCATTTTAAGAGTGAAATGGGTGAATAATACATTTATTTGGAAGATCATACTAATGAAACTTTAGCTCATGTTGTTGGCATTGAATTTGATGTTACCTAAAAACTTAGCTTTCAAATAGGAATCATAGATGGCTAGAAGAACTAATGAAGAATAAATTATATTGGTCATCCTTTTCAAGTTAGTAAGACTTAACATAGTGATCCCTTGTTTAGTAGTACCTATTTCATGTAGTATACTATTGAGTTGAAAGAGATATACTAACAATGGCATTCAAAGGTGTAATGTGTATGCAAATAGTGTAATAGAAATGTTGATAGATGGGGAGGACACGAATAAACATAGTTGCATGGAAAGTAAATTTGAGTAAACTAATTTGTAAGAAAGTACAAATAGAGTATCATCCGAGAATATGTGATCAATGAGATTGAAAAATACCAAATTTTGAGCTTAGCGAGTGTTGGTGATCACACATATATGGGGATGATACAATGAAAGACATACGACATGAAATAAAAATGAAAGCACAAGAATTTCAATATTAAGAAATTTTATTAGAGCAAGGCATACATATGAATCGATATGGATTACGGTTGTTGCCTCTCTTTATTTTTGATTTGAACATATGCATCATCTTGCATTTTTACACAATAGTGAGAAAAAAACTAAGGGAGATGAAAAGGTCCTTCAATGACTAGAGTCTTGGTATTTCGGTGAAATTCGAACCATGTCAATCAATGTTGCAAATGTTATTTATTGCTCCTACAATGTTAAGCCTTTTGATTTATTGTCGAAGTCCTTGCTAGTCTTATGAGGATTTTGTTTGCAAATTTAAGATTGATAGGTACATCAATACGCAATTTTATTTATTTACATCCCATTTTTAACTTATATATTTATTGAAGTTGACAACCATGAATATCAATAATTCTAGTGGTTTTGTGTTAGATATACAAACAATAACAACGACTTGCTTGAGAGTAACATTTGCTACCTAGCGTTGACTAACAATTTGGTTGTGAGCATAACTTTTTATTACTTGCCTGACAAGAGGAATTTTCCTTTAATTGATCATCATTAGGTTATGCCATTTTTTCTAGTATGATATGTAATGTTAGTTGTAATTGACACACCTAGTAACTTTGACATGTGGTTATTATGAACCAAAATCAAATTGTTTGTTGCGTATACATGTAATTAAGAATGAAATGAACTTTTTTATTTTAGTGGCAAGGAGACATTAATTCGATTTATGAGAAGGTATCTAATCCTTTACTTTTGGCTCTACATTTCTAATATTTAATAAGGTTATGGAAAGTGACCTAGCTTGAGTAAGAACACATTAGTAAAAAAATGTGGATTGTGTGACAATTGTGTCAAATTCACACCATATAACTTTTCCATATGTTGTTCCTACATATATTGGTACATCATTGGCAATAGTTGGCCAAGGCCAGTGAAAATATAATTTTCCCAAGTACTCGTAAATGAGATTGTAGCATGCATGCTTTAGAGATTCATGCAAAGTTGCAAGTGCTTTCCCCATAAGAAATTATGCTCCCTTTATAGGTATGTGAAGGCTAGCATGTATGGTTGATGCATATTTATTGAAGTTGCAACTCCAATTAGGGTGATGAATAATGAGGGTGAGTTGTTCTACCTTACATGTGCGAGACAATGCAAGTTGTCTTAATGTATGGAGGTAGAGTCATGGACCCTCTAAAACATGCCCCTATTTCATTAAATCCTTGTGTAGCCTTCCCAAGAAATATTGAAGATTCATGTCATATAAAGTGACATGTGACAATATATGTTCTTTATTGATACATAATCCATGAAGGAAAAGGGAAAGAAACAAAACTAATAATGACCAAGATAAGCACTCATGTAATTAGGACATGTAAATGAATTTATTTTTGCAAGAAAATGTGTTGAAAGAGATATACTAGAAATTACACTAAGATAGATATTCAACACTTTGTGGATGACATTATTGATTATTGAGTTCCATCCAATGTGATTGGAGTGCATCTATCCCATTCCCAAGTGTCATCCATAATGTTGGATATCCATCTCCAAGTTGCAGACTTTGGAAGATGTAATGGTGGCAAAGAATAGGGATGGGAAGGAAATTAATGAACATTTATGCATGGAAAACAAATTTGACCAAGCTAATTTGTAAGAAAGTAGACAAGTTAATAATATTATGATGTGGTGTGATCCATGAGATTAAATAAGACCAAATTTTGAACATAGCAAGTGTGCGTGATCAAACATACGGGGGATGGATACAATCACATACTTGTTGTATGACGCAAGACATAAATAGAATCACAATAAATTTAACAATGCAAAATTTTATTACAAGGACAAATATATATATATTGGCGATATTATGGAACATAATTGTTGATCATTTTCTTTCTAATTTGAACATATGACATGCATTTCATTTTTTCCATAGCATTGGAAATAAAAACTAAGGGAGATGAGAAGGTCCTTTGATGACCAAACTTTTGAGATTTTAGTGAAATTGAAACCATGTTGATCAATCTGCAAATGTTGATTATTGCTCCTACAATATTAGGCTCTTTCTTAATTATTTCTGACTTCCATGAGTGATGGGTATTATCGGTACACATTTTGGATTGTTTACTTCCCATACCCAAGAAATGTATTTTTGAAGTTGACAACCAAAAATATTGACAATTTTGATGGTTTACAACTTATATCTATAAAAACAACTTGGTCAATAGCGTCATTTACTAGCCTAACAACAACCCACAATTTGGTTGTGATCGTTAATTTTGTCACTGCTTGCACAAGATGAATTTGCATCTAATTGATCATCATCGGGTTCTACCATTTTTATTCCCGATATGCTCCATAATGTTACGTGCAATTGGTGTACCTAGTAACTTCAACACGTGTTTATTATGCAACAAAACTAAATTGTCTATTGTGTATAAACGTAATCAAGAATGAAATACACATTTTTCTTCTATAGACTAAGAAACATTAATTCAATACATGAGAAGGTATCCAATCATCTACTTTTGGATTTACATTTCTAATATTGAATCAAATTTTGCCAAAAGTGAGTTGGCATGAGAAAGAACGTTGTTAGCAAAAAATTGTGTATAGTGTGACAACTTCATAAAGGATGCACCATGTTCCATATGATGTTCCTACATACATCAATATGTCCTTCACCTATGGTAGTTGGCCAAGATCATTGAAAAATATAATTTATCTCCCACCAAACGATGTGATCTTATGTTGTGGGGATCTTTACAAAAGTGGTAATAAATGACAATGTATCACACATGCTTCAAAAATTCATTAAAAGTTGAAATTGCTTTCCCTCGAGAGGTTTCATATATTTTATAGGTATGTGAAGGATAACATGTATGGTTGATGCATCAATATTGAAGGATGTAACTCCAATTGGGGTGACCAATAACAAGGGCGAGTTGTTCTAGCCGACATGTGCGAGACAATATGAACTTAATGGTATTGATGACGTATGACTTGTGTGTACTAGTAGTGCATTGGATAATCATTTTCAATGGGATCTCCATATCATGTTGAGAACATTGGTGTGGGGTTATGAACTATTTTAAGAGAGTGAAATGGGTGATTAATAGCTTTATTTGGTAAATACTTATAGACTTGTAACTTACTTTTAGTATAGAATGCACTTTGGAAAGTTACACTCGATAAAATTGGAGCCTTGTATTTTCTCGGAAAACTTTGTTTCCTACGTGCTTCCATTATCAACATTGTGTGGATAGATTTTTTCGCAGATCTATTTTTGGGTTTTTAGTTCAAACCATTAGAAAGAGAATCAAAATAATCATTAAAAAGTTAGATTAGAGTTTTAGGAGCCTAAGATGATCTAAGTAGTACTTGACTGAAGTTTGGTATATGTTCCATTTGGTGATCTTTCTCAATGAAGTTCAACCCTACCTGCATATTTAAAAAAAAAATCATAAAAATATAGCCACCTATTGCCACATTATTCTCTTCTAACTTATGTCTCTCTCAAAGGACATATGCATATAATTTTCATGTACAACCTTGGTATCCAGATAGCTCCAATCTGTTAGGTTGTGGAGCCTATTTTCATGTGTGAAAGTGTGAAGACTGTACACTAAGAGTATTGTACACTTTCCATAGTTGTCTCGCAGAGGTTCGGAAATTTTTTTGGCCTCGAAACAAAACATGCCCGATATATTGGGAAATGTGTTTTTCTCATATGGGTGGGATTTTTGACCCATAGGTTTATGGGACGATTTTGGCCCATGGTTTTGATACCCATGGTTTTGTAAAACTACTTAAGCAATTGTCTACTTATGTGGTTTTGTGCATATAGATGTGGTATGTAACATTGTAGATGTGTATGAATTCAAGTGTGAATTCTATAGAGTTTGTTAAGCATAACTCCAAACAGATCTGGGTATTGTATTGAGAGAGTGATGGCTTGTAATAAAATCTGAGAAAGTGATTCTTGGTGGACGTAGCCCAAATTGGGTGAACCACGTTAAATACTGTCTCTTTGTGTTGTGTTATTGTTATTCTACACTTTTATTTCAGATCTGCAATATTTTCTGCATATTAGTTTCTACTGTTGCAATTCGTGAGGGACTCACTCACATATTTTATCCCTTATTTCCTAACACACTCACCCATATAAATTCAACTAAGATTGGATGGAAACATGCACGTATCAAAGCCTAAAGATAGTAAAATATAAATAACTTTTCATTTGTTTAGCTATGAAAATTATTGGTTGTTTACTTAGTTTATAAGAAGTTATTTTTATACATTTTTTTGTTCGAGTAAAGTTTATTAAAGATTTGATTATTCAAATCGGTGTAATTTGTTTTTTTAAATGTTAGTTTTTATTATATAGAATTTTAACTTTTACGTTTAGTACAATAGTTTTAAATGAATAAATAAATTAAAATCTCTTAATAGGATATTGTGTCACATAAATAGTGTATTTTATCTAAATTGTCATATAGCTTAAAAGTAATAGTTCAAATTTTGTCAATTTGTTATATTATTTATATAAATATATAATCTATAACTTAGGTCTATAAGTCGGTCCAAATAAAACTATTGTATATCATCAAAAGTGTCAAAATCAAGACTCAAATTTGTATTCTATATAATGATGAATTATTAGGAAAACTTAATGTTTCATCTAGAAGCATTTTTCTAGAGGTTATAGGAACCGAGGTAGGAGGCTCATCATCGACCACAAGTTCACCACTAACGAAGGGTTACACATTGTATTGGTGCAAAAACTATGCCAAATTGACTAAAGCTCTGCTTGGTCTCCAAGTGGAAGTGGTGACCATGTTATACTATTCAAGATCAAGTGGAAGTGATATATAATGGTGGCTTCAAGAATAAAATTTAGAGAGAATCCGAACACTCATTGAAAACATTAAGGACCCAATCCTCTAAATTTATTTATTTATTATGCATATTTAGTGATGGTTTCTTATCATTGAAATAAATTAATGTAAAAACTAAATGAGGATCGATTATCTACTATATATCCTCTCTTCGTGTAATTCTTAAATGATAGGCCAATGATAATTCCATCATTCACTAAAAGTAAAAACATGAAAAATTATGTTTATGTATGCGGTTATCACTAGAAGTGGATTTGTAAGTGATTTTCTAGTTATAAACCCACCTCTCAAAGTGAAATTGAAAGCACGATAAATTATATTTACACATGTAGATGATCACAAGAAGTAGTTTTCATGAGTAACAAAATGCATATGGTTGATGTGAGTTTTATGAACATTAAAGATCCCTATAAAGTGACTCCACTCATTTTAGAACTAGTGAACTAATTTAGCGCATGCATCTTTGGGTATGGGGTTTTATAAATTACTAAGTGGTGAAATAATTGACATGTGACATTGTAATTATATAAGGTGATTCAAATCCATAAATTTCCTATATTTTAACCTACTCTAATATGTTTAAAAAATAACAAAAGTTGGGAAGGGTAAGATAGAAAATAATGTCTTAGATCAATGCACACACTCTATTTCGGACTTCACAATATCAAAGGAATTAGATAATAAAATTTTGCAAGGTCTTCAAAATCCAAAAATCAAACAATATATGAGCTATCTCCCTAGGAGAGGGGGTTTGAAAGGATAGAATTATTGAAACTACACACATTTGTCTTATTAAACAAAAAAAAAAAAAGTTTAAAATCCAAGATTAATATTCAAAAACATACATGAATTTGCAACAAAATCGATTTTAATCTAAATTAAAAATAAATAAATCAAATTTAACAATTAATTCCAATTCTTAAGACAATTATTTTTATTCACATATCATATATATCTATCTAAAGTTGAAAGAGGAAAGAAACAAAAATCATAACTCAATGAACATCCCAATAGACTTTCGATTACTATGAATTCTATACTCCATCAATAAAATAATAATAAGAGTTTCACAAATATATAGGAAATACAAAGGCCAAACCGCCTCGGTTCAAAATATAATTTTAACCCTCTATAAAGATAACTATATATTCAACCCAAAATATACATGAGCATTATTCTCATTTATAAAAAAAGATTAGCTACCAATTCCTCTCATTTAAATACAAAGTTTATACATTGTAGGTTCACTCTAATGTAGCTTGTATCTCCATGTTCTAAAAGTAATGATGTTTGATCAAGTCACCACTTTGTAAATTATTTCGTTGGGAGAGCGTGCAAAGATGGTATTTTGATCAATTTTTGTGGTTTTTATGATTAGACGAGTGCATATCTCTTCATTCTCGGTTATCTCATGAACAAAGTCAAATAACATCCCATATAAAAATATTCGATACTTTTGGCTCTCTCAAGTATTTTGGTAGTATTATTCACATGTGTTACTTATATTCTCTATTGCCACTTATTTTCACCTTAATTAATTTATAGGTGTTGTTAATGTAAAAAAAAAAAAAAAAAAGGATGTAAGGGTTGATAACAAGTAGACTATTATGATCTAATTAACTTCTAACATCAATTATACACAATCATAATAATGCATTCAAAATTGAAATGATTGAAACAATTGATAAAATATAATTACTTGCTCAAAACATGATAGGATAGATAAATATATCTTGTTCATAACATAATAAAGAGAATTTGGATGAGTAGGATAGTGAAACAAGAGGATATGGTACTATAGATTTTGTAATGGAAGTCCTAGAATTAGAAACTAAGTAGGGGTAGGACTATAGAACTTCTATATGGTCCATGATGAAACTGTATGCTCTTGACTGGAGATATACTCTTTGATAGTCCGGATATGAAGTTTTCTATGTGCTTCAATTGATTGGAAATGATCATCATTATATGTTATTCTTGCTTATATTGCTTTAGGATGACTATAACAACCTAAAACATGATATAAACCATAACAACCTACAAAACCCTTCATAAAAGCATTAATAAACCAAAGGATAAAATATGTGTGTGGTTGAAGCTAAACTACCCTTGGTGTTCGGACTTCCAAACTCTTGATCTAATCCAAGTATTACACTACATTCCCTCATTCCATGATCAAGCCTCATGTAGTTATCTTAAGTGCTTGTGAAAGTTTTGATATCTAACTAACCCCCTAGGGGTGCCACAGCGTCTCTTAACACCAAGATAGTGGGTAAATATGTGGTATAAAATGTAACCATGGTGGTAATAGTAATATGTGGTGCGCCTCAGCTATGTGACCTAATCCTTTGTTGATTAAAACCCTTGTGCAATGTTTGGAGTGATGTTTCTCTGACTAAGACATGGCTCTCTTATCTTTGTATGCTTGGAAATGGATGAAGTAAGACTCTTTGAACTAGTTGAGTGCTTTAGACTTGTTATAAGGATTGCTTTAGATGATGTACACCTACTTTAGTAAGATTTAGGAACCATTTGAGTGCTTTTGGAATGATGTTTTCATTAGGATCTTGTAAGAATGTTAGGTGAGTTTTAAATTGATTATGACTTGCTTATATAACCTTTTGTATGTGTATATTCTAATAAGGCCAACCCTAGGAAGATGAAATGACCCAAAGAATTATTTGAAACTAAAAATAGAGTTGGAAATTATGAAGGAAGGGACTATATAGGTCAGGCATAACTCCCCTAATTATTGTTATGCCAAAAATACCCCCATGTGATTTTGGCATTAACGAGGTTCATTTTTGGGACTTAGTAAAATTTTGGAAAAAATCGGTAGAACAATGTTTTGTAGTATACCATGAACTTGAGGACCTATTGTTCCACGGTTCTTTAAACCCCGAACAAATGAAGTGGCTCAAGGCATAAATATAAGAGCTTATGGAAAACATGGTTTTCAATAAACAAATGAAAAATCCAAGACATGGGTCTTGCTCCCCTCATGTCACGATGAAAAAAATGCGAAGGAATCTTCTTTGCGAGAAAAGTGGTTAAGTCGAGTTTTGAGCGGATCACGTTGGAAAGCTACGAGAACCTTGAGGTAGTCTTCCATGGGCTTTGAAAATATTTCGGTGTCCCGCACACTTGTCAAATCCACGAAACAAATATTTTCACTCCTTGGTCTCTAAAGCCACACAATGAGTTTTTCAATGTAGCGTGAGTGTGGAAAAAGTCAAGGCCTCTATGAAGTTAGCAAGAAAAGGGTAAAAACTACATAATGAAGACTTAGGACTTTTTGGATATGAGAGAAGGGTCTAGTCTTCGGTGGGGTTGGAGAAAATAGGGAAAATCCATGTGACAAACCTCGAGTCTTCTGCAAAGGTTGGATAAATTAATAGAGGCCGTGGGTAGCTTGGTGAAACCACCAAATATTTAAAAACTCGTAGAAGACAAGAAATGCCACCAAAACCTTAGCAAAACCACGGGAAGTTAAAAATGTTAGAACATTCAAAAAGTGTCATGAAGCAAAGGAGAAAGAACATAGGAGTTGTAGAATTAACGATGGAGGTTTTTTCCCATATCTTTCAATGCGGTCAACCAAATTGGGCAAAATTGATCTTGTTGAAAAGGTCTCCTCATCACCTTTATTATGAGATCAAGAATTTTCGAATTTGATGCAGTTCAAATTCTAGTTATATGAACATGGATTTGGGGAAAAAGGATGGTTTTGGACATGCAAAATTGTCAAATCACTCTCCAACCACCAAATTATTGAGCAATAACGCTCCTTTCTTCATTTGCAGGTCAAGAAACGCGTAGGGATGGCTCGTCTTGGTACCCATGTGCTTTGCGAAGTGGATTAATGAGTCTTTGTCAATTGTTGAGTGAGGGATTTCATGTTCTTCCTCTTTCTCTCATTCTTGTATAAATGTAAGGGCTTAACATGTAAAAAGTGTCCTTTTCATTCGTTTGGGATCTTTACCTTAGAGTTTCACCATTATTTGCCTATAGACCTTTATACTCTATAGTTGGTATGAGATACTATACCTCTTCTCGTAATCATGATGAAAACTTACTAATACAAATTTTGTGGTTGTTGTTTCCTTAAAATTCCATGAGTTTTTTATGGACGTTTACCCCTTCCTTTTTGCATTAGTTTTATTCATTTTATGATCTTCAAGGTTTTGTGTTTCAACAAATCTCTGCAAGTGCAACTATCTTGTGTCTTTCAGGCTAGATTTGGACCCTCTTTCAGCTTTGGTGCATCACCTCTTTCTTCATTTTGTAACTTTTCTCACACTTTTTCTCACTTTATTCCCTGTAGATTTTAGCTTAGGTTTAGTTTAGTTACAGTTTTAGGGTTGTAGGTTAGTTTTTAGTGGGTTGGAAGAGAAGGAACCAACCTTCTCTAGAGATTTGTCTCACTTGCAAGGTCCCACACTTGGAGACAAATCCATGTTACAAAAGAGTTCTGTTGTTCTTTATGACACATGCAGAGGGTGCTAACTTTTTATGATGACAATTACTTCTATCATTCACACATAGGTCTCAAATTATTAAATATTCACACCATGGACCTTGTTACACTCCTATCCTATTCCTAGGATTAATTAATTAATCATATCACTTTGATTATTCATCTCCTATCCCATTAGCTAATTAAATATCAACTTAATTAAATAAATCCTACACATTATCCATTTACACTTCACCTCTTATCCAATGAATTGATATCACTTCACTAATTAACATCTCAAGTTAACTAGAGGAAAGCAAATCAATTAAAGATTAAATAATTAAATATATGCAAGAGGAAAAGTTTAGATTAAATAAAATTATGCATTCGACTTAGATAACATATCTCTCATAAAGCATGACATTCTAAAAATAAAGAAAATCAATGCAAAAGCTAAAAGTCACATCACTTTTTTGGGTGAATAAAATAAAAGACATGCAATTAATATTTAATTCTAAATATACAAAAGCATGTGCAAACTTGGCCAACTCAAAAATAACATGCAAGCTCAAATAAATGAATCAACTCCTCAAATAGATTGGAAACTCAATTAAACAATTCAATCATGCTTTAGTTAACTTCATATCACACAAGTTAATCACATAAATCAAGGATTTGGGATTCTCTTCCCTCATCTATAAATAATCACTCATTCTTCTCTAATTATCATCTTTGGAAGCTTTGAGAATTACATCATCATTGTGTTGGATTATCATTCAATCTCACATACCATTACGATGTCTAATTGATCACAAATCTACAATCAAATCAGTCATTCAATTGCTTTGCTCGTAGTTAATCTACTTCCATTCGAACACCTTTGGAGCATCCACAAACAAATTTGATCAAGATATTCAACAAGCTTGGTGCTTCATTCCAAGCTTCAACAATCTCATCCAAGGTTGCAAGGAGATACAAAGAAAGATATGGTTTACTTTTATTTACATTATTTATTTCATTTTATAGTATTTCTCGGTATATAATTCTAGAACACTTGGTGGGACAAACCCACATTTTTTTCATTTCTTCATCGTTTTCTATGAAATTAACCTTGTTTTTGTGTTCTTCTAGCTATTTTAGAATCACTGACCAATTTTCAAGGCTTTTCATGGAGTAAATTGTGAGTAGTTTCAAAAAAAAGTCAAATTGGTCGTGTTTCTAGTTTTTTGTCTAGCTCTTTGGATACCTATGCTACCATAATACAATCTACACTAGTGGAGTACATAATTTGTGCTACCATTTAACTACTTGCACTATTATTCTAGTACACACACTATCGTTCAAGTACACGCGTTATACATGTGATACCATTCAAGTAAATGTACTACATTTCAAGTACATGTGCTACCGTTCAAATACGTATGCTCTTTGTTGAACTACACTCAATACCGTTCAAGTACACACGCTACCATTCTCTTGCATGCGCTAGCATCATAATAGGTGCGCTAGAATTTTGTGGTAATTTTTACTTGATTTTCTCAAAATTTTCTAACATTTTTTATTCCCTATTTTTTTATGTGCATTTCGACACTCGATCTGCAACCTAACTCATTAGAATAGAACTAAATTTTATTTATATATTTATTTTTTTCTTTCCAATTTTGGTTACTACAACTTTATCTCAACTTTTTGACCCTTTCTGAGGGATTTAGGTATCAAATAACCATGAAAAATTTCAAGGCCCCTTCACATGATAGATCTCGTTCTAATATTTCCAACAATATAAAGAAGACCTCAAATGGAGTAATGTGGGAAAAGTTATGCCTTCTACAAGGAACCCCTCTTAACACTTTTCATTTAACTTCATTTTCAATTTCTAATCTAATTCTTGTCTTAATAACTTTTTTGATCAATTTTCCTACTTTTCTATGTTTTTCCTTCATTTCTAATATCTATTTCAATCAAAATCCATGTATGTTCTTCTCTCGCACTCTCGAGCAATCTCAAGAATTAGAAATGACCACGATCGTTTGTTTTCTTCTAACATTGTCTTTGTAAGAGAATTGCTAATATTTATGTTGGTGAAATAATTTGTCACAATGCAGATTATTGGTTTTCACCAATGGTCACGGGGCTAATCCCCTCTTTCTTGTGTATGTGGAGGCTCCCATTATTGAATGTAAACTACCTAAAGTTTTGGGGTGATCTGTTAGGTCGGGGATCACATAGGAATACTCCACTAGACCTATGGAAAAGTGCTTATACAAAGTACAAGGGAGGAATTTGTTGTGAAGAGAGGTAAAGGAGAGTTGGGGAAATAAGAGAGAGAGGGTTAATGTTGTGAGTAGGATTACATAATTCACATATATCAACCAGAGTAGGTACACATTCAATTATAAGAACACAAAAATAAAAATGATAAGAATAACAAATCATAGACACAAAATTTTGTTGATTAATTTATCAAAGGCACTAACACCTTTCTTGGTTTTGCAAGATTACCATGCTTACAAAGTTGGAAAGTAGAGAGAGAGAGAGAGAGAGTAGAGGAACATAAGCATAAAAATAAAAGAAATGTAACTTTTATTTCTTGATGTAGTAGTGGTAAATCTCAACAACATACAATCAATCAACAATCTCCAACCCTTTGGATTGGAGAAGCCATTCCAATTAATAGCATTATAAACTATCCTTTCATCTCCCCACGTGACTTTTCACCTTTCCTCATCACTTATTACCTTCCACATTCTTAGGAGGTGAATCTTTTCTTATTGATGAAAAAGGACTCATACAATGTTTAATTAAGGGTCACTCAAGTGAATAAGACAAAATAGGGAAAAATTACATTCTTGGTGAAGAATTAGAATATGGATAGAGAAGGATGAGAGAGAGAGAGAAGGGTTGACCAATCTGATGACAATGAAGCCTTTTTTGACAAAGAGCTTGTTGACTTGAAGCACTAAGATCACAATCTCCTTCTTTTGTGAGATGCAGGAACATTCGAGCATCAAATAAGTGTTCGAAACACTTGTCATGAGATCCACATTGAAATGGGAACATGATGATCTCTTCTAATTATAAGGTAGGAGTGAGGATCACTTCCATACTTTTTTAGGCCTTCACAATTCACCCTAGTGATCAAAAATCAACTCCATGATGCTCAAACCCCTTTTATGTTTGTCTTTCACTCACTGAAATGGATCCTCACTTTGCAGATAGAGGATTTCTCTTTGAATGATATTCTTGTCCTATGGCCATCCATTGAACCAAAATGAGGTGATTGCACATGCTTCTTCCTTTGGGGTGTGATCACACTACTAGGTGGTGAATGAGTGTTTAGGAACACTACTAAGTGAGTTGCAAACAGGTGAAACTAAGATGGTTTCTTGTTCTTGCAAACATGGTACTCCAAATGAAGATCATCCTCTTACCCTTTCTGGTTCAGAATCCTCACCTTCTTACTCATATGCCTCTCAAGGGAATAGATGACTCTTTGATTATTCACATATGATGGTCTTTAGTATCTCAGTGGCTTGATTATCTCATTTTGAATCATTCCTCGAGAGATATTTGGACACAATGGCGAGTCGGGATATGATGATCCTTAACTTATCACATGAGCTTCCCATTTCACATTTGAACATGATGACCTCTTTTTAATTCATTTTTCGACTAAGATGTCACATGAGTGGAAACCTACTTATGGTTTGTGAAAACATTTTTGCTTCAATTGTTTCTCATGGGAATGCATATCCTTCACCAAATAGGAGGATTGATTCTGAATGAAACTTGAAGATATGTTTGAGAGTGAGTTCCATTTTCTTGACCTCCGCATTACACTGAAACACTTGTGAATGCTACCTCCTTTACTGGCGATATGTGAGGACATTATCAAGCATGGATCAAGTGTTTAGAAAGACTACACGATGTATTCATTGCTTTATATGACCACCATCATCACTCATGGAGGTATTCTCTCATCATGCTCCCTATGACCATATCCTCAATGACTTTGAATTTTAATGGAGCTCTTGATGTTTCAGAGCCCTCATAAATCACTAGATGTTCCTGATTTCACCCATTTTCTGAGTGACTATCTCTCACTTATTCCATGACACAATTTGATTTGTATGATGTCCTTTTCATGAATTAATTCAACCAAGATGACTCCTTTCTACCACAATTGGAATGAGTTAGATCCTCCATCCTCTTGCATCGAGACTATGTCTGCGAGAAATCACCTTTGGAATGATGTTTTGAGAGAATACGGGGAGGGGGTTTCCATTTTGGGCAAAAAAACCATTTCAGTTTGGGCCAAAAAAATCAATGAGATAAGAAAATTGGGAGTTGTCACATATTTTTGAGCTAAATTCCAAGACTTATTATTTTTAGCAGGTCCTATCAAGGACTGTTATTTTTTAACAATTTTTCACTATTTTTACTCCTTGATGTTTTTTTCCTATTCATGCATTGCGGATGCCGAGAATTGATTGTTATTGAAAAATTACTATTTTTCATACATACCTTGCCTTGAACACATGTTTTTAGTAAGTGCACTTATAGGTGTTAGATTGCAGCGAAATAGTATTACAATTCTAGGTTTTATTGCAAGATTCCATGCTCCAATTTTCAAATGATTCCCTCTTTTGGATGAGTGGTAAAATGATATTTTCATCACGAGGTAAGAATCTTGAGAGAAAACTTATTCCTCCATATCTCAAAAAAATATGCCACCTCATCATGCAAAAAAATGGCTCGGATGAAAGTAGATTTTTCGAGGAACATTCGCTCCAAGTTTCAGATGATTTCGCCATCCGGATCTCTGCATAAACAAAAAATAAATTTATCATCATTTTTTTGGTGGCATGATATCCATTAATGGAGGTCAGAGAGGTTTAAATATCACTTTGCATGAAAACCACTAATTTTTGTGAGGGGAAGATCTGGTGAAGTTTTCATGTGTTTTTGTGTAACTTCTGACCATATTTTGATCCTAGTGACTGCGTGGAAGACATGGGTCACACTTTTGTGACCCTTTGTACTTAGGGGACACCAATGTGTCAAAAGTGTGGCTCGGGGAGTTTTGGGGTTGGAAATGAGGTCTGGGAATGGGAAATGACACCGAAGTGGTTTGGTGAGGTTGCATGGTGTCAGGGGCTACATGCATGCCTTGGTCACATTTTTATGTCCCCCTTGTCCCTTAGCAGACATAGAGGATAGAGTGGACACCAAGGACACAAAATTGTAACCTAGATTAAGGATGGAGGTCGTACTTTGGTGTCCCCCTTGCATTATGGGGGGCAGAGGGGACATTTAGGCCACCTAGGACACCAAAGGAGAAAAAGTGTGA
The DNA here is from genome assembly GCA_018340775.1 of Taxus wallichiana var. yunnanensis. Taxonomy (NCBI): domain Eukaryota; kingdom Viridiplantae; phylum Streptophyta; class Pinopsida; order Cupressales; family Taxaceae; genus Taxus; species Taxus wallichiana. The sequence continues at coordinate 892,172,862 of CM031237.1, forward strand.
CTTAGGGAGGAGGTTGAACTCACACTTTGGTGTCCCTTATTTCACCCTTTTCACTTGGGAGATATATGGGACACAAAAGTGCCCAAAGTGTGAGTTTTTGTATTATGGGAAAGCCAATTTTGCCTCGGATGTCCAAATTCGGACACCAGACTTGATTTTTTCACCACGAGAACTTAGGAAAATTATTTGGGGTCAAATATTATATTATTTTAACTCAAAATCACATTTTAAAATAAAATGAATCATTCCCAAAATAAAATTCTTCATGTAACTCAAAATTTAGGGCCTATTCCTTCTTCAACTAAGAGGGGTAGTTGTAGAAGTTTGAGATATATCAGGAAACCCTTAAACCTTATATCAAATTTGTTGATTCCATATTGTATGGGATTCTCATAACTTTACAATTCCAATTTTTTTCCTCCTTACTCATTTTGGAACTCCCAGAATCATCTAGAGAAGTCAATATTCATTGTTTTAGCATTCATTCCCTACACCTAAAAACCCGGTCTTGAACATATTGCTCATGAATGAGATTTTCTTTCCTAAATATTCTTAAATTTCCTTGAAAACCATCAATTCTCTCTTAAATCACCTTTATATGCTTTATATTTTCCCTTAACATTCTGAAGGGTGTTTAATTAGCTCCAGGAATGGAAAAAAATGGCCCTTTTAAGCCTCCGGAGGAAGTAGCTTTTCATCAAGTCATATTGAACTCATTAAGCCACAATGAACTCATCAATCATCCTTGAACACTAAAAAAACTTGAAATACTTGTTAGTAATTTCCTCCGAGTCGAGGTGATAGTGAAATTGAGGACAAGTTGGTCATAGGAAGGATGCACAGTGATCGAGAAGTGAAATATTCAAATGTGGGCTTAGTTGTCACGCTCAAAGTTTTAATTTTTCATGCCATACATTTTACATGAAAAAAATTCTTATACATTACCACTTCTCTTAAGAGGATTTTCATCTTTCTAAATCAAGCAACAAACTATTAATACCTTGCATGCAGGTTTCTTTGGCCAAAGGAAAATCAAACTTTGCTAAATTTTTAATAAAAAAATCATTTGCATTGCAAGGTCCGATAAGGATTAATACCCATTCACTTATTTTGGAAATCTTGGGACATAACCCTAAAACTCATTGTGAGGAGTACCACAAGAATCCCATAGTATTTGGCACATTTAGAGGAGGCCAATGAAACGGGTAGTGCCCCATCCTGATTGACTAGTATTACTTGTGAGGAAAACCAAAAGTTGTACGTGGTGATGACCCCATTCTTACTTGATTGAGGGGTATAGTTTGTAGCTAGGATTTTTTTTAAGTGCATGTACTCGTTAAAACAAGTAGTAGTGAGTGAATTTTCCAAATCCTAAAACAACCTAACAAATTGTGGCCAACCATTTCTGTTATTGTTTAGATTGTTAGTTTAAAACAATTTGTGTTCCATGTCTCATATTATCCAAATTCAATCCAATTTGAAAATAATTTATCAAAAAATCCTTTTCCTTCCAAATTTCAAAATCAAAATATATTTTTTCCAATTCTAGTCAAAGTTATTTTAATCAAAATGATCCTATCAATCAAAACATTATCTTTTGGAAATTCACTTTATCCAAATTTAAGCCTATCCTATCCTATCAATCAAAGTCTTATCTTTTGGATATTCACTTTGTCCAAATTTAAGCATATCATATCATATCAATCAAAACCTTATCTTTCAGGACATTCACTTTGTTCACATTTATGCATATCCTATCTTATCAACCAAAACTTTTTCTTTTGGACATTCACTTTTTTAAATTTAAGCCTATCCATCCTATCAATCAAAACCTTATCTTTTGGACATTCACTTTGTCCAAATTTAAGCATATCAATCCTACCAAATCCAAGTCTTATACTTTCATATATTCACTTTATCTAAGTTTAAGAAAATCACTCAAATTTGAATTCATATCAGAGAAATCTTTACAAATCAGATTCACCAATACACTTTATTACCTCGTGTTTTACCCTTTTTAGTACAAAATGGTGGAAACTTGAACCAAACACTATACATATAAATACTAAAAATGAAAGAAATAAAGCAAATAAAATAAAACCAGAACCTTCCTTTGTATCTTTGTGCAAACTTGAAAGACAGAGATGAATGTGTGAAAGATTGTATCGGATGAATCCAAATCTAAGCGCAAAAGTAAATAATATATTGACAACATGTTGGCTACATGTGTCATAATACCAATGGAAGAGTTAGAGTGGGTAAGCCCTATGGTTATTAGTATCAAGAAATATGGACATATAATAATTTTTGTAAACTACCGATACTTAAACTCGGTTTCTATTATGGGTCCATTCCTAACACATTTCACGAGAGGAAATTTTGGAGGCGTTATGACAAGAGAAATATATATGTTTTTCGATGGATTTTTAGGATATTATCAAGTGTAGATTTTGGTAGAAGATCGATCCAAAATAAATTTCACGATAGAATGGGGGTCATTTTCTTATATTATCTTGTCATTTGGATTGAAGAACACACCATCAAAAATTTTGCACATACTTGTTTCCACTTTAGAAAATTTTATTCTTAAATTCCTTCAAGTATATCTTGGTTACTATTTGATATATGAACTTGTGAAGGACCATTGTGATAACTTTAATCTAATGTTTGAGCGATGTTCCTGTTTACAAATCTCATTAAATCTAAAGAAGTGTGTTTTTATGACACCTTTTAACACATTATTGGGGAACATAATTTATAAAGGTGGTTTGTTGGTTGATCGACAAAAATCGTAGTAACAATATAATTAGAGGCACCACAAACACAAAAGGGAGGTTCACACCTTCCTTAGACACGTAGGTAGTACAATTTTTTTATCAAACTGTACATAAATTTTGTTACACCACTATAATTTTTTTGGAAAACATGGATATTTTTAATGGGGTGAACACCGAGAAAAGACATTTGAAGAGTTAAATGAAAGATTAACAAATACACCAATATTGCGGTTCTGAACTAGAGTACCCATTTTCATGTGCATGTGGATGTGTGAGGAACAAAAATTTGAGCAATATCAACACAACCAGGATAAGATAACATAGATACCCCTATTTTCTTTGTAGCATAAAATTGATGCATAGAACAAAATTATACAACTACGGAGAGCGAAAAATTGTCAATGGAGTACATATTACAAAAAAAGCGGCAATATTTACTAGCAACTCCTTTTATAATTTACATAGATCATATGGAGTTGAAACACTTGGTCAACAAGGTAGTATTACATGAGAGGATCTGATGATGGGTAATCCTATTCCAAGAGTTCCAATTATCGATTGCCATCAAATTGCGGAAAAATAATGCAAACCCTAATCATCGATCATGAACAAATATGAGTGAAGAAGAAAAACTAATTGAAGATGGGGTGCATGATGCAAAAATTCTTCAAATAAAAAGTTATATTGATGAACTAAGTGACATAATATTGTTTTAATAATACGGGATCACACTAAAAATTGGACTATTCAACAAAAGAAATAATTTGTTGTAAAAATTACGTCATATTAGTTAATAAATGGAGAACTCTATAAAATGGGATGTGATTAAATACGAAAATGTTACATGTTAAAACATGAGAAAAAGATATAAGACATGAGGAAAATGAAGGAATTATTAGTGGACATTATGCAAGAGAGGTTATGGCTCAAAATTTTTTAATGAAAGGATTGTGGTGGCAAGATATGTTTAGAGATGTAAAAAAGTATACAAAGGTGCGCAATCATTATCACAGGTTTGGAAATCCAAGAAAGCATGATAAAATGATCTTAAGACCTATAATTTCTCAAAAAAACATTTGAGAAGTGGACAATTGATTATTTCAAACCAATCAATCCATGCACATGAAGAACAAGCATGTGATATATAATTATAACAACGAACTACTTAACAAGATGGGCAAAGGCAACACCAACAAAAGATTACACAACAATAACCGCTAGAATTATATGGGAGAATATAATAAGTCAATACGGGTGCCCCATAAGCCTTATGATGAACATAGGGACCCATTTCTTTCTTTTGTAAGAGTTTATGGTCATGCACCATAAAATAACTCCCTATCACCCACAAGAAAATGGAACAGTTGAAGCATTTAACAAAATACTCAACAATAACTTGACTAAAATTAGTGACATAGGATGCAAAAAAATGGGATGAAAAGGTGTCGATGATGTTATAGGCATACAAAACAACCTACAAATGGTTAAATAAGGAAACACCATTTCAACTTGTATTTAAGATAAAATATGTTCTTCCTAGTGAATTTATGGTTTCATCACCACAAATAACATGCATTGCTAATTTGGATGATGAGGCCTCAATCACACTGAGTGCCTAACAAATTTGTTGCAACTGGATCAATAAAGGATGTGTGCAAGTTGGATCGAGGAGTAGAAAAAGTAAGACAAAATGCATGTCACAATTGGAACATTGAATATAAGAAACTCAATGAGGGTGTGAAAGTATTGTTATATGACTCAAAGTTTTCATGACACCCAAAAGAAACTGAAAACACATTGGTTAGGTCCATATGAGATTTATGAAATCTTTGCCATTGGGGCATGCAAGTTAAAATACCTAAGTAGAGAATTTCTGCTAGGACATTTTAACAATAGTAGGTTAAAACCATACTATTAGTAAAGTCTTGTTTGTAATTGAGCAAGTGATATGCCACTAGATTAGTTGTTATTTCAATTCTTAGAGTAGTTTTACTTTCAAACATGTTATAATAAGCACATAATATCTCATGCATTTATTTTATGAATTTTTATTTGTTTAATTTTTGCTCCAAATATTCCAAAAATAATAAAAACGGATCTTACCTCAATGATTCTTACTAACAAATTCAAGATATACATGCAGAGGACTGTTTGAGAAAAGCATTGTGGAGGAAGTTGGTGAAAATTAGGTGCCCAAAGTTGGAGAAAAGCAAGTGACATTGATAAAACAAATAAACATGCATCAAAATAAAAATTTCTAAAGCGAAGTTGGAGTACTTAGTCGGTGTGGGGTGTACAAGATTGTGTGGATAAAAGTGCATGTGGAAATTTTCAAATCTAATGAGAAAAATTGTGCTTCACAATTGGTCGATTTTGGACACAAGGATGCACTAAAATATAATAGGAGTTTCTTTAAAAAGTTATGGAAAAAAAGACAAGGTGCTTGCATGAAATGAAAATGGTTGAACACAAAGAAAACTTGAAAGGAATGATGAACTTATACGATGGACAGTGGGGTGCACAAAAATATGGATATAAGGGTAAGGTGTTTACAGGAAACTACGTGGCAAGGAAAAGTGCACAAGAAAGGATAGGTGCACAAAGAATGCAAAGTAGACCAAGAACATAGGACACCGACACAACTAGAAGCATGGGGGAATTAATGCAGGTCAATAAGATTCACAACACACACATGCAAAGGGTCATCAGATCAAGTTGAACTTAATTATGGTAAAAATGTCAAAACAACTTAGCATGAAATGTAGTTAGCGGGGATGTGAAATTTGAAGCATGTGAATGGAGTAAATGTGACAATAATCACCCATTTAGAAGGGTATAAAAAGGGGAAAGTAGCTCATTTGGAAATTATCCTTACATTTTAAATCAAGAGATCCAGTGATAAAAACAAAAAGAAGTGAAAAATCAATTTAGAGCACACAAAACTACAATACTATTCTCCATTAAAGAGGTTTTGAAGATTCTCACATGTGGTAAAACATCAGAAAAGTAAGAAAATAGTGGAATAATTAACTAGAGGTGACACAAATAACTAAAAATGTTAGAGTAAAGGTAGAGAATGGTCTTTCCAAAATCCTCAAAATTAACCCTTGGTTTCCATTGACGTGGAGGTTAAGCTATTTTTGAAAAATGGGTAAATTTGGGCCCATAAATTGCCAAAGAGTACACCAAAGTAGATTCCAAAATAGGAGCAGTAAGAAGGCTAGAGAAGAGGATGTGGATAGGAATCCGAGTACTTCTAGAAACACTAGTTCAAGCACTTCCATAGGTCAATATAAGGTGAATACTCGGGTGGCACTGTCATCAAAGAAATTTCAAGTGGGGAGAAGAGTGATATATTGAAGAAGAGGTGGAAGTAAAAGAGGTTGAAGTAGAGGTAAGAACCAATTCTTCCTTGCACATAAAGAAGAAGGATAAGAAAATAATGACTCCCAACCACAAAGTAGAGAAAGATAGGAGTCACATGCAACTAAATTTTAAAATACAATACCTAGAAGATGTATTGGAAGGGGAGAAAAGGAAGACCCAAGTCAGTTCATGCAAGATTTGTGACTATAATCACTACGTACATAGAATTCTAAGGAATAATAGCTGGAGTTATAATGGTGTGATGAGATAAAAATGATGATAAAGGGAATGCAATCTATGACAAAAATGTGAAACAAATGCTTGAGAAAGTATGGGTAATTCAGCTCTATGGGCTACCCTACTTCAAAAAACTAATGGAGCTCTTCCAATACTTAATATCATGCATGCACGAGAGTTATTTGTATTTTTAGGTCGGCACATGAGAGTTATCCGCTCATTAATTAGAAAATAAACAAGAATGATCAATGTTGGAGAATATTTCGTGCAATATTTGTGCAATGACAAGAAGATCAATGAGATTAAGTATCTCTTAACTTACAAAAGAGTGAGGCACACCTTCCCCATCATACAAATAATGAGACCGGGTATAAGAGTCACAACACAACTTTGAAAATCCAAATTGGCAACCGAATAAAGGTGGGTGGAGGTGAATAATAATTTTTGGTACATTGTCCACAAAATGGTGCACATGATCCTATATAATCTGTCCCAATATATTGTTGAGATTATAACATAGACTACAAAGTTTGTGGATAGTAATCTTGTAGTAAAATTTCAATGGGGTGAAATACTTTTTATTTTGGTCTTGAATGAGATATGATTCCTTGAAGGCAAGGAAAAACCTAATTAGGTATATCCTATAGAGAAAAAGTCTCCTACTAAGTATGATATGAGGAATTTTTGGCACCCACCAATCTCAATAATACCTATAAGGCCAAACTTGACAATTGGCTAAAGCAATTGCAAGACATTTTTGAGAAAGACGAGAATTTCATGTCAGCTACCCAAAGAGGTAGAAGGAGAAGAAGAGTTTGCTATGATGAAACACTACTACTTAGGGGGATTCATGCAAAGTGATGGGAATAAGTCTCCTTGGGCCAAATTACCTTATGCTTTTACAATATAATATTTTATGTGATCCATGAATCATATCAAAGATGTAAAGAATATCAAAATTAACTCATTAAAGTTTGATGTGGACATACACACCCTCTAAAAAACCTATAACTATGAGGAAGGTAAGCATGTGCGAAAGGCATGAATCATACATTTTCTCGCTTAGCCAAGTAGAGATGATAGTAGCAAACAACAAGGTGCATCAATTTTTTTTTGCTTAAAGGGGAAGAAGAAGAAGACAAACACGACAGGGCCACATGTAGAGGCAAAACTAGGTGAATGATTTATTCCTCCTTCTAGGACAAACAAAAAGGGGTGAAAATCCCAAAGCAAGTAAAAATTACTTTTGAAGAAGAAGGAGAACATAAGGCCTCACCCAAAAAGAGGCAAAGGGTAGATGCATCAAAAATTCCGTGTCAACACCAGACTTTGAAACAAGACACAAGACTAGGGAAAGTGAGTTGTGGGAAATATATTGGTAGTAAAAGAACCACCATTGGGATGGAAGAGTTTATTGATCTAGTTTATATGGACACAAGTGTATGAACTAGTGGTAAAAAAACCATGTTCACCGAGGAAGTGGAAGAAATAGGTTCATGTGTGATAATAAAAATTCCTCCTCCAAATCAACCTACCCCTACCATAATCCATTCATGTATAGAGAATGAGCAAGAGGAAGAAGATAATCCTAAATACTAATGAACATGGACATCCATAGCTCCAAAACATCTTTGGAGGTTGTTTCCATGAAGATGAAGGAGACAATTCCGGTGAAGAGAAGAAGAGAAGAAGAAGCTAGATGATGAAGAAGAAGAAAATAAATGTGGTGGAGACTCAAAAGGAGAGTGTGAGGATGAACAAGAGGAAGATAAGAATTTTCAATATAAAGGAAAGCATGCACTAAAAATGTTAAATGAATAATGAAATGAAAAGGAGGATGAAGTATTCAAGGTTGATCTAAAATAACCTCACAAGTCTATTCACGCAAGGTATAAAAAGGGAGGGTTGTTAAAGATTTTTTTCCTGAGATTGCATAAAGGATTCAATAGAGACGAATCTTGTAAAGAAGGAACTATATTTTTCCCTTGATGCTTGCACAGAGGATCCCATAATCGAGCTTCCCTACATTTATTTAAACTATGTTCCCACAAAATATGGAGAACATATAGCCCTCACAGAACTTACCACCTTTCAAAGACCTAAGAAGGTGAGAATTTTTGAAAATATTTGGTGAAATGGTCCAAAAAAATTTGTAAATCAACACGAATAACCACCTGCAAAGAAAAAGAGTGAATGATCTAGATAAAGAGATAAAACTAACAAAGAGTAAGTTAGGTGACTTAACTAGGGAACATAGATCCATGCAAAATAAATATATGCGTGCTAATAATAAGGAAACATATTTAGATAAGAGGATACTCCTCAATGAACCTAAACTTACAAAAGAAAACCTGATCACCTTGGGTGAGGATATATAAGAATTGGAGCAACTACTAAAACTCCCTGCTCAAAAAGGGTGGAAACAAATAAAAATATAATGCAATAGGGAAATAGTGACAAAGATAACATTAGGGTCAACTATTTAAATAAATTAAAGACATGCATGGATTTGGAAAGATAATTCAAAGAAAAATTAGCATATGCGAGACAAGTTGGTCAAAGGTCTTTTTAAGCGAGACCAAAATCATAGACGTGTGAATGCTCAAAAATACATATAAACAAGTTACCCTGGAAGTGTAGATAGAAGGAAATGATATTGACAAGGCTTCCTAAAATGAACTCTTGGAGGAATTTTAAAGTTTAGGGAAGAGGCCAACACAAAAAATAAAATATCAAGAAGATTGAATGAGCTAAGTGAGATATCTACTAAAGAGGAGACCAAACTAGAAAAAGTGGCCTTCTAGGTCCAGAAGGGCTTATAAGAGATGAAAATTGAGGTACAAAACCCAAATATAGGTTCCAAAGCATTAACTAAGCTCACCACATGGATTGATAAATTAGCCTCCATCTTTGAAGAATCCTTAGATGAGTGGAATATACACAAGAATTTACTCCAACAATAGGTCCCAAAATTATTCTTGGAAGTTAAAAACAAGTTACCTAAGGGTAAACAACATAACTACTGTGGGTTGATGTTGAGCCCCAAATACACTACATTCTTTTTTATTTAAGTTCCACATTGGGAACTAATTCTTCATTCCTTATTCTTTATATTAATTCGTCCATGCATGATACTTATGGAGGAACAACACAAAAATTTCAGCAAGTGCACAAGTTCTAGAAGGAAGTACGAAGGATTTGAGATAAGGCGGTACGAAGATTCATGCCTAAAATAAGAACATGAAAGCACAACGATATATTTATAAGAGACAATGTAAATGCAAGAGATAAATTAGTGCACCATACATATATGGGGTAAAAGTAGTAAAAGTAAGCTCGTAATTTGAATTATTAGTATGAAGTTAGTGTAAGAACAAGTTGAGCAACAAAGATAGACGATCTAAAGATAACACACGATGTAGATAAAGCAAGGACATGGCTAACTATAGTCACAAGGATTTTAGAATATACCATGCATAGTGTAGAACCAAAGTATGACAACATGTGGCATAGCCATCACCTCGATGTAATAGTCAAATGGTAGTTATATAACCCAAACGCTAAGAATAGATTTTGTTCAACTAGTGAAGGAAAAGTCCTCACTAGTATATATACTCCTTATGGGTTTATAGTAAGAAAAACAAGAAGAGACCAGAATGCAATTGCATCGAGACCACATCACAAGCATATATAGGTCTTGGATACATGAAGGATCTTATTTTGGATTGTTATGTAATGGTTTGAGTGATCAATATGAAGTACAAAATGTTATGGATCAATTATATTATGTGTAGACACAAAATCACACACTTTGCATATTATTTAGTCCCGGTCTCATACTACTATTCATATGGTTTTTTAGTGAAGAAAGTACTATTTAACCCCCATTTTTTGGCCATTTTACTTTGTTTTTTGTCATCATTATTGACCCCCCGCACATACATGCCTAGTCGGTTTGTCATTTTGTGTAATTTTATCCCTAACCGGTGATGGGTCATTGTAACTTCCAATCATTTGACCAATCTATTCAAACGTTGATGTCATTATAGACCAGGGTTGTGTTCAAGGTTGTATGTAGAGAAGTTTGATTTGCAACGTAGTATTATGGTGGTTCTTTTTTGGGGGTGGTTTATTTAGTATCGATTTTCTTGTCTTCACTACTTAAATACCGAAAGTGAAAGGGGAATGTCTTGAAACAAAGAAATACGAGATTACATTCAAATAATCATAAAACCAAGATACTAAAACTGAAACTGATCAAATATAAAGATCTTGCATGAAATACCAATCCTTCAATATCCTCATTCGATGGGCCCTTTCTCTACTTTGGGATTGAGGATCTTAACACAAACGTATACTCAAAATAACATGTATTATATTGATCAAAATAATTTCATCACATACTCTAGAGTGCAATTGAAAATAACTTCTTCTATTAACTACCGTAATATTGTAAAAAGACTAACTAATAGTTCAAAGGAGGTGTCTTATAGACACGGCTGATTACAACACATGCCACAAATATAGGCAAAAAATTAACCAATAACAATTTCATAAAAGTTCCATGGTGCCCTATAATTATGTTGGAAACAGGGGCCCTTGTTTATAGTTGGTTGTGGTTCAATCCTTCAAAATGGCATAGTGGTTGTGGACTCGGTCTCCTTGAATGCAACTACTCAAAATGGCGGAAAATGTGCCTCATCAACCTGAATATGTCACCAAATCACTCTACAAAGCTAGTTAGTGAAAGTTCCATTGGTCATTAGTTCACATTAGACAAAATAAGGGGAAATGCATCAATTTTTACTTTAGATATAACTATTTAGAACATTCACATGCATAGATTAACATTTTTAGGAGTAAAATTTATAGTTATGTAGATTCTATGATGAGTCAATTTATGGACTCATCATATCCCCTATACTTTACCTTTTGCAAGTCCTCGTGTAAACTATCGCTGATCGATCTCGCCTGCCCAAGCCGCTTTGCCATATCATATTATTCAAGCTGATCCGTATATCGCTTCCTTGTGCCTTTACATCCTTTGGTTTCTAACATAACCTTATCCCATGCCTTAAATATTTCATGTGATTGGGGAGCACTATTTTTCCAAGTGGTCATTGGGCTAAGGACCAGAGGAGGCCTAACCTGCATACCAACCCATTCACTACTATACTCATTGTTCCCTTTCTCTACTAATTGCTGAATAATATCCACAAGTGCATCCCCCCTTCACATACTCTAGCTGAGATTCTGAGGAGAGATAACTTCTCTTCATTTCAATGGAAAATTCAGAGTGTCCCATCTCTTATCACAGGCTATCATAGCCTTGCCAAAGTTTTTATGATAGTAAGTTTCAAATTCTTGGACACATTTGGCCAAGATCTCAAATGTGTTTCTACCAATTCCAACATGATAATAAAGAGATCTAAAATATTTTTCATAGAAACATCATTATGGTGTTGAGGCTGAATGTAAAAACGTGATTTTGGCTCTTGAGTAAAGAGATCAGTTTGTTCTTCCCACATAATTTGATTCCTTACCAATGATTGAAAGGATTTCAACTGAAACTCTCCCACTGATAGATTTATAAATAAATCAGAACATTTGAAACCAACATGTTATGGAGATAAAATTCACATAATAAGTTTTGGATTTCTGGAGTACAACCTTGATAAATCTATAAGAATGTTTTTCCATCAAGAGCCTCATGAGGATCTCCACAACAAAGTCTATGCAACTACCATGAATAAAATTGTTCTTGAAGAAATAAACTATAAATCGAAGATGATTTTCGTAAGCCAGAAGTTTACAAGCCAAAGGATAGACAGACTCAACAATTGTTTCCAATTTTCTCTTTGCATTAGAACTTGACTCAACCTCTTCTTTAAGTTTTCTATTTTCTCCTACCAACTCTTTATTTCTAAGAGATAGTTGGGAAAAATGAGAGGAAAAATCATCCCATGCTTTCAAACCAATATTTTTCTGTCTCTTTAAACTATCAACTTTCATTCTCAAAGAAACTATTTCTTTATCTTTTTCTACACTCTTTTGTACAAACTCATTTTGAAGAGACAAATGAGTTGTTTCCATACCTTTTAGTTGTTCTTTCAGAGTGGAAATTTCATCTTGGTGTCACCTCAAAACCTCATCTCTTTGTGATTTCGTTCGACCAACCTCTTGTGCAACAGTTTTTGTAGCTTTTGTCTAGATTTCCGGAGCTGCAAACATACTTTCCAGAGCTTCCAAAGGAGTTTCTACTACCTTAGCAACATGGATCTATTCTTTAGGAATAGATGATGTAAATTCAAAATCTCAAGATTGTTCTCTGGGCGAGAGGAAATATCAGTTCTAACAAATTCTTCCAAAATATGGGATGCACCTTCTTCACTAATGTAGGTTGAGAAACTTCATCTTTCCTTACGAGACCAGACCTTCTTTTTCTCAACGAACTCTGAGAAGGGGTTGACAAAATAGTATTTTTCTTTAAATCTCGAGGCTCGAGAGGGTTGTTTAACTTTATTTACAGAATCTTTAATAAACATTGGGGCAGATCGGGAGTGGATTGAATCTTAGGCTGAGAGTTGTGGCCCGACTCTATAGAGATTGGCATAGGAGTCACTTTGACCCTCTTCTACTTGGAACTCTCCCCTATAGTAGCCTTTTCTCCTTTCATATTGTGTTTCTTTGAGGCTGGTGCACGTAAATCAATTGAATAATCCTTGGTTCCTTAATTACAAATTCACCACCCCCACTCTTATAATTATGTCCCACCTTTATGATATCATCTGCGAGGTATTCAGGAAGATTCACCTTAAGCTCGGGATTTTCCCTACATTTCTTCAAATGGGTTAGAATCTTCAATGTATCACCCCATAATACCGATGGTTTCCCATCACAAATGAAATACCATTTTACCCAAGAAGTAACCTCTCCTATAATGGCTCGACAAGCTCTCCCTATTAATACCCTTCAATTCCTGGGGGATTAATGATTATCTCAGGCAAAGTTTCCCCTTCCTCTTGAAAAAGGGCTATCAAATATTTAAGGGGGGAGTTAGTAACAACCTTAAGCCTAAAATTTGGAAGAACAAAGATTGTGCTAAAAATTTGGATGTCTATTTCAATTATTTTATCTCCTACTCTAGAATAAGTTGCTTCAAAATTTGACAAAAATTCTTCAGTTAAATCCTCATCAAACCCCTCAAATTATTGAATAAAATCCAACCATCCTGCATCATGGAATACCTGAGAGATGACAAAATTTGGTAGCAATGGCTCCACAGATTCTATCTTGGACTTCTTCTTCTTCCCCATAACACAGACTGGTTTGCAATAGAAATGAAAAAGGTAGTGAGGGGGTATTTTTAGAACAATGGTGATGGTTTCGTGAGAGAGACAGAATAGTTGTATGCAATGTTAGTAGCTTAAATTTGAACTACTCGTGAGTTTATAATGGCATCAAGTTGGCATAAAATGGTGGTGGAAAGGACAGATGGGACTATTTGAGGTGGCAAGCTTTTAATTCATTTGCATGGTTCCCATATTGTCATCCTTATCACTCGTGTCATATGTCATTCCTAAAAAAAAAGTGACAACATGCCTTTATTCATCATCATTACCCCTTATCTCTCCAATTACTCCATTATATTTTCTTTTATGGTTTTAATAAATGCATTGGGAAGTTCAAACATAGTTAATACCTTAGGCAAAAAGTAAATACACATCACCTTACCACTCAACATCCTTTTGACCGTTGGCACTCCACTTCCTATATTTGAAAATAAATCGTGGTTAATACAATGATAAATTACATCTCTAACCTTTATTTACATACATAAAGAAAAACATATTTTTGTGTTTTTTTAGATATAGGGGAAGAGGACGATAATACGAACTATGGTATTCTTCCTTTATTTGCATATTCCTAACAAAATACTCATGGATGGAAGAGTTGAAGTCTTCCACGAATTGAATTCATGGCACAGATGCATGTCCTTAGTGAAGGTTTCTTCATCTTGGGATCATTGATACAACCTCGGTCTATGGCCATTCACTAAAAAAATTTCTCCTGCCACCATCAATTGGCAAAATCTCACATAGCCATTATCATTTGTTGTCGCCAAATCACCGCACCCTCCGAATGGCCGAGAATGTGAATTGGAAATTCGGTGTGAATGGGACACATGGGATCACCTCTCAAGTTTGTGGAACTTGGGCTCGAGGTGAACCTCTTGAGAAGGCCAAATTCCTCTTCATAAACTAAATGGTGCACTATTCCTAGTGTGATAAAAAGGCTATCTAGTCCTATGCTAACATTTTCTAGTCCTATGAAACTATACTAGGGATGGTGATGCACCAAATAAAGGGGTGTTTCCAGACTTAGGAAGGGTTAATTTGAAGAGGGTGTGTGCACCACAGTCAACTTCACCTACTGCAACTTAGAGAGGGTACATGATACCACAGACTAAGAGACATGTGTTCCCTTTGTTAAACTTGATTAGATAGAGCAATATATCAGTTTCCCAGTGAAGAAGGATGAACTCAAGAAGGGTGAATGGACACCACAACTCAACTGCATGCAATAATCCACCACTCAATAAGCATAGAAATCTAAGAACCTGCAATAGAAACGTGAACTTGCACAAGTGTACCTGTAAGCATGAGAAAAGGCACAAAGAAGTATAGAAGGATGAAAGGACCGATATTAGTCACAAAACACACACTTTTATTGCTTCAATAACATGCACAATGCATCATACATTCAGAAGAGGCAATAGTTTCCATTACTAGTCTTGAAGAGGAGGCTTGAAAGTTATCTCAACACACAAGGACAACTTACAGAAGAGAGAGGACTCTTGAAAATTGCACTTGCCTAAGATGTCTAACTTTCCAACCTATCTGACCTATTGGAACCCCTTGGAATGAGCCTCCAACTTACATTTATAGAAGAATATGTGAGAGAGAAGAGGAAAGGTCATAATTACATTCCTAAATTGAAGGTACATGATGCATTTATTATAGTTGGTTGAACCACTTTAGAAGGTTCCATCATGTGTCATTAATACCCGGTTGACCTAGTCTCCTTAATTAATTAAAATAATATTTAAATAATAATAATAAATATTATTATTAAAATATTTAAATAAAAATATTAATTTAATTATTAAATATGGTGGGCCCCTTGTTGACCGGATTGCAGTGGAGGGGAAATTATGGAAAAAGGCCAAAAAATTAGCCCAACTCGGTGGTTGGCTCACCGAGCCAACTCACCGAGTTGGTCACAAGATCCATTGTTCTTCACCACAAACGAGCTCTCATTCTGCAACGAACTATTCTTCACGAGCTCTTTCTTGACTCACCCTTCAAGCCGAGTTACTCCTTATGCATTTGCGGTTGTCAAGCATGTTGTAGTGACAACCGAGCTCCACATCTTGTCAATAGAGCTCTTTTGCATTGAATCCTCTCGAATGGCGAGCTATCAAACCTGACTCTTATCGCATATTACCTCAGCTTCTATGTCATTGTGGCCAACTTGCGACTTGGTTTTATGAGACCAAAATGATTTGATCGTCGAGCTTCACGAGCTTACACCCGTGAACTCATTTCTTGTTATGGACCGTATCTCGGGTTTATGCATAGCTCACATGATTCATCTCATGTTTTCCAAGAGCTCCTTGCCATCAGCTTTTCATTACCAACATCCCATTACCGAGCTTGAATGAACTCCCTCTTGAAAACATGATTTCAACTCGTGGAAGGAATCACCCTTGTCATCTCATAGCTCGGCCTACGAGCTATTCTTAGGGCCCGACCGAGTTCCATATTCCAACGCCGAGTTGAGCTCATTTTCATTGAGTGCTCTCACTTGTATTGAAATCCTGACTTCATTTTTAATGCACAGACTCACCGTAGAGCCACCTTTTGTCATGTCACCTTACATCGATCCGAGCTACTTGGCATCACCGACTCACCGACCTTCCCACCATCGCGACCAAGCTCCCATTTTACATCGAGCTCCAAACCGAGCCCTTCATGATGAGTTCTTAATTTTAACTCAGTTCGTGACTACCAAGTGACTAATTCACTACAAGTCTTTCCACCACCGAGCTCGATTGTGCAACTCACCACTAAGTCACTTTATTGCTTGATTCCCTTGCATTGACCCGGCCTCAATTTTCTCTTAGCCGAATTATCTCTAACAAGCTCTCTCTTATTATTTGGTTCAACTCGAGAGGTTGAGCTCCTTCACGAATCTACCAAGCTCTACCACAACCTCACCGTCAAGAAAATTGGCTTCATCTCAGATCATCCTTGGTGATACATCAAGACAACATCGACTCTGTCATTATCATTCATCATTCTTCTTTCTTTGTCACTTACCCTTCCCGTTAACTCACCTTAGCCTCTTCCTAGCAGACTCGGCCAACATTCACGAACGACTCGACTCTTCTTGGCGTGTTTGTCAACTCGTCTCCATGCAAGCTCTCCCCAACTGAATCACTCGGTGCCCTTCGAGTTAAACACAATCTCTCTTTGAATGTTGAATCATTTCATCTCGATGTGTTATCTCCTATAACTTTTCACGAGCTTACCACGTACATTCCTTCGAGCTCGTCATGACCGATACCCGTCGAACCATCTATTGAGCTCCACACTAACTCACTGAAAACATGAAATCATTCTCACTAGGCTTACCTTGTACTTGAACATCTCTGCAACCATCGAGCCATGAATCAAGCTCACTGAAATGAGCCACCTCCCTTGGCGACCAACCTCTCTGCTGACACGTCGAGTGATTTCCATGGCATCGACCCAGTTTGAATTCTGAATCCGAGCACCCACCTTAGTCATGAGCCCAACACGAGCATTCACATGAGCTCAAACCTCTTACATCGAATGGTTTTATGGTTTCAACTCGGTCACCGAATTGTCTCGAGCTCACCTTCTCATGATCATTTTTCTTCTACCTTTGTGCATCAAGCTAGAATTCATGTACATTTCACACACTGAGTTCATCACCTTGTCACGAATCAACACCTACATCTATATTACCAAATACCAAGCTCTTCACGGTGAGTTCCTTATTATCAAACCTAGCTCGGGCCGTTCATTCTCACAAGCTAAGTGAGTATGATCTTCTGTGGCAATGTGATGCCCGACATGGCTCTCAGGTTTCTCATTGATGGGCTCCCAACACTGAACTTGGAAAAAACTCTTTATGTCATCCGCTAAGCTCACCTGTGAGCTCGAGCCATATCTACCAAGCTCCACACGTAAATGATGGAACTCAACATCCTTCTATGAGCTCTAATTGTGATCTCACCACTGAGTGACTTGGCCTTAACTTAGCTCATCCTTCAATGTTCCCCGACTCATTAGGTGAATTACTAAACTATTATGTGCTCGAGCTAGATCTTTCTCATTAATGATTTACATCAACCATGAGCTCACCTATATTTTATCTAGTTTGATGTCTTGATCGTTAAACCAACCCCGAACTCTTTGTAATGGAAAGCAAGAACACTTTGAATGAATTGGATAAATAGCTATTTTGAGCTATTGATAGTAACTCAGATGCACTTGTAATGATATCGAGCTTAACTTGTCATTATTCCTCCTTGATTTGACCATCCAATAGTCGTGGCATCAGTAAACACAAGCCATTCCCAACCATGCAATATTCATAAGTTCACCACATGTTCGAGTGCCTCTATAACCGCAACTTGTTGACTTCGATACCTTCAACCACAAGCTCCAAGCTTGAGTCTCTCATTCAAAACCAACCAAGCTCATCAATCGAGCTCTCTTCATCTTCATTTTGACAGATTTTGGCATCAAGCTGAGTTACTCGACATGTTGTTATGACTGTAGGTGTCCAAGCTCTGCCTTGTGCATCAACATCGGAAATCTCCTTCTCTGATTCTCGTGCATCGCTCGATCGGGTGAGCCTACAACTTGATACTTTTCCCAATTTTGAACCATCTTCGACCATATCACCTCCATCCTCCCTGAACCACTCACCACCAAATTTTCATCTAGCGATATCTCCATGACGAGCCGAGTTCACAACTCCACATCAACCCTAGGTAGCTCACTCACCTAAACCACACCTCGTCTTCTTTTCTACAAGCTTGAAAATCTCACACCAAGCTAATCAACCAGGAAACTCCCTTTGAGCTTTCCCACATGCCATTGATGTTTTAACTGTTATGGGTTGATATTGAGCTTGATTCCTTGAACCAAGCTCTATTTTAACTTAGTGCCTTCCCAACCTAGCTAGCTCGCCAAGTAGCTCACCAAGCTACTCGGTGAGCTAATTTTTTTGCTCGATGGCCCTTGGCCTATTTTATAAAATCCTCCTATTTTTGGAAACTTTCCCATATTTTCTTGACTCAAGTCATCTCTTTTCAACGTTACGCTTGACCGACTCATCCAGTTGAGATCCAATAATGAACGATCGAGTTCTCGGAGCGAACACCGAGATGTTACCGACTTATTCTCAATTTGTCCCCATTTAATGCTAGGTGAGCTCAATTATGTAAATTATTAATTATTTTAATCATGTTATCCTATGATGACCAGAAATGGGTCCCTGGGACCAATGTCATGATTTGATCGAAATAGGACATCGTTGTCCAATTTTGACATGTGTGCAAAATTGGATAACATTTTTGGCGACCTCTCGGGAATGATTTCCTGCTAAGCATGATTCTAGTAGCCTTAAGTCATCCATTGGGCATGGAGTCTATATTGGAATCTTAAAAGTGATTTTTATCTTCTGTGATACATCCCATAATCCCATTGAGTAAACCGATCTTTGTCCTCCCTAGAATGCTAAGCATGAAGTATACTAAATCTATTGAATGCTTGACATCCATGGAACACTGCAGAATTTAGATGAGGCAGATCATGAAAATCCCATTGAAACTTTGGACCTTTTTCTCTTTGACACCTTCCAATGATGAAACAATGTGCAAGAACAACACAAAAACACAGAATAAGGAAAGCAAAATAACAACAACACACAACAACAATGTGCATAAGCACTTGGAGGAAAACACCTAACTAAATCTGTATAGGGGGCGGAATGCTTCTCAAAAAAATCTTTGAGATGTATCCCATTCACATGAATGGGTAGTTCTTCTCCATTGAGCCTGGATAGATGAAATGAATTCGCCTCTTTGTAATTCGTGATGATATATGGCCCGCTCCAAAGAGCATCAAATTTGGTGTGCTTTCTTGGCTTGGCCCTGTCTTCATCCCATTTGAGGACTAGATCTCCCTCTTGAAAACTTCTGTCAGACACCTTCTTGTCAAAATATTTCTATACTTGAGCCTGATGTTGCTCCAAATTCTTCATAGCCTTGTTCCGTACATCCTCTAACTCCATAAGTTAAGTGAATCTTATTGTCAGAGGATTACTCTCCATAACTTCAAGTTGATGAGCTAAATCCAAAGAAGGTAACTCCAAGGAGAGTGGAAGTTTTTCTTCCCTTCCATATACAAGCACAAAAGGAAAATTCCCTATGGCCCTTTTAGGTGTGATTTGATATGCCCATAAGGTGGTCTTAAGTGGGTATTCTAAGGTCTCTTGTTAGTTTCCATCGTGCACTTGATAATCCTTATGAGGTTTTTGTTACTAGACTTAGCCAATCCTTTTCCTTGCAGATAGTAATTGGACAAAGTCTCGATGTAGACCCCATTTTTAACATCCCATTCACTTAACTTCATACCAAGAAAAGCCATCGCATTGTCTGAAATGACTGTAAAAGTAACACCAAACCTTTTCATTATACCTTCCAAAAAATCTAGAATTTCCTTTTCATTGCTCTCTTTCAATGCTACCACCTCTGTCCATCGAGTAAAATAGTTTGTTGCAGTAAGGACCCATTTATGTTCATCATTGGATGGATGGTTACTCATTTTGATGAAGTCTAACCCCCATTGGACAAAGGGTTGATCCACTTGAATTAGATGTAGTGGAAGAGTTGTCATCTTCTACTTGCTTGTGAAAAAGGCACACTCTTTACATCTCCTTACCCAGAGATGGGAATCTTTGAACAAATCCAACCAATAGTAACTGGCCCACATGATCTTGGTAGTAGTTATTCATGCAGAGTAATGTCCTCTAGATAGGCCATTATGAAACTCTTCCAGTATCTTACTCACCTATTCCGGTCTTACGCACCGAAGGAGGACACCGCATTCAAATCCTTTTGAAAGAGAACGTTATCTACCAAAACATATGGAATAGATTGAAGACAGAAAGTCCGTCTTTGGTTTTTATCCATGTTCACAAGATATACTCCTAAGAAGAGGAAATTCTTCATTTTGGATAACCAGTCAACTTGACCATCACTCTCATCAATGTTTATGAGCATCATAGCCGCATCACCTTTTGATTCCATGTCTCCAAAAAAT
Source organism: Taxus wallichiana var. yunnanensis (assembly GCA_018340775.1). Lineage (NCBI taxonomy): Eukaryota > Viridiplantae > Streptophyta > Pinopsida > Cupressales > Taxaceae > Taxus > Taxus wallichiana. The sequence continues at coordinate 892,193,665 of CM031237.1, forward strand.
TTGTTGATACAAACCTTTACCTATGAAAAGTTTGGTAACCTTGATATGTACATCATACTTCATCACCTTTGTGATCCATCTAGCACGCTTCTCGTTCATCTCTTTGTTCAAAAAAATCCTTGACACCTGGATGAGACACCATCGTCAATTGAATTTTGTTGTTAAACAACATGTGCTTGAATTTCTTCAAAGCTCGAATAACCACAAAGACATTTTTTCAATGAATGAGTATTTGAGCTCGTAGTCTTTGAGGGATTGACTGAAGAAAGTAATTGGTTGCTCCATCAAATCATCATTTTGTTGGGTGAGGATCCCTGAAATGCTCTCTTGACCTGAAAAAGCATAAAGGATAAATTATTTATCAAACCTGGGGTTCACTAGCATGGGATCTTGATAAATTACTATTTTGATAGCTTTAAAGCTCTCTCGTCCTTCCTTTGTCCATGAGAATGGCATGTTTTTCTTCAGCATGGTTGTCATTGGTTTAGCCAATGTCACAAATTGAGGAATGAATCTTTGCACAAAGTTTATGGTTCCCAGAAAACTCTGGAGACCCTTCTTATGACTTAGGAGAGACAAGGACATAATCGAACGAATCCTATATGGATCAATTGATAGTCCTTCCCTTTGAAACAACATGCCCCAAAAAATTTCCTTCATGCACTGTAAAAATACACTTCTTTGGATTGAGTGAAACTCCAAATTCCCTACACCTTCAGAAAACCTTCCTTAGATGCGGGATGTGATCATATGTATGCTTAGAATATAGTTATGTCATCTAGGTAAACCAAGATGATATCATTGATTAGTCCTTTAAACACCATATCCATGGCTCTTTGGAAAGTAGCCCCGGCATTGGACAATTTGAATGGCATTTTGTTGTAGGCATACGTGCCCCACTTATTAGTGAAAGCCATTTTGAATTGGTCGGATTCTTGTAATAGGATTTGATTATAACCCAAATATCCATCGAGCAAAGAAAATATTTGAGCTCCTACCACCGTTTTAAGGATCTGCTCCATTGATGGAAGAGGGTAATGGTCTTTCAATGACACACAATTCAAATCCCTAAAATCTACGCATAACCGAATCTCTCTGTTATTCTTCCTTACGGGCACCAGATTGGCTACCCAAGAGGAGTGCTTGATGGGGAAAATAATATAGGCCTCGATGAGTTTGGTTAGCTCTTTTCTCATTAGTGGCTCAATTTTGGGATTAATCGGCCTCTATTTCTAGCAAACTGGCTTGGCATTAGGATCTAGTTCAATGGTATGTTGTGCTAGACCTAGATCAAAACCACGCAGTCTTTATAGATCCATGTAAAGATGTCATGATACTCTTGAAATTTTTTGATGAAAGCTTCTTTCTCTTTGGAAGTACACACTTTTCCAATCTTTAAAAACTTCTCATGCGCTACCTCAACTTCCTCAAAATCCTCTTCTTTGACCACCATGTTAGAACTTTGTCTTTTGGCTTGATTATCTGAATTGAAAATGGATTCCAGAGTGACTAAGAATTTTGGTAGTTTATTGATTTTCAATTATATAATTTGATCACCATATGACTCTTGCAACCTATCTTGATTTCTTCTGCACAAACTCCACCTCTTCATGTAGGAAAAGGGCAATTTGTTTGTCACTATCAAACACTTGCCACCTACTCACATTATCGTGGATTGCGAGGTTGAACCAAAACTTTGACAAATTGTTTTCCTTCTTTCATGACAACAACAAGTATGTCATATTGTGAACCAATGTAGCAAGCAAGTCTATCAGCATCTTGATTCTAATTTCTAGGAACTGCATGGATTCTGAAAGCTTCGAAATATTCAATCAAGTCCTAGACTCGGTTCTTGTATGATCTTAAGAGATCATTCTTGGATGCACTATGTAACGTCACTTGATGGAAAACTAACTCACTGTCTCCAAAAATAGTAAGGGCTTTGATCCCCTTCTTTTGGGCTAGTTGAATTCCTTGCACAAGGGCCTGTATTTAGCAACATTGTTAGTGCAACTAAACTGCAACCAAAAATATGAGAAGTACTTATCTCCCTCTAGAGAAATCAACATAACACTAGTACCAGATCCATTCTTACTTCTCGAGCCATCGAAGAAAAATTCCATAGTCCTTTCGAATCGTTTGGTGTTTTGATGAGTTGCGGTATGATTGTATCTTCTTCATGAATGTAGTATGTACCCAATCTTGTTTCTTCCAAAAGTAGCAAACCAACTTCTTATTTTGCCAACACATCAGTGTAGGGATCATACTAATGATCTCCACTTACTTCATCTAGCAAAATATTGGGGACTTCTTCAACGAGAGTGGTTGGTTCATGATCAACATATTCTTCTTCCGGATCTCCGATGGTGTAATTCCCATTTATAGGACTAGCAAGTGTAGGTTTCTACATGATTATGGCAGATTGGTTCCACCCTTATAGTCACTTTAGTTCCGTATCGAGTCCTAAGAATCATATGTGACCAATCGGCTGATAGATAACCACCCATCTTGGCAGTGAAATATCGTGATAGGAAAATGGCAAAGAGAGGAGGAAGATCAATGACTGATATGTCTTGGGTAAATGAAAACTTGGGCATGCATGGATGGTAAGTTGAAGTCCTTTGATAACTCCAATAGTCTTAATAGCTGTGTCATCCAACTGAAAAAATCCTCTTGTAATTGGCGATATATTGTATGCCTAGTACATCTGCAATTTGTTTGGGCATGATTGAGCTACTGGCACCAGAATCAATCATGTAATTGTGCACCAGGTGATTTCAATGATCAAGGAAATATAGAATGGTGGTGGTTTGTTTGATTTAGGAATACTTTTCCCTTCTGGTTGACACAAAATCATAGCAGTTTTTGCTCCATGACTTGATGATCCACCGGTTATACCAAAATTGTTCAGAGCTTCTTGCAACAAGTTTCTTTGAGAAGGAATTGAGAGTGCATCCCACATAGTAATGCTCAGGTTGGTTTTCTTCATCTGTTCCACTATGTTGAAGGTAATTTATCCTAATTTTTGACACTTTTTTGAGCATTAGGATCCTCCTTTGGAAAATGCTTGTTGGGTACCGTGATGCCTGATGAACTTTCTTTTCTTGCGGCTTGGCTAATAGGTATTTCTGGTGGTTTCTTTCCCATGTCTTTATCAACCGCCACTTGTGTCTAAGGTTGTGAAGTGGATGTTTGATCAGCTTTGGAAGTTTGAGGTTCCATTTCTCTCTTCTTGGAATGAGTTTTTTCCACTACTGATGAGGAATTTGTATTCAACCCGCAAAAATCTTCTGCTTTCCAATTTAGCAAAGTGGTTTCTTCAGGTGCTGCGGTTGATCTATTGTTTCTTGCGTAGATGTGTTCTCTATTTTCTTAGAAGGGGTAGATATGCTTTGAACCATAAGGGCCTAGCCAAGAACTCCATTTGGAAAATATTTTGATTGTGGGGTTGAGAACAAGGGTAGCACCATTCGTAGTCTTGGACTAGATTGTTCTGGACAGGTACAATGGCTCTAGATGAACTAGTAGCAAGAGGGTTCTGAAATTTCAAAGGTCTGACATTCACAGCTTGATTTGTAGCTTGATTTTACAGCTGATTGTTCCCTTGAAAAGGAGGATGGTTAGCCTGATACTGCTGATTTTGTGGCTGATATGGATGATTGTATTGAAACTGTTGCCTCTTGAGTGTAACAAGCTCATTTCCAAATGTTTGCAGTAGTGACTTGACTTCAAATAGATCATTTGAAGAGGTAGGGGTAGACTAATTTGGTTGATTAGAGGCTGCTAGAATAGGAGCAATGATAGGCTGATTATTTGTAAGATCCGGAGACAACGGCATTGGTGGTCGTGGAGCTATCTTTCTAGCTTGAATCAAGGAATTTTCTGCTCTTATGGAAACATCATAGGCATCAGGTAATGTAGCCCCTCCCATGGACTAGATCAAGACTACTACATCACTATTCAAGGCTCACAAATAATACAAGAATGCATTATGTGTAGAAGGCTTTACAAGTGCTGGAATCCTATTCCAGGTCCTGTGGAATCGGAAGTTGAATTCACTCATGTATTCTTGGGGAGCTCTCTTCATGGTAGTGAGTTGTTCCAAAAGTGAAATATTATCACTCTTATCTTCAAACTATTTACAGATATTTTCTCCTAATTCATCCCAAGTGGTTATGCTGCCAACACTTAACCCTCAAAACCATTGAAGTGCTTTTCCCTTAAAAGAGGTAGCAAGAAGTCTAACTGCAACATTGTCCTCTATGACATTATGTATGGCACAAATGCTAGCTACATCAAGAATATGTTCCATTGGAGTAACGTGAGTTTCCCCTATGTAAAAGGGTAAAATTTTGAGTGTTGCAACAGGTATAGGGTCACGTTGAGCCAATAGAAGAGGACTACTTGCATTGAAAGGGGGAAAAATTTGGTTTCATGCCATAGTAGCAAGAGGTTGATTATTCCTTGGTGGAGTGAACCTTCCGTATGGAGGAGTTGAATGACCCCTATGAGGTAGAGCTGCAATTGGTGATGTTGAAACGCCTCTTCATCTTCTCTTTGGAGGAGACAAGGAAAGTTTGATATGATGATAATTTCCTTTCTTTAAAGAAGCTCTTATTTGAATTCTTTACATAAGTTAACACACTGATATTTGGAATCCAGAGATATAGAGTCACCAGGTACTTTGACTTGTGTAAGTGAGAAGAGAAGTACCAACTCTTTGTCCCACCAGGCGTGCCAAAAAATGTTGTCGCCAAATCATTGCACCCTCGAATGGCCAAAATGTGAACAAGATGTTTAGTGTGATTGGGACACATGGGATCACCTCTCAAGTTGTGGGAATTGGGCTCGAGGTGAACCTTCGAAGAAATACTGACTTCCTCTTCCTAAACTAAATGTTGTACTATTCTGGTGTGATAAAAATGCTATCTAGTCCAATGCTAACATTTTCATGGGGTTTTAGGGAAAGAGATTTATAGAAATGAAACTATACTAGGGATGGTGATGCACCAAATAAAGGGGTGTTACTGGACTCGTGAAGGGTTAATTTGAAGAGGGGTATCGCACCACAGTCAACTTCACCTACCTGCAACTTAGAGAGGGTACATGCTACCACAGAATAAGAGACATGCATTCCCTTTGTTAAACTTGATTAGAAAGAGCAATATATCGTTTTCCAGTGAAGGAGGATGAACTCAAGAAGGGTGAATGGACACCACAACTCAACTACAAATCCACTTCTCCTATGGACAAAAATGAGTCTGTCCAAGTAATCTTCCATATTTTCATCTTCTTTTTGTCTCATCTAAAATAACTCTTCCCTCCTATCTCATCCCTTGCAATAGTCTTGGTATTTTTCTAAAAGGAAGTCTTTATCTATTCCTACGAATGAATGGAATTAGAGGGAAATCCCATAAGCCACCTCATGGCAGAGTCCTTGAGGGTGGAAGGAAAGAGCTTGATTTTCTGGTTATCTATTTTGTATTCATATGTTTGGCAGAGGACTTTGAATTCAAACAAGAATTGGTCTGGATCTTTTGTGGACATTTCTTAAAATATAGGAAGAATAGATGGGGAAATGTTTTTCATAGGTGCTTCCTCGTCCTCATTTAAGAAAATGGGATAGGTAAAGGTTTTACCCAAGGGTTTATCATCATTGTCTCCATTGTCTCCCATTTATGCAAGTTGTTTAGGTTTTGGATAATTTGATTGATACTATTCAAAGTGTCATCTCAAGAGTAGTATTAGATTCAGTGTCACTCTCAGGAGTAGTGTTATCAATGTTTACTACACATTCTCCTATTGGGGATATTCTTGAGTGTTGCTAGTGTTATATCCCTCTAGATTCCCTTGACATGTGCATCAATTTTTATCTTTAAGGTCAATCTTTGGATCACTCTGGTTTCATGGATCAACTCCAATTGCACCCATAACATAAAATATGAATAGAATGGCGTGTTTTTCTTATGGTGTCCCCAATAATGGCACCAAAAATGATGGGTTTTTGTAACTTCTAATCATTTAATCAACCTATTCAAAAGTTAATGTCATTATAGACAGGGCTATGTTCAAGGTTGTATGCACAAAATTTTGATATGCATCTCAAGACTTATGGTGGTTTTATTTTTGGGGGCTTTTGTTTAGTGTCATTTTTCTTGTCTTCACTACTTAACTACTGAAAGCAAGTAAAATATCTAAACTACTGAATGTTAAAGCTTCTAATCTATGGAGAACAAATTATATGAACTGCATCTACTCTCTTTGAAACAAAGTTGCTAAAATGAAATGCTTGTTAAAGGAAATGTTTACTTGAAATGAAATACTTGCTTAAATCAAATGACAATAAAGGGAATGTGTTGAAACAAAGAAATACAAGATTGCATTCAGATAATCATCAAACCAAGATACTGAAACTGAAACTGAGAAAATATAAATATCTTGCATGAAATACCAGTCCTTCAATCTCCTCAGTCGAGTGGGCCCTTGCTCTACTTCGGGATTGAGGCTCTCAACACAAACATATACTCAAAATAACATGTATTATATTGATCAAAATAAGTTCATCACATACTCTAGAGTGCAACTGAAAATAAATTCTTCTATTAACTATCGTAATACTGTAAAAAGACTAAGTAACAGTTCAAAGGAGGTTTATTATAGACACAATTGATTACAACACATGCCACAAATATAGGTAATAAATTAACTAATAACAATTTCATAAAATTTCCATGACACCCTATAATTCTGCTGGAAACAGGGGCCCTCGTTTATAGTTGGTTGTGGGTCAATCCTCCAAAATGGTGTAGTGGTTGTAGACTTGGTCTCCTTGACTCCAAGTGCTCAAAATGGTAGAAAATGTGCCTCATCAGCCTGCATGTCACCAAATCACTCTACAAAGTAGTTAGTGAAAGTTCCATTGGTCATTAGTTCACATAAGACAAAATAAGGGGAAATGCATCACTTTCTACTTTAGATATAGCTATTTAGAACATTCTCATGCATAGATTAATGTTTTTAGGACTAAAATGTATAGTTATATAGATGTTATAATGAGTCAATTTATGGACTCATCAATAGAGGTCATATGGGCAATCTTAGGGTGCCCTGTGCACTCCCGATCCTTTCCCACTTCACTACCATATTTTGGGAACTTTCTATACGTTTGAGCTTTCTATCTTTTTGGTGGTCATCCTCTTCAAGGTTAATTACAAAACTAGAACAAGAGAACAATATAAATATAAATTTATGAGACCATAATGAGGGACCAAACACTAGTCACTACTATCACCACCTAAGGTTACATCCATCCAAGGCTCCATTTGCATCCATTAAGTTTCATCACAAGGGAGAAGGTTGGTTCATCTGCATCACACTGCATAGGAGGGAAGTTTATTCTACTCCATCCACCATTTTATTACATTTATACATCTAGTTATAGCTCATTACTTTAGAAAGTGCAATTGGCACAAGAGCACCTAAGGCACGAATTTCACACACACACACACACCTAGAACTACATTTGGGTCTCAAATGTAGTGCAACGCTTCGATTAGTAAGTCCACCGTTATGGCTGCTAAGGATAGTCTGACCACTTCATATGCATCTTTCATTTTTAGGATTTTTATGATTGGTTTCAGGTTTTGTAGGTCTCTCCTTCATCCTTTATTACCAGCAACATCCAGTGCAGTGTAGGGAAACACAAGTGATAGGAAGCGAATGTTTCGTATCATCTAGCGAACCTATGATTTATTAGTTTGTACCTCCTTTAAAGACCAAGGCACCCATAACTCATACTAGGGTTCCCTAGGAACCCTCATCCTCCTCCAGGCACCCCAGTCCACCAAGATTGCTTAGATATGCACTTTTTTGGGCCTCGAACAATATTTTCCTAGTCTTATTTGTTTTATCATCTCTATGACACGTCTGTCAAAGCAAGTTAAATCAAATCGATAAGCTCTTTCCAACCCTACTTGTTAATTAGGGTTTCACATTTTTATTTACTTAGTTAATTGGGTCACTTTTTTTATTTAGTTTAGACAATTATTTCACTGTTGCACTTCTTAGATTAACTTTTAAAATTTAGATTTTAGTTAATCATTTTGGTGAACCCGATCTTCAAATACACTTTCTCCTTAGGATTTTTCTTCATATGCTCGTCACTCATAGTGGTCATTTTGGGTCTTTTCAATATTGTGAGCTTCCTTCATTCACTCGTAGGGTTTCCAAACCAATGGTTGATATCCCTACTGTAGCTACCATTGACAATCATTTGGATAATTCACACAATGTTCCTCTCCATGAAATAGAAGTGTCTGATAGTGAGAAGTCCTACAATGAAGACACTAATGTCAACCAAGATCAACTTAACACTATTACTAACTTTCAAAATCTTTGTGTGAAAATCCCACTCATCTCCCCAGTCTTACATGATCTAATTGATGCTAAGAGAACTCATGTGCTTTGACCTCTATAATTGCTCATTCTTTGGCTCTCATGGTCTCCACTACACCCACTTATGTCTCTGCTCCCATTCCTACAACCACCGCTCCCACCATTCACCCTAGCACCCCTAATATACAACTTGGCTCTTCCTCGAATACTCTTGATTTAACCTCTTTATATCAAGATTTGCAAACCCAAATTCACTAGCTCCAACTCACTACTTCTCATGCATCACCATCTTTAGACTCTACTTCATTGCTGCATACCCCTTTTGCACTATCTATCTTTGCTTATCCATTGCCACCTAATTTCATCTCTCCCAAATTACCCATCTTTAAAGGCCATGGTGACCCACAAGAGCATCTTCGAGATTTGCATGTAGCGTGTCTCGACTATGCGGATGATCATACTATACTCACTAAACATTTTCCTCGTAGTTTGCAAGATTATGTGATGCACTGGTTTTATGACCTACCTATCCATTCGGTAGTATCTTTCACGCATCTAGCTGATACTTTTCTTGCTCACTTATCTATTAACATTGGCTCTAATATCTCTTATGCTCAACTTGCACAACTTAAACAAGGGTCTAATGAACACTTGTTGGATTATGTCTTGCATTATAAAAACAACTTATCTAAGATGTCTAATATACTTTTGGATCCGAGCTTCAATACTTAATCACTTAGACTCTCTTGCCACCTCTCCGGAGAGTGTTCTTTTAGACCTTTCCTATTTTTGATCAGCTTTGTCATATTCTTAAGCGTTGTGAAACCAAACTCTTAGCTATCAAGCAGCTTAAGTATCAAGAAAAACATCATCCTCTATGCGATTTCAAGGTAATTCAACATTAAATCCATATATGACTAAACTATCGATACCAAAGTCATTGTCAACATAATACCCACTCCTAAGGAGCTTCAATCACAACCACTTAGGCATAGCTTTTCTAGGTTTAGTATCCCTCTGTGAGTTTTGTTACCACAATTGATCGATAGTAACCTTATTACATTGCCTTCTCCTCTACAAAATTATCTATCTTAGACAAAGGGAATAACTTTGATGAAAAATCCCACCGTGATTATCATCAATGAGTAGGACACTCTCTCGATCATTACTTTGAATAAGATTTCTCATTCAAGGTTTTATTAACAATGGTGAAATTGAGCTTCTAGAATCTACAACATCTCCACCTATCAATGAAAATCATAAGCTCAAAATCTTTAACAACCCTCTACCCAAACATGATACAAAATCAACTGACTCAATGGATAATTATGTCTATCATGTAGTTCCTCCTCCTGCATCAAGGGCTCTTGACTTTTTAGCTTCACATAATGACGCTTCTCCACGGGTCATCTACTTTTCTGACCATGATTATCATGTGAATTTCACATCTATTCATTTTCATATTAATGCATATGTTGGCTCAATCTCCATCAATAATACTGAGGTTGACCCATCATAGCCCATTAGTGCATGTTTTATTCCACTTCTTAAGGCTATCGGTTACCCTCTATCACAAATTGAATACACTATCAAAAAACCCTTTGGCATTGCCAAACTACAAATTATGGTTGGTCCTCTTACTATGCTTGTTCCTTACCTTTTTATAAACATAGTTCACGGAGTGCGACATGCTTCTTAGTCTCAATTGGATTCATCGGTCTCAATCTATCATCTCTATGAATCACTTGCAGATTAAATTTATTCACAACTAGGTTATTTCTATTGATGGTGTCCCTCCATCCACTCCATGGTTGTCATCTCCTCACACAGTAGTTAGCACATCACCTACTTCATCTAACACATCACACTCTATGTTATTCAAAGCACAATCTACTCCTAGTTCACCTACTCGCACATTATTTAGATGACCTCATCACTCCACTAGTCCTACACATAGGTATAGGCCCATTCCTAGGATAGTTACTACATCTGGCATCAATCACCACCTCGGTTTATTCCACATGGGTGTCCATCACCTTCACGCTCAACATCATGTAGGTCTCCATCACTAACACATTTTGTTACGCCATAACATTCATCATATATTCATTCATCGCATGCAAATAAACTTCATTCACTAGCACAACATCTGGATACTATACCACCACTATTAGAGCATGGTCATATGCTTTTGTCACCACATGCATCGGATGGAGGACCTTTGTACTTCATTTTCATTGGATATTTCATTCATTCATGCACACTTGGGGACTATAACATATAACACCCCCCATCATATTAGTGTCGGTGCATCTATCATATTTGCATTATCATACATCAATCTCCTAACCTAGACATAATTATCACACATTTTAGTGTCGTCATTACCCAATGACACACTCTTGTGATCTGGTTCACACTTGATTTGTTGAGGGCAAACTACACATGAACCCGACACACTACACAATAAGCACTACACATTGTGTTTATTCACACATCTCGCATCATACATCCTACCTTCTATATTTATTTTGCATCATTTCATAATTTGTGCATATATACATCACACATCACACTTTTATGGTCTACGATTCTAGCATAACATCTTACTCATTCTACATACTACATAGCACACATCTTCACATTACTAGTCTTCTTGCACCTACTACATTGCACACTATACATCGCATTTTTTACATTTTTACACATCACATGGTCATCTATTATCATCACACATACTACATCATATTATATGCATTGTAATCTCTACCTTATGACACACTTTAGTTCCTCGGTCCATACTCAATTGCCGATGGTTTACAAATAAAATGGACCTTATCATACTTACATGTTCATCATTCGACCTTCTATCATGCGACATTCCTAGGTTAGTGACATATGCTATAGGATAAATGGTCACCTAATCCTTCACCTTGTAGTGGTATACACTTTAGGCTACATCACCACTCCCTCTATTCATCTTGTCATGATATATGCTTCATTTATAGGGTCACATACACATCATCTCTAGGTCACATATCATCAACACGCACATACACACTTATCACAACACGTTAGACATAACACACACTTTGACCATTTCCCATGACGCACTCTCGTTTATGGTTCATTCTTGACTCGAGGGGAAAACCAAATGAACTCTTGCTGCATACAACTCCATTCAATTAGGGGGCATGTGGCTCCTATCATCCATCTTGCATTCCATTCCATCCATCCACAACATGTTGCATATCTTGGTTACTTTTACTCTTGCTCGCATTTGATTATTTATGTTCACTTTACTACACATGTAATTTATATATCTTGTAATTCATTTATCCTTCCATACACACATGCGTGTTCACATCTTTTTCTAGTTGTGATCGCAGATACAAGTCTCTTACATGCGACATGGATGTTCGTCTTCTACTACTTGTATAATGATTGTTGTGGCATCCACATTCGTACACTACAAGTGTTATTGTTCCATTTTTTCCTTAGCACTTTTCATTTACTTGGTTATATACACTTTAGAAATACTTGGTTATTTTTCTAACATGCTTAACAGTGCTTCATGTGCAGCATTTGTTTTGCATGATTACTTGCTTCCATGGATATCTTTTGTTTTTACTTTCTTGCCTTTGATTGCTATTGTATTCAGTCTTTACCCTTTGTTTGGTGTGCACACTTGTTTGTTTGTATGTGGCCATTATGGCCTTGAGTGTCTTGTAACATCATGAGTGATGTACCATATTTGTAACCTACTTTGGCGGTCTATATTGCTTTCTTGCATGTTTTCTTGCATTTTAGCTTATTCATTGTCTGTGTAGCTCACACTTGATTTTACATGGATGCTTGTTCATACTAACACTTGTTGTTAGTCACTTGTTTTCGTGCACCTTGGTTTCTATTAAGTGCATTCCCTTCCCCCTGGAGGGCACATTTTATGTGGACGGTCCTCTTTTAGGGCCACGTTATCCTATCAGTGATGTTGCATGCACCCCCAAAGAGGGGGCCATCATTTGGGGTTTTACAAACTACACAACACTTTCTAATGGTATAGCTCGGTTCGAGTTTCTATCTTTTACATTATGGGTTATATAGTGAGTGGGTTCAGACTAGTCTACAAACCCCATACATAATGAATTTTACAGGACATGGTTGTCCTTAGCATTCTAAGGAGAATTTATGCAACTAGAGGATACAACATATTTCCTCTCTACACTACTTCATCCAGTGGCATCAAATCACCCAAAAATGAGGCAGTCTAGAGATCTCTTCACACATATTCAGGGAAGTAGTTACAGGTTGGATAATAATGTAGCTTTCTCCCTACACTTCTTCGGCCGGGTGGCATGAGATCACCCAAAAAAATCACAAGTACATGATATCCTCTCTACACCCTTTCTCTCATCATAGATCAGGTGCACATGTTCCTTTTACATTTTTCATTTCCATTACATGCTTTTTACTATATACATGTGTCATTTACATGCATTTTTACATATATACATGTGTATTTGACTACTTAATCATCTTCTCCTTGTAGGTCCGACCATATGAGAAGTAAGTAGTCAACAACAACAATAATGGCATCGACAACAACAACATTTTGTGGTAGCACACACCTCATACTAACATGTAGGTACATCACACACATTGAAAACTACACACGCATTTCCACCCTAGGTTCACTCTCATCACTTTTTCTCTTTTACATCTTTAGCATCCATGCTCCTTGACACACTTTCTACATCACTCTACATGGACATCAGGTATGCATCTCTATCTACTTTATGTTACCGAGCATTCGCTCACCAACATAAAGTGGGGAAAATGTAGACACAAAATCACACACTTTGGGTATTATTTAGTCCCAATCTCATATTACTATTCATATGGTTTTTGAGTGAAGAAAGTACTAATTAACCCCATCTTTTGGCCATTTTACTTTACTTTTTTCATCACTTTCAACCTCCCATGCATACATGCCCAATCATTTTTTTGTTTTGCATCATTTTATCCCCGATTGAGGCACCGGTCTAATCTTGGGGTGCCCTTAACACCCTAATCCCATTTGGGGCTCGTTGATCCTTTTCCCACTTCATAGTCATATTTTTGGTGCTTTTTATCCATTTGAGATTTTTATCTTTTTGGTGGTCGACCTCTTTGGGGTTAATTATGAAATTATAACATAACCATATAAATATAAATTTATGAGACCATAATGAGGGACCAAACACTAGTCACTACTATCACCACCTAAGGTTGCATCCATCTAGCTCCATCATAAGGGACAAGGTTGGTTCATCTGCATCACATTGCATAGGAGGGAAGTTTATTCTATTCCATCCACCATTTTATTACATTTCTACATCTAGTTATAGCTTGCTACTTCACAAAGTGCAACTGGCACAAGAGCACCTAGGGCACAACTTTTACACACACACCTAGAACTACATTTGGGTCTGAAATGTAGTGCAACGTTTAGTTAGTAAGTCCACCATTGTGGCCACTTGAGCATGATTTGACCCCTTTGTATGCATATTTATTTTTTAGGGTTTTGATGCTTGGCTTGGGTTTTTCAGGTCTCTCCTTCATCTTTCATTACCGAAACATCGACGCAATGCAACGAAACACATGTGACATGTAGCTAAGGCTTCAAATCATCTAGCAGCCCTATGATTTATGCTTTTAAACCTCATGCACAGACAGGGCACCCAAAACTCATACTAGGGTGCCCCAAGCGCCCTCATCCTCCTCTAGGCACCCCATTCCACTAAGATTTCTCAAATCTACACTTTTCTGGGTCTCAACACAATCATTTCCTCCTCCTATTTATTGAATCATCTCTACAAAAACAGTCCATCAAGTTCATCGAATCAACTAAGCTCTTTCCAACCCTACTTACTAATTAGGATTTCACATTTTTATTTACTTAGTTGTTTGGTTCACTTTCCTTATTTAGTCTAGAAAATTATTTCACTGTTGTACTTCTTAGATTAAATTTTGAAATTCATATTTTAGTTAATCATTATATATGTGTGAGTTTATTGATCTAATGTGTTTTTCTTATTAATGCTTTTATTATGTTAATTGCTTAAATTGTTTATCATAATGCAAAAACAAGATGAGATCGGTATTCTCTAGCACCTCGGTTAAGATGGCCAAGGTTTCTAATTTGGTGTGCTAGGTCAATGTGAGGGTTGAATAACTATGTGCGCTAGTATGAAATTTTTTCACATGCATCGAGTATGATTTTGTAGTTACGACTAAATGCACAACAACCAATATATTGCAAAAGTATTGGTAAGAATTTTTATTTCATTAATGATGTTATAAAGTTTATGTGGGTTTTTTGTTAAAAGCAAAAATTGAAGCTTATTTAATTTTTATAAATTTTGAATATTTGGTTGAAAAATAAAGTGGACATTCCATCGAAACCTTAAGAACAAATAGAGGTGGATAATTTTTTTCTAATGATTTTTTTAGTTTTGTTCTTCACAAGGCATCAAGAGGCAGTTAACAACTCCTTACACACCACAATAAAATGGTGTGGTTGAAAGAAAGAATAATATCATCATGGAATTAACAAGGAATATGTTGGGAAATAAGCACATGGTAAGATGTTTTTGGGATGAAGCAATAAATACTACAATTTACGTCATAAATAGCAGTCCCACAATGGTGATCAAAGACAAAACACCTTATAAAGCTTTGTATGGTTCAAAAATACATGTATCTCATTTAAAGGTATTTTTCATTTAGTTTTTTTCCATGTTCCGAATTAAAAAAGGAAAAAAATGGATCCTAAGAGTGTAGCTCATATTTTCATTGGTTATAATGATGAAAGAAATAATAAAAATTGTATAATCCTACTAGTAAAACTTAAGTTATTTCAAGGGATTGTAAAAAAAAAAAAAAAAGAATGAGATGTATGTTGATCTTGATAATGTAGCTAAGAGGGTAATAAGTGAAGGGAGAATCTCCTTAAATAATATTTTAGGACTTAAAAAGTCCTACACAGGTTTCTAATGCTATAGGAAACAATATTATCTCTTTACAAGAGACTAGTCATCCATCTATAACAACTCCAAGTAAGCACAAGTGGTTGTTGAATCCATATCCAAAAAATCAAATATTGGATCATAATTATGAGATAATGATTACAAGGCTACAATATCAACAAGGTAATTTATTTGATGATGCATATGATAAAAATACTATGTTTGCATTATTTTCTATGACTAATGAACCTAGAAGTTTTGAAGAAGCTAGTCAAATGAAATAGTGGGTTGATTCTATGAAATTTGAGATAGATTCCATTGACAGGAATGATACTTTGACAATTAATCATCGTCCTATTGATAAGGGTGTCATTTGTACCAAGTGGGTCTATAATACCTAAATAAATAATGATGCTACAATTGATAAGTTAAAATCTATACTTTTTGCAAAAATATTTGCACAAGCTTTTGGTGTTGATTATGAGGATACTTATGCTCTTGTTGCAAGAAAAGATACTACAAGATTAATTATTTCAATTTCTACTCATAAATTTTAGAAAATAAATCAAATAGATATAAAGAGTGCATTCCTAAATGAAGTGATTGAAGAAGAAGCCTATGTGGAGCTACCACGAGGATTTGAGGTAAAGGGTAAAGAAATTTTGGTATACAATTTTAAGAAGGTCCTTTATGGGCTCAAAAATATCCAAGATCATGGTACTCAAGAATTGATAATTGGTTTTTGGAACAAGGCTTTGTAAGAAGTCAAAATGAGCTAAATTTTTACATAAAATCATTCATTTTTAATGTTTTGTATGTTTGCCTCTATGTAGATGATTTGATATTCATAGATAGCTCTATGGAGATGTTTTATAGATTCAAGGAAGATATGAAAAAAAAATTGTGATGAGTGATATGGAATTATGAAGTTTTTTCTATGTATGTATGTCCATCAAAAGAAAGAGGAATTATTTATTTGTCAAGAAAAATATGTCCAAGATATGTTGTTGAAGTTCAATCTTCAAGATTCTAAGGCTATGGATACTCCAATTACAAGTGGAGAAAAAAAAGAAAGAGGATGAAAGCCATTTTTATGATATACTTACCAAGGGATTGCTAAAGCACGCGCATCAAAGACTCAAGCAAATGATTGGATTTTTTTCCTTTGCATCAAAGGGGAATGTTGGAAATGATGCCAATTTTGGCATTTGAAATTATGCTAAATTTAGACAATTTCAATTTTTAGAAATACTCTAAAATAGAATTTTAGGATGTTTTAAGGACTTATTTATTTTTATTCATGTGTTTTTTTAGTCAAGTAGGACCAAATAAGTGATTTTTAGTGATTTCCTAAAAATAGTTGAAAAAGCTAAAAATAGACTATCAATTGTCAATTTCATTAAGTACAAATTATTGTGTAGTCATCCCCAAAGAGGTAGGGGATAATTTTCAAGTTAATATATGAAAATATTCTAATTTTATGATGATCTCTATTTTTAGGGACCTTGGGGTGCATTCTTTAGGAGAAAGCTATAATTAGGCTTTGAATGCATGCCTAGCTTGCATAATTCTATTCCGAGAAAAGATTCTTGCATGTTGACTTTGTCCATGGATTGCATGAGTCTATTTTTGAGTTAAGCTGGAAGTCCAAAATTAATTTAGGATTATTTTATATTATTAGTGGTTCTATTTTGAGTTTAACTTGTTTTGCAAGTCAAGTTGTAATTGACAAATTTATCCTTTTTGTGTTAATAAAAGCATGACCAAAAGGAAGGTGCCATAGTACTCTATTATTGTAATTTCTACAAGTGTTTTATACTAGATTTTATCACAGGTATTCAGATTTAATAACCATCAATCTTTCAAAACTTATTTTGAAGTTCAGTGGTGCATACATAACACAATTTGACCATCAAATACACAAGCAATTACACTAGCTTAACCACTAGTTTTCTTGGGCCTTGTTTGGATGATATAGAGCTTCTTTATGGGTTATATTAGATGTTAATCAACACTTCAAGTTTTTGGTTTTTATCCTTCCATATCCATTCTCACCTTTCATCAAAGTAACATATAATTAAAAATTACTTGTATAACACATGGGGATGCCACAAAGAGAGTAGTGTAAGGAAACACGTTGGATTTAATCAGCATGTAACAATTTATGAATGTTCTACATCAAGCTTAAGATACCTCGTGAACATATGTGTGTAAATAATATATATTTTATCTATAAAATTAATGTAACAAACATCATGTATAAAGTAACAAGCTAGCCAAGAAAACTACAACAAGTCCTAATTTTGTATTTTTTTTTCATATTTGAATGTTTTTTTATGATGTGAATATTTGAATGTTTTGGAAGTGCTTTAGATATAACCATATTGAAAAAAGGGGATAACGCAACATTTACCTAATAAGGGCCTTATGAGAGGCATATCACATGCAATGGATAGAGGGGATGTAAGCCCTAAAAGTATCAACATAGATGAAGTGTGCTCATGAATGATTTGTGTATAAGCTACAGATATCTGTCATAGGGGAGCCGGGGTAGGAAGAGCCACAAGAGGTAATGGTGAGAAGATACTTGATTCAAATATATAGGAGAGTGTATTTAGTGGCAAGTAATATGTACATCTAGGGGTTTAATATAAATCCAAAGGGTGAGGTGATAACCACCATGAAAAAATGGCATAACTGTATAAACAAGGAATATGTATGATGCCGGGAAAATGTATGTAAACCAAGAGTGTAAATTTGGAACATAGTATCTAAAAAATCCAAATAACTACAATAATGATGGGAAACATATAAAATTATAGCCAAAATTAATCCATTTATGGCTTAACATGATGAATCTTATGGGAATTAAAAAAGTTAACAATAGGTGGCATACCATATTTAGAGAGAAGCTTAAATAAAGTGAAAAAAATATGCAACATGGATCAAATGATCATTACTATGCAAAAAAAATATATCTATGTAGTATTGATCACCCCGAAGATAGGGATGGATCCATGTTATCAATAACACTAGGCAGAGCAACCCATTAGAATGAACTATGGAAGTAGAATTTTATCAAATGGTATACTCTTGATGGTAACCATTTGTTGGTTAATGATGAAATTGATACATTGATGTTAAATATAGGGCGGGATTGAGAATAATTTTGTGAAAGAGAACCTAATCACGTGTCACATGAAGGAATTGAATTGGAAACCAAAAATGGGCTATCAATAGTAATGGGGTCAATCGTGAGACGTAGAATAATATGTCCTAATTTTGTAGTAGTATCAAATGCTAAGTGCTTTTTACTATTTCCAAGAAAGAAAAGCAATATGAGAGTGCATAAATTATATGGAACAAATTATTTGATCATGATGTTATGAACAAGACATTTATTAATGAATTCTCGAATGTATAGTGTATCAAAAATATAGGTATTATCGATATTAGTGTCATCAAAAGTAATATTAAACCACTAGGGTAAGAGGGCATCTACTAATTGGTCGAAAAAGATGAAGGAGGTACCACATGATAATTGGAATACCGTCTAAAGGAGGTTTAGCAATATGATTATAAATCCCTAGGTCATGTAATCGAGCATCATATTGAGTATGGTTTCATTGAGGTGTGTCGTGATATTCAATAAAAACATCAAAGAGATCTTGTATAACATGGAAATCTTAACACATTGATAAGTAAGATGGAAAAAACACCAACGAAAGTCATGCGAGAATTAACATCAAATTTATTACCATGAGGTGTACTTATATCAAGCTTAAGTTATGGGGAAGATATTCAAGGTTATATGTAAGTAATTATTGAAGCACTTCTTGCAGTGCACAAGGTAAATAAGTGAAGTGTCATTGAGAGGTTTGTAATTGTAACATTGCGGGTTATAGGACATGTGAGTTAGCATGAAAAGACACAAGTTAATCTTGTTGTAATTATATAACTCGAGGTTGTAAATAAAAAACAAGGGATTTAAGATCTTGGGTAGTAGTAGAGGCTACTACTATTCTCATAAGAGTGATCTGTACACTAGGTGGATATTTCATACTAGGATTCACCAATGCATACCTCAGTGTCTAGCTTACAAAAAGATTTTAAAATAACTCAATTGTATACCAAACAGAGCTATGAAGACTTGTAAAATAATTTACACAATATTAAACACACCTATATAAGAAGTATAAAAATTTGCAAACCCATGTGAAAAAATGTTTATCTTGAAGAAACCAAAAATGGGAAAAAAAAAATAAGTGGGTGAGGTAATTGCACTCCCCTTTCACTATGTAATTCACTCAAATATACAAAATGTTTCCATTAATGGCCATCATGGAGTTGATATTTCACTCTCTCTAAAACTTTCACAACAAAAATACTAAAACTTTTTCCAACACTTCTAACAATAACCCACAAGAGCAATCCTTCATTTCTAGGAAAATCACTAACTCCCTAGAAAAAGAATCAATCTTTCTCACCAACAATAGAGGGAATCCAAATCTATAACGTATATTACATTATTTATTGTAAATGACATCCATTAGACTTGGATTAATTCCTTCGCCTTATAAATCCACCAAAAAAATCCAAAAATAGCTCATGGAAATTGAAACTTTTCAACCATTTCAAATTAACTTTTTCGGACTATAAACAAAACTACGGCCTTCTCGTAAGAGGTGGTTATGTAATCTCCACCGATGAATGCATAACTACCACTAATTAATACACAACCTCCACTTTGATTATTTCATGTTTTCCATTAATGAATGCATAACTACCAAGGTGATTTTTTATCAATGAGAATTTCTCTAAATTCTAGAGGCCATTGCATTTTCATACAAACTTGAAATTGGGTGTCAATTTTTTTAAGTGTGTATATTTTTAATACGAATCCAAATATGTCATCAAAACATATATTTTATATTATTATTTTAGAATAAATTTCTCTTAAAGTTTACAATGCAAATTACATGAATTTTGCATATCTTAGATCCGAATTTGGCTCATACCTTGCCAATTTGAGAATTTTAAGTCCCTAAAAGATTTGGTAACTAAAATTGAGGAAATTTCATCCCCCGTCTCTTCCCTATCTTTTAGGTGCATCTTGTGAACTCCAATATTTTGTTCCATCTTGTGTGTTCAAATTCCTTCCATCAAAGAATGTTAAATACCACAACTAGTTAGAAAACATCCATATATAAAAATCCCCTTCTTAGTAGATATGTCATGCAACAGTTTACACCAATCAATCCCCTTATATTTCAAAAGGAGCAAAGACATCGTTCCACAACAAATCATGACCTTGAGATAAAATTACGAAGGAGATATGAGATTTCCCTTCATATGAATGGATAATGTATCTCTTCCCATTCTTGACTAACCAATATTTATTCACCCTCCACATGAAGATTGCATCACACTCATACATGTATGGGATGCTAAAGACAATACCAAAAACATCCATAAGTACTTCATCCAAAACAACATTGTTAATCAAATGTTTATCTATATAAAAATTGACATTACATTGCTTGGAAACCTTACTCTCTTTTCCTTTCTTCACCCAACCTAATGTATAAGGATTAGGATGATTTTCCACTTCTAATTTAAGTCTATTTACTATATCACTTCTAATTAATTCTTCTTGAGAACATGAATGAAAAGGAGCCTCTACCTTTGTATTCTTAATATGAAATTTGATATAAAAATGAGATCAATGCTCAATTTTTAGTCATTCCCAAAATAACATAATACATATTTATAGGAATTATCCTATAACCACTCCAAAAACTTCTCACACTAAATCTAGGCAAGTTGTTCAACAACCTTTATTCTCTCCCCTAGAATATCTATCTCACACACACACCTATTCTCACATACTACCATCAATAATTTAACTAATACAAATATTATTTCTCACCACAAATGTGAGCACTAAAACAAATATTTTTTAACATTCCCCCCTTAATGCTGACATGGGGAGAGGAAACAAACCATACAATTGTAGACTAGATTAGTATAGAAATTCTTCATCACATGGAAAGTGTTCATCAATAGCATGGGAAGTGTGTTCTTCGTGGTTTTCTTATTTAGTTACCATGGCCTTTTCATGTAGCTTTCCATCAACGATATCTTATCATATTTTTTTACAATTCAAAAGGAGATGTCCTATCTTCTTACAATAGAAACATGTGTTTTTTTTTGACATGTTTTAATCTCTTGTTTGAAGTGTTGAGATTTTTACAATGAACACTTCTTCTTCCTCTATAACATTTCTTTCCACATCAAGTAGAGTTTTATAGTGTTTTCTAAAGTTGGATTCAATTTACTCGGAGTAAACACCATGTTGGACATACTACTAAGAATGTTATTTAGTAATGTGGCCTTTGTGTTATTATCTTTGATAGGTTCATCTATGCCACCTAATTGGGTCATTAAAGAATGAAACTTGCTAATGTGAGATACTAAATCTCCCCCTTCTTCCATCTTTAACTTGTACAAATTTTGCTTCATTACCATCTTGTGACTGAACAATGTGTTTAATGATTCCCATACTTATTTTACATATTTATTGAATACCACATGATGCAAATAGGGCTTTGACGATCCATGTCCAATGGTAGCCAAGGAATTCTTATCTTCGACCTTCCACTTGTTGAGATTGTTAAGATCTGTAGGTTTCTCAACATAACCATCAATGATTCCCCAAACATATATTTCAATAAGTAATAATTGTATTTGGATCTGCCATGCATGAAATTAATTTCCTTCATACTTCTCGATTGAATTTAATCTATCCATTTTACCCGCTTAGGGACGTCAGTTTTAACTCATATTGCATCCTTACAAAAGATTTTTAAACAAAAAATCTATATCTTTTTCAAAAAAATCCAATATATGAAAAATATATATATTCAATTTTTTTGTGAGATTACCTAAAAAATCATTAAAGAGAAATCTTCTCCAAAATAAAAATTTTCAAAACCCAATATCACGGGTGACTTTGCTCTCTTAGGTTTTTTTCATGCTTTCACTTGCCATCTCGAGCTACCAAAACTATGTGTCCATAGATTTTTTAGAGGTATCATGTTGGTCATATCATAGTGTCTTTTGGCTAGTTTCCCACCACTAAGGAGGTTCTTTTCCTTTAAATGGCCAACTCTCCTTCCATTGCAACATCTATTGCAACTAGTGGAAATGACTCCCAAGTGCGCGTGAAAGTTTGTCTTTGAGGGTTTGTGATGAGGTATGGACTCTGAATCCCCCGGATGTGATTATTTCTGATGAATGTTTATATATTTTGGTCTAATGGTACCAAAACCATTGCGTTATCGCTTATTTTGTGGCCACATTCCTCAAAATCCTACCTATAGATCTGGATGAAAAACCATTAGGAGTCCTATGGTATCCTGGTTTCAGGTGTCTACAACCTCACCAAGGGTTTTTATCCCTTATGCTTAAAGAATCGTGTTGCTACTTGGAAAACACCTTGCTTGTTCTTTCACCATGACACCAAGATTTTAATCCTTCTAGCCAAGTCTCGTAAAAAATACCTGTCTGGATTGAACTTCTTGGCCTTCCCATTCATCTCTTGTCCTTCCTGTTAGATATTGTGAAACCCATTGGCATGATGGTTTTCCGTGAATAAGATCATTTTATTCACTCAACCCAACAAGCACATGTGTGTTGAAGTTGACCTTGTAAAAGATTCGCGGGACCATCTGGATATTCAGATTGGGTCCCTATGTATCTCTCAAAAGGTGGTTTATTTTAATCTCCCCAACACGTGTTTTGTTGTTAATCCCCACACCATCACATTTTCAATTTTCCACTTTCGGCCCACTCCAATCTAGATGCAATGCAACCCACGATTTCTAAGCCCAAAGTTGACCCTCCAACTGATGGTTGCACCGTGGTCAGGAATAAAAAAATCTCTAGTGAGAAACCATCTACTAAGGTTCCACCTACTAACCCTCCCCTCCTCCGTCTAGGAATAATTCAGGATCGGAGCCACCCCGACAGTTAGTTTCCATTCCTTCCAAACCCCCATAGAGCCAAGATGCTTTGGCCAATTCAGAGAATAATAGGAATCTTGCATTAAATTATCTTCCTCTACATCGCTCTCATAGGCCACCTAGAGAGGTGTCTCATGGTGGGCAAGGGGATAATGAGGCCAAATGCCGCTCCATTCATATTAAGCATTCTAATTCAGACCAACTTCTTCTTGCCAATAATTTTTCCATTCTCGACTCTGAGGATGGAATTCCTAACGAGCAAGGGAATATGATATGTTTGATTTTTCATGAATTTCATGTCATGGAATGTTTGGGGTCTAATGAGCCCTCACGAAAATTATCTTTTCATTTAGTTTGCCAGCTTATTAACAGTTTAGATATTATTTGTTTATAGGAAATTAAAATTTCTTGTTTTTTCTTCAGAATACTCTAACTTGCATTGCCCCAGATTTTACGCATTTTCACATGCAACACATTGATGGTAGAGGTGGTGCTATCATTTCCATTGCACCAAAATTTTTGGCATTAATCACTACCTCAGGCTAGGATCCTAGTAATAGGGTTGTTTGGGTGATTATGAGTATTAATGATCTTTCTTTTGGTATTCTTAATGTTTATGCCCCTAATGATGACTCTGAAAGAACAACTTTATGGAAATGGTTAGGTGATAACTTACTATTTGCTTATTGGTTGGTGTGTGGCGACTTTAATATGGTGGAGCACCCAGATGATAAATGTGGTACCCTTCCTATGCGTTGGTGTGTTGGTGAGCGTGCGACCTAGTATTATTTTAAAATTTATTGGGGCCTTTCCGATCCTTTGGTCAGACGGCGACATGAATTTAAAGCGCAATCTTAGTTTACTTGGACCAATCTTTGAAAATGATATGATCGGGTATTTAAAATACTTAACAAAGTGCATTTATTTCACAAAGAGGACTTTTTTATTTTTCCACGCAAGGCTCCTCTGTTATCAAGGTTTGGCCCGATGTGCTCTTGTCTAGCCACCATCCGATCACATTTAAGGTTTTTTGGTAGGGGACACCTCCCAAGGTGCCCAATACTCAATTTTATCTTAATGTCTCAATGTTGAGTCACCTTGGAGTGGTCCCACTCATCACCAAAGTTTTGAACATGGCACCACATCCACCATTTTCTGCCAGTTGGATTTCTTGGTGGGAGGCGGAGATTTAGCGCACCAACCGATTCCTCCTCGGTTCAATAAATAGGTTACTCAGTCCATAAGTGAGGTGATTCGACTCTGCACAAAGAATTAAAAATAATTTAGCTACTTCTTGAGGACAACCCTTTTGATACCCATCTATATCTCCAAGCAATAACATTCAAGATAAGCTCAAGCTCGTCAAATCTCACTTAGCCCATGGTGCTCGATTCGGTCAAGACTCCATCAAGCTTAGGGTGGGAGACAAAGCCTCTAAAATATTTTTAAAATCCCTCCAGGCCAAGCATGCTCGTCAATAGATCAAATCTATATATGATTCACACCAGTGGCTCACTAAGCTCCCAGAGATCACTCATGCTTTTGTCAAGCACTACCATATGGTTTTTCAAGCTCATGAGGATTTGGTTGAGCGAGAATATTCCTTGTAGATATGTATTGATGTGGTGCATGTTAAGATTTCACCCAGAGAGTGTGATTATTGCGACGCTTGTCTCACTTTGGATGATATTCATGTGTCCTTTCTCTATTTAGTGACGACAAGTCACCTGGTCTAGATGGTTTCCCATGTGAATTATACAAAGTGATTTCGTATTTTGTGGGACTAGATCTACTTCATGTTTATAATGAAGCTCTCCAAAATCATTCTCTTGGGAGTTTCATCAATCAAGGCAACATCAAGTTCATCCCTAAAGTTGGAAACCCTTAGCAGATAAATAATTGGTAGCCCATCACCCTCTTGAATGTTTCTTATAAAATTCTTTCCCAAACATTGGCTCTATGCATTGTTGATCTTCTACCCAAAATTATTTGTCTAGAGCATACTTTGGGTTTATGAAAGGCCAATACATTTTGGATAATCTCATTGTTGTTTGGGAAGGCATGGAATGGGCTCATGTTTCCTCATAGTAGCCTCTTTTCCTTAAAATTGATTTCGAGAAGGCTTATGATCGTATCAAATGGCCTTTCATCCTTTCCATGCTCAAATCCATTGGCTTTGGTGAATTCTCCGAGAATAGCCATCAATGCCTTGTTTTCTAATACGTCTTCCGGCTCACCATCAATGGTCACAAGTCCATTGTTATTGTCCTTTTCCTTTCTATCGCATGTGTTTCATCTCACGCAAACTCTTTTTTTCTTGTTGTTAACGCTTTGGTTTATTTAATTTCCCATCAGTGCTACTCAAGGTCGTACGCAGGGGATTTTCCTTCCTAATCATGTACCCCAACTTATCAATGGTAACTTTGTCGATGATTCTATTCTTATTATTGTTGAATATGAGAAAAAAAAATTCTAGGGTCTTTGAGTGCCTCTACACATTTTGTTTGGCTTCTTGCTCTAGCATTCAATTGGAAAAGTCTTTCTATCGACATAATTGTTTTCCTATCCTGGAATGGTTGAAGAACGCCCTTGAAAATGAATCATTCATGCCGAACAATTTAAATTCTTGGGCATTCCCTTTGCCTTTAATATTGATTCGGTGATGCTATGGTAGTATGTTATTAATACGGTGGAGCATAAAGTTACAAAGTAGTCCTCCAAACCCTTATGCTTAGCTAGTAAATTACAAGTTTGTACTAAGATTCTTGCCACTACTTATGTCTACTACTCGTGTGTTGGTTTCCTTCTCGCAATTTGTTTGCCAAATTTGTCAAGTCTATTACAAGACTTCTTATGGTGTTAAATTTTTGGTTTAGTTGGTTTTCATAGAGTTTTTTGGGATGTTTGTTATCTTCCTCACGACCAAGGTGGTATGGGAATATCATCGATGACTACCAATAAAACGTTTCTCTATGTTAAGTGGGTGATTCAAAGTGCTTGTTAGGAAATCAAGCTTGGAAAAAATTTCTTTGACATTGCGTTGAATCTAGAGCCCCTTACAAAAATAAGTGTTGGAATGATATTGGGCTACATTATCTTATTATCACTTCAGCTCCTGTCAAAATTACTAGTACCTTTGTTGCTAAAAGTATCTAGAAATCCTTCAAGCTAGTTAATCATTTGATGTGTTGAATTGGTGATGGTTTTCACACAGGGCTCTCTTTAAATTCTCGAAGCTTTAGTGGTCTCCAATCATCATCAAGGCAACCTTCCTCTTGTTGAAACTCGGACATTAAAGTTATCGGCTTCATCGCATGAGGGAACTCATACCATTTAGGAGTTGGTTAACCACAGAGACTGGATTTCTTAGCCCAAGCTCAAGATGAATTCAATCTTTCCAATTTAGACCTTTCATCTATATGAGAAATTGGGAGCTCCTATTGGATGTTATGTTCCACAAGTTGGGGCTTAAAGCTTCTACAACTTGGTGTTGTGATTGGTGGTGGAATCATGAAATTGTTTTCCTTTGATACAACACTAAAATAATCTATCAATTGTTGAGCCCACTCTCACCTTCCATTGAAAATCTCAATGCCGAGTAGGGGCTGCAATCCACGCATTCCACTTGGCTTTGTCATCTTTCCCGTACCTGTAATTCTCTTCTTGAGCCCAAAGTTAATCATTTCCTCTTATGTTTGGTTTACCAAGGTCTTCTGTGGGAGAACAAATTAGTCATATTGACATCCCTAATCCTAAATGCCCCTTTTGTTCTCACCCTAATTCATTTAAACACATATTTTGGTATTGTCCCCGCACTCAAGTGATTTGGCATTGGATCCATGCTCTTTTCAACACCCTGAATTCTTTCATTGGCATCTGGCCTTATTTGGTGATTTTAGCCCTTGGCCTCATTATATTGACACGCTTTGGCAATTGTTTCGTGCTTGTATTTTGTTTCATATTTGGAAAGCTCGTAATGCCTTAATTTTCAAGAAAGATCAATCTGTTATTTTTTTTCCACTAATGACAAAGTGGTCATTTTTTCTACTATGTGCATACAGATTCAAGCTCAAGATGCTAAGGTTTCCTTGGAGTTTTCTCATCTTCAAGAGCTTTTGGATCATTGGGAGAGTGCACCCTACACTATGAGTTGGGTCTGTCATATCCTCTTCGCCACCACCTCACCATCACCGCCTCAATGGCCGCCACTTGCAGGACCGCATCATAGAATCCACTCTCATAGCCACCGTTATGCCTCTCCTCAGTGTCATTCTTTAGCGTCATCCTTGTTTATACCTAGTTGGAGCCTACCTCCAAGGGGGAAGGACATTATTAGTTTTCCGCAGTGGGGCTCTCCATTGTTGGGCTTACTGACTATTGTTTGATCGCCTCCCCCTGGTTGGGGCATAATGGTTCCTTTACAAATGTAATTTCCATATCAATAAGGTTGGCATGTTTATCCTCCCTCAACAGAGCCAAATAATGGGTTGTTTATCCCTCCCCGGGATGATCCTCCTCCTCCTCCTAGTTTTGTGGCATGTGTTTGATGCTAGATGATTTGAAATTTTTATTGTACTCTACTTGACCTTTGGGATTTTTGATGTAGCCTACATGGCGTTCTTTTTTTCAAAGTGCCCTTGTGGCATTTTGTGTGACCGTGAGTTTCAATTTTCCCATTAGTATGCTGACTCTCTTTATTTTAAATTAATTTAAATTAAATTTCCAATATTAAAACCTAATATCACGTGTGAATAAACTTTTATCTTGGAGAATTCACAAGGGTTATTTTAAAATAATAAAAAAACCTCACCCGATTAGAGCAAGTTTGGAGGCTTCGGGCTTAGGGGGAGAGCACTAAAATAGATGTTGCATGCCTTTGGGTCTATGGAGCAGAGATGCCCTTGAGATAAATTTAATAATTGATCAATATAATTTTGAATAATGTTTAAATGAACTTGAGTCGTGAGTTAAGAGCCATAGATATAAGTAAACATAAGCCCGACCTTTAAAGGAGCAGATTGTAGAGTATTGAGGTTTTATATAAAGTCTCAATGCATCCAAGACATGAGATCCCAATGCATTTAAGAAGTTAGGGGTCAAATCCATATGAAGGATGGTATGGTGTTATATGGAAAGCCTTCAAATTTGGCTATAAATGTAAAAGGATGAGTTTCTCAATGTAACTACTTTTACTCTTCAATTACATCCGGCAAGGATCTATGCTAAATTTTTAACCTCACGCCATGATGGTAAACTAATCATAGGACCTATGTTGGATAGTAGGATATCATATATAGAATACTATGTCATGAGGATACTGTGAGGATCTTGAGAGGAAATGTGAGTGGGGTAGAACTTTGTCTATCTCCAATCGTGTTCGATAGAAGTCGATCAAGTTGTTTGAACTAAGACATAAAAATCGTGTCTCGTTAACTCTAGGAAGGGAATTTTCTACACAATCAATTCTTGTAACCGAGTGCTTGAATTCATTCCCTTTTACTACTCACTTTGGGATCTGCAAATCCTTCATGCAGATTTAAATGCCTAAGCCATTATACGGTGTATATATATACATATGTGTGTGTGTGTGTGTGTGTATGTGTGTGTGTGTGTGTGTGTGTGTGTGTGTGTATATCTTTGTATATACTCTCATAAAACTTTATATGTCTTAATTCACCAAATAAGAATATCAATATATAATACAAATAAATGACAACATGATTGTTTGTGGTCTACACAACTCCTCTTATTTTCAACAAATAAATGGTATGGAAAATAGAAGATCTTTCACATGTGGTGTACACTACTTAGATCTATTAAGACGAAGACCAAAATTGTAGAGAGGCCAAAAAAATATTCTCTAATACTGATTTAAAGAAATTTAAATCTTATCATAGGACTAACATCAAACAAATATAGTAGTAACAAACAAGATATAACATGAAAAGTATAAACAAGTGTGCAAAATAAGAGATAAGGGAATGAATTAGCTTATGTCAAGAGATTTGGGTTGATCATGGGCTAGAAAATCAATTCGAGAAGGTTGGATCTTGATTGTGTAGGATCTATTTGAGAAATTGGGATCTGGGACTTCTTTGAATAGAAGCATCCATAGGATGACAGGACCACCCTAGGTGGTAGTGTATGATCTAGGTGCTAGTGTCCTAGAAACAACTTTATTTTCTGGTCCTTTTAGGGTCTAAACTCGGTTCCTTACTTTTGTTGTTTTTCACTTTAGATCTATTGTATTGTTCTTGTATCGCACTTGTTCTTGCAAAACAAACCCTAACTACTTGCATAAATATCAAGAAAACATTATATGAAATAAATAATGCATATGCTTGAGTTGGAATGACCTCGATGGTCACCCTAATGTGATTGTCACCAATCATTACACTACATTTTAGACTCTATGTAGTTCGTGTGGGTGTGCAATTTGAATTTTGTCCTGAAACTAGGTTGCCCTTGTGTCATTCACACCAAGATAGAGGGATACAACTACTTTTCCCCCAAGATACAATATGTGATATGGAGTTCGAAATAACCCTTCCTCTGCAGGTGACTAACGCATCCCAAATGTATTCCTTTAGTATTTCTCCTTGTCCAGTGATATATAGTAAGTATTAGTTCCCAATCGCCTTGGTCCCTAATAGTCTTGAGTAAGTCATGTATATATGTGATTCCCTTGTTTGAATTTCATCATTAAAATTTGTAAATTTGACCCAAACTAATAAAGAGACTCTAGAAAAGACACCAAATGATTTGGAAATTCAAAATCAAGAAAAGGAGGGAAAGGGAAAAAATCACCAAAAGGGGACAATAATGCCTAGGCGCTCTTTACCTTAATGGGTGATATAGTGTCGAGATGCTCAGAATATGTAACAGTCAATACAGAGCTAGGTCACATGTCATTTAGTATCCAAAAGTAAAGTGGTCATTCTAGAAAAGTAAATAACAAGAGTTTGGGAGAGATAAAAGCAATGAAAAATAAAATAATTATTGTAAAAGTATAATCTTCTTGCTTAGGAATCGTGTATATAATGAAATACTTAGAGGTGAGATGTAAGTATAAAGTGTGTGATTTCATGACTACATTTTCCCCACTTTATTTTTTGAATGAATATTTGTTAGCATAAAGTATATAAGAAGAGTGTACCTTGTGGAGATTTGGAGAGACTTGTAATCAAGAGTGTGTCAAATGCTCAAGAGTTGTACTTGATATTACAGAATGAGATAGTAGAGTGTGCATCATGCAAAATCTAGAGGAGGATAAGGATCCTAGGGGTGACCTCTGTGTGTATAGTAGAATTGATGTATGTGTATGTTCCTTGGATATTTCCTTTTCTAGAGCGTCTTGTGCTTGAGATTGTTCCTTGTTCCATTTGTGTGTTGTCTTTTATTGGAGTAAGATAGG
Source organism: Taxus wallichiana var. yunnanensis (assembly GCA_018340775.1). Lineage (NCBI taxonomy): Eukaryota > Viridiplantae > Streptophyta > Pinopsida > Cupressales > Taxaceae > Taxus > Taxus wallichiana. Next base: position 892,224,504 of record CM031237.1, read on the forward strand.
ACCTATAAAATAAGATAAGTATAGTCAATGCTCATGATAAATGAAATTGAACTTTAACTTATTAAATGTGAAAATAGAAATGCTTATTTGAAAATGAGGTGAACCAAGGATAAAGTACACATGTGTTTTGTGAGAAGAGAAAAGATTTTTCATGTATGTTTGTTTCCTTAGAGATGGTTGGAATATTACAAAGGATTTAGGCATCCTATCACCAAGGGAAGAGTATTGGGAGAGATTGAGAGTCAGAATTTTCCCTCCAACCAATAATGCTTCCCTATAGATAAGTGTCATTGCATATGATCACAAAAATAATTAAAACTTTCCATGGGTGACACATTGTTCCAAACATATTGTTTTCCTACATATGCCTTAGGTGTCACTTCCTTATTTGATCTTGAGAAAAACAAAGTAATTAGTTCCTTATAACTTGCCACTGATTTTGTTCATGTTGGTAACTAATTGCAATCAGAATCGTGTCTATACTTTGCTAGAATTAGAGAAAACATTCATTGGAAACATGTTGATCATGTAATGTTCCTATTTATATCCCTATGGAAATATCACCTATGTGGGACACTAGTAACCACCATTCCTATCCGAGTTGGATGTTTTTTTCCTACACTAAATTTTGGCTCAAGTCTAATTTTGAACCTATCTCTTAGATTATGTTTATCTTGATTTTACTTTTTCAATATTTATATGTTTTGTGGACTATTGAGAGGGTAAAATGGTCACCCAATTATTTCCCTCACTCATTTTGGGTGCGTGAGATGATTTAAGGCATGCACGACCTAAATGAGGAAAGTAAAAATAATGTGCACATCTAAAATAGGAATCCTATAGGGGGAATAGGGAATACACATGGTAACAACCATGGCATATGAAAATAATGGGAAAATGCTATCCACATGTGTTAGTCATAAACAACATATGTAATGTAATAGAAACAAGTCACAAGACACAATAACATTACAAAATAGACATGAGTAGTTGGTTGAATACATGGGACACCACTCTGGATGTCGTAAGACAATGAAGCCTTCAAGGAGATATAAGAAAACAAGCAATGGATATAGTGCATAGCTCGCAAAACAATGAAAATTAAGACAAACAAAAAGACAAGATATAAGCAAATCAGAGAACCATGATTGAAAGTAGGCCTACAATACAAATGCTACACATGAAGCACCTATTAGCATGTTAGAAAAATGATAGTATGCAACAATGTATACAATTGGAAATATGAATGAAAGTAGTAGATATTACATGATAGAACTTGAATATAGATAAATATGAAATGTAGATTGCCCCCAGAGCCTCATTGGGACTAGTGTATAGATAGATGCCAAACATCATACATCATGTAATAACTTGTAAGTGATATGCATTCACCTCAATAGTACCATGTGATCTACATTCACCTTAAGAGTGTCATGTGAATGCAAATGTGTGTATGGAAAAAGATAGAGCATATTATGAATCAAGGTAACATGATAAACAATGTGCAATAGAGAATAATATAAGCAAGAAAAAATATAACCAATCAAGATCTAAGCTAGTGTTTTTTTATTTTTGTAAATATGTGAACATGAAATAGAATAAATATGAGAGGGGAGAAAGGTTTCCCCCAGTGTATGTGTGCAAGTGAGGTCCATGTAGGTAAGTGTGCCCTCAACAATCATGTTTATACCTAGAACAAGAATGTGCCATCGAGTAGCGAGGGGGAGTAATATGCCCCCAAGTGTGAATGATGCACCGATATACCCAATGAGGGTAAAAGACAAGGGCCCACTATATGCTAATATAAAAATATGAACACATGTGAACATGATCCAAGGACCTAGTGTCATGTGAAATTGCATGTATCATAGTATGTGGAGTAGGATTATGTCATGCATGTGGAGAAACTAGAGTAGATGGAGCATTGGTAAGTAATAAGTGTAATTTGAGAATCAGGATAGCTACCAAGGAACAATGTTAACATAGTGAGGGGAAAATCCTATAGAGTATAAGATCCCAAATGCATGAGGAGTAAATGCAGTGACATATACGATAAGGATATGTAAATTAGAAGAAACTATAATAGGTGGGATATTGGGCTTGTTGGAAATAATGGAAAAATTAAGTGCAAACATAAGGATCAATGTGTGAGTCAAAATATGTGTAACATATGTAGTGATAGGAATATTGGTAGTGTCAACATCAAGCAATGGGGGGAGAGATACAAGACTCGTGATAAGCAATAGGTACAATTTGGGAAGATTGGAAGCATTAACGTTATATGTACTAGCCTCTATGATCATAGATATAAATGTGAAAAGAGGGGAATTGATTGCCCCCATGGATGCAATAAGATAAGGGATAACATATGAGTCATGTATAGAAGTTTTAAAAGTGAGTGAATCAATAACATCATGAATCAAATCAATACAACATGTTCTAACTTGTGATGAGGAAGAAGTATCAAGTGATGTAACATAATAATCACTACGGCATATGATCAGTAGAAGTGCAACGAAATTGATACATAAGGGGAGGAGTATCATGTGTCAATAGAAAGTTGATCATGTAAATTAGTAGCACTATATTCCATCATAAGAGAAGAATGATGTGCAATGTAAGTAGTAACTTCATCATCATGTATGAGATGGATATCACAAAGAGTAGTAACATGAGGTGTGGAATATATTGTAGCGTTATCCATGGAAGAAGGTGTGGCAAGGGAATTGTGTGTTATGGCATGGGTAGAAAGAGATACATGCATAGTATGTAACTAAGGACGACCTAGAAGGATATTATAATTGAGATTATGAGGCATAACATGAAATAGAACATTAAGAGTGCACGGTCATACAATAATGGATAGAGTGATTTCTCTCAACACTCATTTAGGTGTGTTATCAAATCCATGGATACATAGAGTAGATGGAGTTAGATCAGAAAAATAAAATCCTATTTGTTAGAGAAAGGAAATGTTGCATACATTAAGATTGGATCCATGATAAACTAAAGCACACTTAATAAGAACATTACTAATTTGAACTTGAATATACAATGGATAAGCATATTCACCAATTGAATGGAAATCCATAAACTAATTTGACACAAGTGAGCCAAATAGACAAATAGATTTATATTGAAAGTGATGTTGATAAAAAAGTGATTGTCATCAAAGGAATAAAATGACCATATTACAAAATACAATTTTAATTTTATAAAACAAAAAATTGTTTTATGAATCTAATGATGTAAAATAAAAACCTTCAAGGTAATTTCTCAAAAGTGTGTATTTTTGAATTGTGCCTTAGTTACCAAAAAGTGTAATTTTGAATTTCTGAAAATTGTGCAAAAAATTAGGGAAAAAAAGAGGTTTTCGTTAAATATGTAAAAATGAAAAATAACCTCAAAGGAATTTAAAAATAGATTTGTTATACTCGAGATATGAAACAAAAGGTGTTTTGAAAATTAGTAGCCCTAAAAAGTGACCTAAAGGGTAGGATGAAGCATGAAACCCTAGGAAAAACTTTATGATATGATTTATAGATAGATGATAAATGAAAATTAGGTTTGGATTTGAAGATAAGATGCAGATATGAACCCTAATGCAACTAGGGTTTGGGTTTGGAGAAGAATGGATCCATTAAAGAGCATGCAAGGGATCGGGTTCACCAAATGATTTAAATAAATTTAAATCTTATCAAAGTACTATGATTAAATAGTTATAGTAGTTAAAAACAAGAGTTATCATGAAAATCAAAAGAAAGTGTGCAAGATAAGATATAAGAGAATGAATTAGCTTGTATCGAGACATTTGGGTTGATCCTGGGATGGAAAACCAGTGAGAAGGTTGGATATGGATTGTGAAGGCTTTGTCTCGAGAAATTGGGATCTTGACTTATTTATACAAGAGCATCCACAAAAGGATATGCCTACCTCAGTGCTAGTGTTTGATCCGTGTGGTAGCATCCCATGCAAGAACTCTACTTTTGGTCCTTTTTCGGTGTTCGAACTTAGTTCCTTGCTTTCATTGTTTTGTCGCTTTAGATCTATCATGGGGTTACTCTATTGCACTTTTTCCTACAAAAAAACCCTAGCTACTTACACAAAGCTCAAGAAAACATTAGATGAAACAAATAATGCATATGCTTGAGTTGGAATGACCTGGTGGTCACCCTAATTTTATTTTCACCAAGCGTTGCACTACATTTTAGACTCTATGTAGTTCTTGTGAGTGTGATTCGAATTTGTCCCCTGAATCTAGGTTGTCATTGTGCCATTCACACCAAGATAGTGGAATACAAATACTTTTCCCCCTAAGATAGAATGTGTGATGGAATTTCAGAAATAACCATTCCTATGAAGTGAATAATGCATTCCAAACATAGTCCTTGAGTATTGTTCTTTTTCCAAGTGATAGATAGTAAGTATTAGCTCATAATTACCCCCAACCCCTAATATAGTAGTGAGTAAGTATATATATATATATATATATGATTCCATTTTTTGAATTTATTCATTAACAATTGAAAAGATGGCCTAAAGTGATTAAAAAGACTCTAGAAAAGACACTAAATGATGTAGAAATTCAAAATCAAGAAATGGAGCAAAAGGGACAAAAACACCCAAAGGGGAGAGTAGCACCTAGGGTGCTCATATTCCTAATGGGTGGTAGTGTTAGGATGCTCAGAAGATTTAATGGTCAATAAAAATTTGGGTCACATGTTTTTTAGTATCCAAAAGTAAAGTGGTCATTCCGAAAAGTAAATAACAAAAGTGTGGGAAAGATAAAAGCAATGAAAGAGTAAAATAAGTGTTGTTAATGTCTAGTCTTCTTACTTAGGAATCATGTATATAATGAAATACTTAGAGGCATGATGTAAGTAGAAAGTGTGTGATTTCGTGACTACATATACCAAATGTGAGAAATGCTCAATTTTAGTCATTCTCAATTCAATACTTAATCGATAACATAATAAATATTTATAGGAATTATCGTATAACCACTTTACAAACTTCTCACACTAAATCTAGGCATGTTGTTCAACAACCATTATTCTCTCCTCTAGAATATCTCACATACGTACCTTTTCTCACATGCTACCATTAATAACTTAACTAATAAAAATATTATTGCTCACCACAAATGTGAGCACTAACATAAATATTTCTTAATAGGAAAATCTTATAAAGATCATCTTTTGTGGAGTAAACTTGTTATTGAAACTTCCGAAACATACTTTCCCTTGTAGATAAGTGAAGCACTTTCTCTCTTCTCCATCTTGACTACACCCATCCTCTTTTTATATAATTGAGGTCATAACTATATTCTTCCTCTTGTTCCTAAAAGGATGAAATTATGGATGCAACTTCCAAAAAGTCTACTTTATATGACCATCCCATCACAATACCCACAATGTGTCACACATTATTTTTAAGAAATATAAGTATCATTCAATGCATCTTCCTTATCATCATCTTAAGAGGGAGATGAACCCTTGTCTTCATCCATCTCAAGATAATGATCTTGAGAACAAGCCTCATCAAGATCCTTGGGATTCACTAGAAACACCAACCTCCCCAAGTGTCTATGTAATTCCCAACATACTCCATTAAGATTTCATGATCAAATGTGTTTTGACCCATTTCCATCACCATATTCTCAAACATACTTGGTATAATCCTCGCACACATTTTCCTTGTTCTTGAATAAGATACATCCAAACAATAGATCTTTCCTCTTCATAGCAAATAGGATATAATTGTTTCTTAATAAAAACTTTAAATTCCTCCCACTTACTAAGGAGTGATAGCTTCTTCATAACCAAATAATGAACATAACTCTCAAACCAAGTTAATGCATGTTTGGATAACTTCAACCTTGCAAATGAGATTCACCGACATTCATTAATTTTATGTAAAATAAATTACACCTCAATCTGCCAATGGCATAGTATTCTACATTCACTTCTCTATCATTGAATAAATTTAATCTTTACCTTAGTCTTGAATAAAGATGTATCTTGGTTGGTATGTGGTGGTTCTTCGATCCTCTCATGTTTTATATTTTCATCTTCATTCACTTCCATATCCTTTATCAAAACACCAAGATTCTCCATGATGGACCCCAACCTCTCCAACTTCATTAGTGAAAGATAAAGAAATTAAATATCCTCTTCGAACTGTAGAAATATTCTTCATTTTTAGGGTTATTTTCATAATAAAAACTAACCATTCTTCTCACTTCTTTCTTCCACTTCTTAGTAGAGATAACTTATTGCAAGGAACCCAAATTTCCTTACCCATAAGCACTTGATACTTAAGCATATAAATACAACACAAGTCACAAAAACTATACACTATAATGTAACACAAACTAACACAACTTCGCAGAAAGTTTTAGAAAAACATTTATGGAAAAAGGAAAAATTATTTGATACCTATATGATTTGTAAACTACATGGATAATTCACACTAGGCTTCACCAACATGGACCTTTTCATTCCCAACTTACAAATATATTGTACAATAACTCAATTTTATACCAAACAGAGCTATGAAGAGCTCTAAATGAATGTGCACAATATTAAACATACCTATATTGAAAGTATGAAAAGTTACAAACCCATTTGAACATAATTTTTATCCTTAAGAAACCCAAAATGGGAGAAAAATGAAGTGGGTGGGGAAACTTAACTCCACTTTCACTATGTAATTCACTCAAATGTACTAAATACTACTGTTAATGGACTTCATGGAGTTGAGATCTCTCTCTCTCTCTCCAAAAATTTCATAATAAATCATGCTTAAATTTTTTCCAAAACTTCTCTAATAAAAGCCCACAAGAACAATCTCTCACTGCTAGAAATTCACTAACTCCTTAGATAAAGACTCTAACTTTCTTATCAATGGTAATGGGAATCCAATTCCATAACTCGTCTTACATTCTTTCATAATAAATAACATTAATAAAACCTATATTGATTCCTTCTTCTTTAAAAACCCTCCAAAAGGTCCAAAAATATCTTATGAAAGCTGCAATATTTTTAATCGCTTCAAATTCACGGTTTTTGTGACTCAAAACAAAACATCTTCCTTCTACATGAGATGGTTATGTACCTCTAATGACATTGTATTCAGCATTGACAAATGTGAAACTACCACCGATGAATGTGCAACTACTACTAAAAATTTACAGCCACCATTGATGATTATAAACTTTCCATTGATCAATGCACAACATCAAGGTGGTTCTATATCAAGGAAAAGTTCTTTAACTTCTAGAGGCTTTGCTTATGAATTTGAAACTCGGGTGTTGTTTTATTTTGAAAGTGTGTATTGTTTTTATAGAAATCCAAATATTTCATCAAAACATATAGGTTCTCTCCTTGATTTTACAACAAATGTCTCTTATAAGTGTTTATAATGCAAATTACATGAATTGGAAATATCTCGTATCCAATTTTGGATCAAAGAGTAAGATACTTGAGTGTCTACATGTCTCAAATCAACAAATGGTTCTCAGTTCTTACAAAGAGGAGAAGTGTACCAAATTAGAAGGATAGTGGCTTGCATCAAAAAAGGGTGAGAGTGTTTTGAAAGGATATTTAAATGAAAATGATGATCATGATATTTAGAACCATGACATATGATGATGAGTGAGGAGAAATGAGAATAACAAAACCCTAGGGCCACTACGGTTTGAGAAATAGATTTGGTTCAAGATTCAGGTTCACTAAATGTTTACATCCTAATTAATTTATGTGTTGTTAATGTACAACAAATAATAAGGATGTAATTGTTTGTAACAAGTAGACTCTTATGATATAATTAAATTTCAATATCAATTATACACAATCAGAATAATGCATTCAAACTTGAAATGATTAATAAACAATAAGTACTTACTCAAAACATCAAAGGATAGATAAACTTAGATTATTTAGGGATGGACAAATAGAATCTAGATGTGAAGGAAAATGAAATAGCAGGATTTGGAACTATATATTCTCCAATGGAAGTTCTAGAATGAGACCGAGCAGAAAAGGCAGGACCGTATAACTTTTGATCTTGTCTAGGATGGAACTATATAGTCTTTACTTGAGATGTACGGTTTCAAACTCTTTAATAATATAGATCTAAAAGTTTCTTTTTGTTTCTCTTGTATAGAACTGATCTTTGATATGTGTTTCTCTTGCTAGAAAAAGTTAAAGATGACTTGTAATAACCTACAATAAGATAGAAACCATAACAACTTGCAAAACCCTTCATCAAATAATTAGAAAACCAAAGGAGAAAATATGTGTGTGTGGTTAAGGCTAGACTACCCTTGGTGGTTTAAAATCCCAGCTACTTAACTAATCTAATTTTTACACTACATTCCCTCTTTACATGATCAAGCCTCATATAGTTCTCATTGGTGTTTTTGTAAGTGTGAATAACTAACTAACTCCTATTGGAAACCTCATGTATTTTGACATGAAGATATTGGGATAAATGTGTCATATAAAATGTACTCAGTGTCATAAGTAGTGATATGTGTTGTGCCTCATGTATATGATCTAACCATTTATTGATTGAAACCCTTGCGCAATGCTTAGAGTGACTTTACTCTTGCTAAAACAAGGATCTATGATATTTACTGAGGACATGGAAATGGATGAAGCAATAATATTTGACATGGTTGAGTGCTTTAGACTTGTAGTAAGGAATTTTATATATTGAGCACCTAATTTAGGAATATTTAGGAACCCTTTGAGTTATTTTGGAATAATATTTACAATAGGAGATTTTAAGAATGCTAGGTGAGTTAGAAAGTGATAAGGACTTTCTTATATAGCCTTTTGTAGGTGAGATATTTTAATAAGGCCAACTCTAAGAAGATGAAATAACCAAAAGAATGATTTGAAATTGAAATCATAGTCAATGATTATGAAGATAATGGATAACATTGGACCCTACATCTTGACCATTCGTATATTTTGAACCAAAGATGTAAAAAGATGAAATAATAGTTATGTCATGAATATCATATCTTTTATATTTCTTTTATTAAATAATATTCTCAGAATTGACAACAAAGCATAATGTAAAGATAAACATGTTATATAATATATAGAGAGAGGAGGATATTGGGTTCCAAATGTGCTCATTTATCTTAGAAAGGGAATATGGTAAAGCTTGACATTACACATGGACAAGTTACAAATTTTTAGTGTATAAAACACCAACTATTGATCAAACGGACGCATAAATTCAAGTAGAATTATATCAAAGTGTTCTACAACATAAACCCTATTATTTTCATCTACAAGATTTATGATTCCTAAACTTTTGAATAAAGATATAATGTTGTAATAAAATGATTTCATATGTTTTAGTGTAACCAAAAGGGACGAATACATCATTCCAAAATGATTTTTGGCTTTGGCCAAGGTATTCTTCAGTAGTTATGAAATCATTTAAATTCATGAGAGTGGCATTTAAAAGTCAATTTCCCTTGACTATAATGGCCATAACAACTAATTTTTGTTTTGATTATAGGTAGTATTTCATTATCATTTGAGCATTTGAGTCTTGTTATATGGTTTGGAGGTTGCCCCCTCGAAGTGGCGAAGCTATTCTAATTGCATATTGAGATCATTATTCTGAAATATTGTGTTATTTGGTGCTCTATTTGCTCTTAATCTGAATTATACAAGTAATTTCATTACAAGTGGTATCAGAGCTGCGATCTGGGCCGAAATTAGGGCAAAAACCTAATTTTTTTTGTTTCCACCACATATTGCGAACCAGAGCGAATTGGTGGGAGATATTTTTACCAGAGTTTGTAAAAAGCATTTCAAGTAAGGTTCCTGAAAATTTCAGACTTTTTTGATTTATTTTGCAAAAGTTATTACAAATTTAGGGTTTTTCATAAAATCACTCCCTAGGGTGCAAATTGTGGAAAATTTTCAAGTTCTTTACATTTTCGGAAAGCTCTCAAAAAAATAGTATTAGTATCTTCTCTGTGTTTTTTCTGTTGGTGAAATTGTATCGAAACCCTAAACCCTAAGATTTGACATCATGGCGGGGCCTTCCACAAGAGCAAAAAAGAATCGGTTACTCTCGGGTAAAACCCCAGATAAAGATGGGGTAGTGATTGAAGAGATGGAGTCAGAAGGGGTAAATACAGATTCCTCAGCACTAGGGTTTACCTCAGTTGATCATAAGGTGAGCCAACTTGAGTATGAGTTGAAATGTACAATCTGAGATGGCCTCTAAAGGAGACATAGCCCAAATCAATCATCGGTTGGATGATATCATGCAACATGTAAAGGGTAACCAGTATGGCCCAAATCAGCCCATATCAACCAAGGAGGACCTTCAGTTCAAAATCATGGACAAACTAACCATATTGGATCACTTTTCCAGTCCCATCAGAATCAAACTTATCATAACCACGGAACATGATGCGAAAGTGGATATGCACAAATTTGATGGTAAGGATCCCCTGAATTGGATAAATCAAATGGAGAACTTCTTTGAGTTACATCAAACACCATCAGGACAAAAGGTGACATTGGCATCCCTATATCTTGAACCCGACCAATTTGTTTGGTATCGTTGGTTATGTGCTCAGAGGCAGAAGAATGGTCTAGGTGTCACTTGGACTGTTTTTACTGAGGAGTTGCAATTGCACTATAGTTCAGTGTTTCAGAGAACTACTTTAGTCAATTAGCAAAGTTACGGCAAACAGGATCAGTCAAAGATTATGTGCATCAATTCCAAAACCTATCCTTAAGGGTGGAGAATATTCCAGAAGAGAATCTGAATGACTTGTTTCTTGGGGGTCTTAAGGACCACATCGAGCATGAGGTACGTATGTTTAATCCAATCAAGCTTTTTGATTCTATTATCATGGCACGTCGTGCTAGAGGAAAAAATTCTTTGTAGTAGGAGGCCACCTTTCATTAACACCAGAGACCGTAGTATCTCTTCCCCTTCATTTGTTAGGCCAATTAGACTGACTCCTCAACAAATGGAAGAAAAGAGAGCAAAAGGATTATGTTTTAATTGTGATAGCAAATATGGACCAGGGACATAAATGTTTTGAGAAGAAGTTGTTCTATATTGACGGAGGTAATGAGGATGATGAGGAAGCTGAAATTATAGGAGAGGCTGAGGAACCGGTAGAAGATGAAGTAGAGGATCACTAACCTACAATTTCTTGCCATGCATTGTCAGGTATTAGTACTCCTCAAACACTCAAGGTTATTGGCTATCTCAAAAAATAGAAGGTGACGGTGTTGATTGACTCGGGGAGTACTCATAACTTCATAAATAGTAAGTTAGTTGCCCGCCTCAATTGTTTTATTTACCAGCTCCAGAAATGCAAGTTATGATTGCGGATGGTGGGACAGTCAAGTGCACAGGAAAGTGCCATAGTATCAAGCTTTCCATGGGAGACTACATGTTAGACTCACCTATGTTTGCTATTTCTATGGGAGGGGCAGATATTGTTTTGGGGTCGATGGCTCACTGACCTTAGGTCTTATGAGATGAATTTCAAGAATTGTTCATGCGATTTCATTCAGATGGAAGGACAATACAATTGAATGGGATGGTAGCTAAGTCTCCACAGATTATTAGCTCTCATCAGATGCAGAAGGTTCTCAGAAAAGGAGTGGATGGCTTTATAGCAAAGCTATTTTCCATAGAAGTACAAAATATAGAGTCTTCAATGCCACCCGATCTTCAGAAGATTGTGGATGCTCACTCATCTATTTTTGATGCATGATCACGATTCCAAAGGGACTACCACCGAGTTAGGGATCATGATCATGCCATTGGTTGATTCAGGGAGCAAACACCTAACATCGAGACCATACGAGATACCCATATTCCCAGAAAAGTGAGATCGAGAAAATGGTGGAGGAAATGTTGAAGGCAGGTATCATCAGGCATAGCCAGAGTGCATATTCTTCACCAGTGGTCATGGTACGTAAGAAGGATGAAACATGGAGGATGTGTCAGATTACCGAGAACTCAACAAGTACACCATCAAAGATAAGTTTCCTATTCCAGTAATTGATGATTTACTTGATGAATTGCATGGTGTTGTTTATTTCACAAAATTAGATCTTCGTTCGGGGTACCATCAAATTAGGATAAAAGAGGAAGATGTTCATAAAACGGCTTTTAGGACTCATGAGGGCCATTATGAGTTTTTGGTAATGCCTTTTGGTCTTACAAATGCGCCCTCAACCTTTCAAAGCTTGATGAACACTATTTTTAGGCCTTTTTAAGGAAATTTGTATTAGTTTTCTTTGATGACATATTGATTTCTGAGTAAGACATGGGAAGAACACACTGACATGTAAATAACGTGTTGGAAGTTTTGGAGAAACATACTCTGTATGCAAAGCCATCCAAATGTTCTTTTGGTGTACAAGAGGTAGAGTATTTGGGTCATATTGTATCCCATGAAGGCGTCAAAGTTGATCCTCAGAAGATCAAAGCTATGGTGGAATGGCCAAGGCCCAAAAATCTCAAAAATCTTCGTGGGTTCCTAGGACTAACAGGGTACTACAGAAGATTTGTGTGGGGATATGGTAGAATAGCAACCCCACTCACTGCATTGCTAAAGAAGGATGCCTTCCATTGGACAGACGTAGCCACTAAATCCTTTGAGCAAGTTGAAGGAAGCCATGTGCAGCACCCCAGTTTTGGCTACTCCCAACTTCTCAAAAACCTTCATTGTTGAATGTGACACTTCAGGATCAGGATTGGGAGTAGTTCTAATGCAGGAAGGAAGACCAATTGCATTTGAGAGTCATCAATTCAAAGGAAAAGATCTGCTCAAACTGTCTATGAGAAAGAAATGATGGCTATTCTTCATGCAGTCAAGCAATGGAGGCCATATCTCATGGGTAGACACTTCAAGGTAAAAACTGATCACGATAGTCTCAAATACTTTTTGGAGCAAAGGTTATCATCTGAGGAACAACAAAAGTGGGTAACAAAAATGTTGGGTTATGATTTTGAAATCATATACAAAAAGGGTAAAGAAAATGTAGTAGTTGATGCGTTGTCCAGAAGGGATACATCCATGAGATGCCTTACTATGTGGAATGTCCATGTTGACGGCCGATTGGGTGGATGAAGCAAGATTGGAATGGAATCAAGATAAGGATACACAATCTCTAATATAGAATATCAAGCAAGGATCTATGACATCTAACAAATTTGAGTGGAAAGGTAATGCCCTATGGTACAAGGATAGGTTATACTTGAGTAAAGATTCTAAGTTGAAGCATAAGATTCTTGCAGAGCTACATGCCTCACCTGTTGGAGGACACTCTGGGTTTTTGAAGACATATCATAGAATAAAAAGAGAATTATTTTGGGAAGGACTCAAGGGGGATGTACAAAAGTTTGTATCAGAGTGTTTAGTGTGCCAACAGAACAAAGGGGAAACAATTAAGACACCAGTGCATTGCTGACCCTTACGATTCCTAGCCAGAGATGGGAGGAGGTCTCCATGGATTTCATCACCGGATTGCCTTGTTCAGAGGGTAAGAATGTTATTTTCGTGATTGTGGATAGGCTCACAAAATATGCCCATTTTTGTGCCCTATCACATCCATTTGCAAGCTTGATCTGATCATGACTATTTTTTGGAGACAGTTCAAAGGCTACATGGAACCCCAAAGATAATTGTAAGTGATCGTGATCCTATTTTCACAAGTAATTTTTGGACAGAATTATTTTCATGTTTGGGTACTCAGCTAGCTCATAGTTCATCTTATCATCCTCAAACTGATGGGCAAACAGAAGTGGTCAACAAATGCTTAGAGGGGTATTTACGTTGTTTTGTATCAGATAAGCAAGAAAGGTGGATTAAATGGCTACCAGCGAGAATGGTGGTATAACACATCTTTTCATACCTCTTCTCAAATGACCCCATTTTTAGCATTATATGGTTACCATCCACCTTCTATCACTTCCTCCTTGAGGGTGCAAACTAAGGTCAGAGATGTTGAGGAACACATTCAACATCAACAACAGGTTTTGGCTAGTTTGAAGGAGAATTTAGCATTAGCACAAAACAGGATGAAACAACAAGCAGATCAACACCGTAGTGAAAGACATTTTGAAATTGGTGACTGGGTTTTTGTACGTCTCAGCCTTACAAACAGATGTCCCTAAAGCAATAGAAAAAGGAAAACAAACTTGCTCCTAAATATTATGGCCCTTATCAGGTTCTACTAGAAAATTGGTAGTGTTGCTTATAAACTAGAGTTGCCTCCATCTTCACACATACACCAGTATTCCATGTTTCATGCATGAAGAAGGTTATTGGACAGAAATTTGAAGCCTAGACAGAGTTACCAGAACTTGATGAGGAAGGAAGAATCATTTTGGAGCCAGAGAAGATTCTGACAAACACGTACTAAGAGGCTGAGAACTAGAGACATTAAGGAATATCTGATCAAGTGGAAGAATCTGAGCATAGAAGACGCCACCTAGGAGGATGAAGGTTTTCTGCAGCAACATCCAGGATTATTCAACGTTGAGGACAACATTGGTTTGAAGGGGAAGGGCATGCTACGCCCTTAACCTATTGCTTGTATTAGGATATGAGTAGCCGACTTGTGGCTTACCATATCATTTTATTATATCATTTATACTTTCTCATGCTTAATAGGTCGGCCTTGGTGATGGCCATAGCATATGAATAGTATATATAGGGGATTATAGGTAGTATTTCATTATCATTTGAGCATTTGAGTCTTGTTATATGGTTTGGAGGTTGCCCCTCGAAGTGGCGAAGCTATTCTAATTGCATATTGAGATCATTATTACGAAATATTGTGTTGAATGAAAAAAATTTGAGGTATGCAAATCAAGGAATTGGAAATAATGGAAGAATAAATGGAAGAGGAAGAGAGAACCACTACATTCTCGGATACTTACACGTATAATTGGTGTACCGTAACCATAGGAATTAAATAACTAATACCCATTATACCAATAGTAGAAACAACAATAGGATTAAAAGGATTTAGACTTACTTATATTTTAGGAGGGTAGTTAAGTACATTATGATAATGGATGCCACTATTTACCTCCATTTATCCAATTTAAATGTGTTCATTACCACCACTAGAGACGCACTATGCACTTTCACAATTAGATCCTAAACTATGGGAGTAGAAACAAAAGTATCCATAGTATCTTATTGTACCATCCTTTGAGGTTGACAAACATCCATAGGAGAAACAATAAGGCATGTCATATCTGAAACATATAACACTGGTAAAATATAACTAAAGAAAAATATTTTGATGGTCCCATTGCCCAAGAGATCTTCACTAAAATTATAGTAGACATAGAATATATTGGGAAACTCCTTGTATATGTAGAGAAATGTTTCATTTGAAACACTTGAGGCATAGAGACCATGGGAGAGGGTGGAGGCACTCTTTTCAAAATACTCTTTCTTAGATCAACATGTATCTCATCGTGAGATGTATGCCTACTAGATGATTAAACTCCTGTGGTAGGTTTAAATACAAGTACAAATATCATTTACATTATCATTCTATGAAATACAACCTATATTTTGGTTGGATTCATATAATTGAGATCAAGGCGGAATATAATGTACATAAGAATTGGGATACCATTAAGATATGGTCCTTAATTATGAAATCAACCTCCCAAGAGGATACTATCACCTAAACGCATTCAAAGTGAGAACTTAGTACTGCGATCATGTTGCTAAGAAAATATTTATAGTGTAGGGTACATTGTAAACTTGTATTTTCCCACATTAAATGCTATGAAATAATAAGGTATCTATGAAACACCACTTTGCACCATCCTCTAAATCCCTCTTCAAATTAGTTTACAACATCTGTGGTAGCTAACCTCTCAGAACACACCTAATCATATTATAGGAACCTTGAGACACCCTTCAACTCTAATTAATGTTACATCATGAAAATACCAATAAGATTCAATGATCTTGATATAATATAGATTTAAAGACAAAACCCTATGTCTAGGAACACCATAAATTTCTTGATAAGAAATAGGGTATAATACTTCACATATATACCATATAGCTCCATAGTGGTTGTGCATGTACCATTTAGAGAACACCACGGGAAAAGAAACACTAAAGAAGGAAACCAAATTTTGTAAAGGAGGTCCAAAGGTCAAGGATACACATAATACATCTATCAAATAAGAAAACATAAATATATGCCCATATTATATATGTTCTCATGTGACTTTTATATTATACTCTTGTTGGCAAGAAAAATTGTTATATGGACAAATTGATGGTTTTCTAGCCAACACTCTGGAACTCTAGGTTCCTTTACTTGGGTGGTGTAGCTCCACTTTATTGTGAATGAACAGAAATAAAAATTCATTGTTGGCCAAGAGGCTAGGGATCTAACGAGCACACTCCACTGTACTCTGCAGAAAATTCTTACAATAAATTATAAGGGAGGAATTTATTGAAAGATGGGGAAGGGAGTGAGAAATTAGACAAGGGGAATTAACTCTACGAGTAGAAAATCATATTCTCACCAAAGCTAATTATAAGGTTCACATTCAAAACTTTTAGGAAAGATACAAAAAAATTAGAACATCAACTAGAGGAAACCATGCACACAAAGTTGCACACATTCATGAGTCATGAAAAGAAACAATCCCTTTCTTTATTGACATTCTTCATCAAGTTGTACAATGCTAGAAATGGAGGAAAAATGGTGAAGGAAAGTGGAAGAATTGCTATCTCTCTTGCTTAGCTCAAAAAATCTCTCTTGAGTGTACAAAATTGACAACCCTTAAGAATGAGGGTTTCATTACATTTATAGAGCTAGAAATGTCTCTTCATCTACCCCCATGGTGTCTTTTCATTTGCCTTTTCCTAATGTGACTTTTGGTATTCCTAGGAAATAACATTAAGTCCCCTTTTATAAAATAAGGGTGACTTATTACATTACAAGACTATAGTCACATTAATGAATAAGACGAAATAGGAATAAGACAAAAGAAAAAGTGCACACCCTTAATGAAGAATTAGAACATGAGATAAGAAGAAAGGGAGGAGATAAGAGAAGAAGAAGAGAGAAGAGAGAGGGAACTATTATCAAGATGATCCCAGTGACGGGTTTTCGGGAAGAAATGTCGATGGAATATCCATGCCCTTGAATGCCTTGGTGAATCTTATTCACATCGGTGTCACTTTCTACTCCTAAAGGATCTGGACAAAACCAAGTGACTTGATACAATTCTCTGTAAGGGAGTTGATGTTCCTGCATTCTGAGTACCAAGTCTGATAGTTCTCCAAAATGATGGATATTATTGCATGTATCTCCACCAAATATTCCAAAGTGTTTTATGTGAATGAGAATGGATCTTTGGCCTCTCTCTTGACTCGGTCCTTAAATGCTTTCAACAAATCATCTATCAAGTACCTAATTTCATGCTAGCACCCAAAGCTTTTAAATCTAATCATATGCATATTTTTTCATCTTCTCAACATCCTCCTCATATGCATCCAGCTCATCAAGGGCATGCTTGATCAATTCATACCACACAAACAAGGTCTGGGCCCAAATCTGAGACAAATCCTCTTCCATCAATGAGAACACTCCTTTAATAACCAAAAGAGATGACTTGACCTTTCCCATTTCCATGATCAATGAGTACACTTGGTCCCATTGGTTTTTCTCAGCCTCAATTACCTCCTTTTTGTGATCACATTCATTATTGTGTCACTCATGTATTCAGACAAGGTAGTCATCTCTTAAAGCAACATCTTTCCCTTCTCAAGAATCATGTCCACCCATTTTTTTGTTTTTTTCCTTGCATGGTGAATTCCTAGGTATTCTTGATGGAATCAAGAAAAAAATTGCTAATGGGAGTGACTTCTTTAGTGAGGAGAGAATTGGTGGCACTTGGATCTAGGAGCACTTGGACATAGGAAGTGAGAGTGCGAATGTGGTCATCCACTTGGTCCAAATTTTCTCGTATTCCTTGATTCTTGTGACAAGGTGAGTATATGACTCTTGAAACAAATGTAGATCACCTCCATCTGTTTATGTTCTAAGGGGAATTTTTCTTTTTTCATAGTCGGTTGAGGTCATCTCCTCAATGGGATTAATGACCTTCGACTTGACTATCTTAATGTACTAATTTCCTGAGGCGCCACTATAGAATTCGGAAGCCGCCTGAGCAAACTTTCCCTTCTTTGATTTGACCATCAAAGCAATGGTTGAGAAGTTAGGGATGATTTCTTGTTGTCCTTGTAGGTCTCAAGTAGTGATCATCTAGGGGAAGACCTCATTGGACTTAGGATCAGTAGTGGGCATCATTGTAGCTTCTTGTTCCTCCCGTAGGGAGGATCCTTTGCGCAGTGAGGTTGGTACTATAGTGGGATACGGGGACTTAAAGGTCACCATGGTCCCGAGGATTTATCTAATTCAATTTCACCCTATTCAAGATCTATCACATGTATTTATTATGTTCTTTCTTTCTTGTGTATCCTCCTATAGCGATGAACCTCGGGTTCTACTAAATCTCTCTTCTAAATTTCTCCTAAATGAAATGGGATTGTGGCCTTGTTCTCATTCTTAGAAGAAAATTGATATAACGCATGCCTTTGGAGAGATGGGAAGCTTCTTGATGCAAGAAGATTAGCTCTCTTTCTTTTAAACCTCTCCTTCAATCTCTTGATCATGACTGTGGTGCGTTCCTTGATGTCACCAAATTTATGAACACTCCACACCACCTAAGGAAGAGGGGAAGCCTTGACTACAGGGTACTCAAGATCAAACATCTCAGATCCATCTTCGAAACACCATCCTCATACCATTCAAACTTGAATTTCCTCATTTTCTCCATGGTCATCCTCATGTGATCACGCTCATGAACCTCATACTCGTTGATGAAATTGGCCGGAAGTGTTCAACTGAGGCATGTGGTGCAAGTCGGGAAACTAGAAGGATTACGGATCTTCTCTCGAGATCAAAGTTTTCCATTGCATTATATGCATGCATATTGATTGGGTCAAGGGCAGCTTCAACATTTGTACCGTCGTGATGGATTTTGCATGTGAAAATCCCCAATGAGATGGGGAAAGAAACTTTCTTCTTCTTTTGGCTCTTCAATTTTTGTTCACATGAAACAATTTCCTACAGATCTCCATCAACACCATCCGATCACTTGGGTAATAGCGGGAAACCTCCTTAAAGTGTGACTCAATTGTTGATTCTTTTCAAGTAGCTTGACCACGAACATTGTGCACACAACATGTTTTTCACCCTGGCATAATGTTGATTACTTTCCTTCAAGGCTAGTTGTGGGTATATCTCAAATGTAAGAGCCTTCTAAGGAACATTTTCAGCAGGATTTAAACCCCTAAATGATCTTGTGTTCACCAAGGTGTATACAAGATACGAGGTCATGAAGAATATTTTAGAAGCATGGACCTAAAGAAATTGGAAATATAGGTTGTCACTAATGATTTGACCCCAATCAATCATTTTATTTCCCAAGAGGATTGTGGTGATGAATATATCTATCTAATTATATAATTACTTTGTGTTCTCTTCACCCATGACCTGACTTAGAATAATGATAGTGTCAAATAAGATGTTGTGGAACTCACAAAGAAGAGAGAAATTTTGGGGCGCGGGAAGGTTTCCTCCCATGCTTCACCAAGAGCCGAGTGTGTGTCTTTAGAGGTAGGAATCCGTCTTGAACCATTCTGAGGTGGCAAACTCCTTAGTGATTACAACCATATATTTCTCAATTGGGATCGTATGCCATGTGATATGGCCCTTGGATTGAGCACTACCAAGATTGAATTGTCATCCGCCCGATTATTTTAGTATTTGGTTTGTAGTGTTAGGCACAAGCCAACACTAGCTCGATGTTTTCAAAGGACATCCGGTGGCCACCTACAATGTATAGTCCACTCGACAAGGATCTTTTCTTCCATTGGTTCCCTCAGCCCACCAAACATTTTGTGTTTGAGTTCCTCCAAGCCCATGTGAGTAACATTGTTATCACCCACACTCAGGAACTCTAAGTTGAGGACATAAATAGGCTCTAGACTAGTGAATTTGAACTTCATGGTGGAAAAAATAAATCATATGAGTTACTACAGAGGTGGTAGCAACTTTCGCACTTGGGACCAAAAACTCTTATTTTTAGAAACTAGGTCCCATGGATTGTTATTTTGGGCAATGTCACTTTTTCGCCTTATTGTTTGCACTGAGGTGTTTCCTTCACATTTCAGGCTTGTCACAAATGTCTTAGGGTCAATTCAAAGAAATTTCCATTTTTGGAAAGTTATTTTTACTTTTTAGCTTTTTTCACTTTTTTGACTTTTTGACCCACGTGCCCTGCTTTTTTGCTTGTGTGGTTTTCACTGTTCTTTCTTCTGGAGGAGTTTTCTATTTTGGAAACTTACTAAAAATGGAAAGTATGAATGAGCAGCACTTACTATTTTTATAAGCTGAACTTCTGAGTGTTGAATTGATGAAAAAAATTCAAATTCATTCTGGGTTTTTGTTCTTTAGTCTCTGTTCAGATTTTCAAGTCAAACCGCTTCCCAGATTGACAAAAATGAAGGAAAGAACACCCTAGCGAAAAAAAATTCAAGTGGATGCCATAAAAATTAGGGAAAATTTTCAAATTTCTGTTTCTTGCAGCTTTAAGGCATTTGGATAAGGAATATTTTCTCAAATTTTCAAGAAGATTCAATGCACAGTTTGGGAGATATGAGCAATTTGTGGTTTTTGGACCTAGGGTTTCTAAAGCGGCTCGCATTCATCAAAGTTTCTCGGATATCTTGATTGCTTCATGTTGCAGTAGCATGTAATGATGGAAGAAATATGTTTAGTTTGGTAGCAAGGTTGTGGAAGCAGCATAAATGGTAGGGTGAATAAATTCCAGCAGTTGGAGCTTTCACGGATGTGCGTGCAGGAAGTAGTGGAAGCAGGGAGAAATAGCAAATAAGTTAGAAAATATTCATATTTTGATGTTTGGGAATGAGTCACAATTTCTTGTCCCAATTATCCCAAGGCCTTGGGATAATTGGTGTAAAAATGCACCCCATCCTTATTGGTCCAAGTGTCGCGGCATTATTTACAATTGGGGGTGAGAGAGGGGCTTAAAAAGCACTTTAAAGCGGTTGTTTGGGTAACATGATTGATCGAGGGCTTGACTAGAAAGGGGACACATTTTCTTGCACCAACTGTTCTAAGGGTCTGAGACACTTGGTGCACAAAAGTGTGCCCTTCCGATTGGGCCATGTGATAGAATCGATTGGATGGAACAGGGCATGGCTTTAGTGCACATGGGGGCTTGATTAACTAAAATTGATATTGTTCTATTCTTATTTTATGAGTTAATCTAAATAGAAATAGAGTGCAATACTGAAATGTTGGATCTAAATATTTTACTTTATTATTTGGATGTATTGAAATAATAGAAATAAGAGGGATATGGTACTAACCTCAATTTGACTTACCTCGTTATATGCTAAACTAAAGCAAATTGTTGTGCAGATTTCAGGCAAGTTGTGATTGTGTGGTATCGGGAAGGGTAGAAGCTAAGTATCTGACTAGACTGAGGTGCTTGAGAGGATATTGGAGTGCCCCTGGTTTGTGATCTCGGGTCTTTGTAGACTATAGAAAAGCTCGGGATTTGGGTTTAGAAGATCACAAGATCTCTATAATATATGTCTTTGTCACACATGGTGTGTTGCAATACTATCACTTATGTCATTGTAAACACAGTGTGAAGATCCACCTACAAAACCCTATTCAAAGCATCAATTCCTAAGAAATAAAAATGCATATGAATAGGTCGGATTGACCTTAGCTGCCACAATGGTGGACTTACAACTAAGCATTGCACTACATTCCATACCCCATGTAGTTATGTGTGCGTGTGTGTGCAATTTTGTGCCTAGGATTCCCTAGTGCCAATGATGTAGAAGTAGGGGAAATAACTAGATGTAAAAATGCAAATGGTGGATGGAATAGAAAGAATACAATCCTTTCCCCTATGTTTGTGTGATGCAGATGTAGAAGATGCCCAAATGTAGTCCCTTGCCTTAGTAGATAACTACCCTTGATAATGAGATGTTTGCCCATAATGTAGTGAGTATGTTATGTTTATATAGGGATATCTTGTTCAAATTTTGACACTAATGACCCAAAAATGTCGATTACAACCTAGGGGAATGCACGGGGTAACAACAAAGACCGACCTCAAACAAATAAATTAGGACCATAAATTACAAAAACAAGGGCACCTAAAATCATGGACTGGGCACCCTGGGTGCCCTGGGTGTAATTCCTAAGCACCCCAAGATAGGACTGGAGATGACAACTAAGCACATTACAAAACCTAAAACCCCTATAAGATACCAAAACTGTATAGACAAGTGACGACTAAACCAGATAAATAAAAATGATGATTGACCAACCGACAATAAGACCAAGGATGGGTCACTAGTGAATAATTTTATTACGCAATATATATAAAATAACATACCCTAGCCGTATAAATGTAATAGTAAGTGCATGATTTTGTGACTATATTTTCCCCACTTTATGTTGGTGAGCGGAAAGCTCAAGTAACATAAAGTACATAGAGATGCGTACCTGAGAAAAATTCAGAGAAGCCCATGTTGTAGAAGAATGCACAAAAGTGTAGTAGAAGCATGTCGATAGAACTATAAAAGTGTGTTGAACCATGGATCAGCGGGTTGATCCATGTAATGTAATGAAAAAGCATAAATGTCATGATGACGTGTACTAAATGAAAGTGATGATTAAGGTGTATGATGGTTTCAAACATGGTTTTATGATGAATAGGTGGGTAGGGAGTGATCAATTCCCAACCCAAATGCTTGTATATGAATGAATAATCGGAGGATTTGGGCGTCCTGGTGCCAGAGGAAGAGTGTAGGGAGAAAAGTGTGTTATTCTCCAATATTTAACTACATCCTCAAGATCTAGCCATTGTAGATGGAATCAGATCAAATTTTGTGATTTTTGGATCCAAACAATTTTGATTAAACATTGACCCATATAGGAGTGATAGAGGAAAGGCACTCTTTCCCCCACTCCACAGTGTCACCGCAATGTGAAATCTTCCAAGTTGGGTCATCTAGAAGTGAACGCGATATGAAAGAGGTAGCTTCCAAGTTAGGTCATCTGGAAGCAAACGTGGAATGAAAGAGGTGGCTTCCAAGTTAGGTCATCTAGAAGCAATCGTGATATGGAGGATGTAGCTTCCAAGTTAGGTCATTTGGAAGCAAACATGGAATGAAAGAGGTGGCTTCCAAGTTAGGTCATCTAGAAGTGAAGTGAGTGCAAACATATATGATGGATTCCAAGTTAGGTCATCTAGAAGCAAGCGTAGAATATAGAATAAATTCCCAAGTTATGTCATCTGGGAAAGAAGTGGTGAATGTAACTCCCAAGTTAGGTCATCTGGGAGACCACTTGTAGATTTGAATGATATGATTTTTGATTTGAACACATTAATTTTGATTGGTTGATTAATTGTTTTGATTGGTTACTCGTGGAGAGATTTTGTGCTAATTTCCCCAAGTTAGGTCATTAGGGGAAGTCGATATAAAATTGATGAAATGTGGCGTAAGAATATTTTTAATTGTTTTTTTCCCCAAGTTAGGTCATTAGGGGGAATCGATAGAAAGTAATGTGATCGTGTTTAGGATATTTTAAACGTTTGTTGCCCCTAGATTAGGTCATTAGGGGGAATTGATGGTGAAATATCGCACTATGCATTGGTAAGTGTCGGATTCACAATGTTTGAACACATGGTGATGTGAGGGGGATTATAGGGGAACCCCCAATAATATGCCCCCTTTCGGTGAAAGGGGAGTGAATGAAAAGAACAGATGCTAAGCCGAAAGTAATAAGAATAGATGAAAACACATATGTATTGAATAGGATACAATGGTGAAGAGATATAATGTGTGTCAAAGGTGTACAATATGGTGGTAGGCAAAGTTCTAAATAGAATTCGTAAATAAGGTGTAAATCAAAGTAAAAACGTTCAGATATGAGCGAAATGGTGTAGTGTGTATTAGTTGTGGTAATAAGTGTGAAATAAGGACCATAATAAAGGTAGTGATGAAAATTAACTATAAATAGTAAAGTGAAAAAGTAATTTGTCACTTCATTTGTCTTTTTGCATGAGTGTGAGAGTGTGTACAGAGTGAGTGAAGATGCCTCAAGCGAGAGCATTGCATCCTAGTCGGTTTGAGAGGGTGGCAACCATTGTAGCGTCATGTATAATCGTAGAGTTGGTAAGTGCATTATTTTTGTAAAAATGTAGGGTGTAATAGGCATTTTAGTTGATTTTTGAAAATTTGAGGTTTTTTATTTTCTTGGCATTTGGGACCTAGACAAGAGCGGTGAGGGCGCTAGTGACCCCTGGGACTGGAGCACCTAGAACCGGGCGCTAGTGTCCTACTGGGCACCCCAATCCTACATCTGGGTGCCCTGGTCCAAAATTTGTGTATTTAGTGGATAATGCAAAAAAATAGGTTTATAATATGTTGAATAAGTGTGTTTGGTTGTGTAAGGTGTTCTAATGTTGTGTTTTTTGTTGTTTGGTGTATGCAGAGGGATATCCACTCGAGGGAGTTTTGTGGTGGCCATCACTTGAGTACATTACTTGGACTAGGGTTATCAGATGATGAGTGGGATGTGATGGATTGTGTCGGCCTACAGCATATAGCATGGATGGGGATGTGCCCCATAATATGCCCATGTTGATTGCATTGTGTGAGAGATGGTGTGTAGACACATGCACATTTTGGTTGCCTACGAGGGGAGATGATTGTGACATTGGAGGATGTATATCACATATTACGATTTCAGTTGTTGGGGAGAGGGTACGAGTGATGGAAATAGTGGATATGGAGTGGTAGATGTGCTTGGCAAGGTAATACTTTGTAGGGGCCCAGGTACCTACCGAGGCCCATATCAGTTTGGATGTGATATTGTAGTCTAGGGTTCCACGCTTGCGGAAATTTATTGTAGTGGTGATTGCTTCATGTATAGTTGTGGAGGGAGGAGGGGTTGCATCTTGTATAAGATGCATGACATATGTCAATGGATAGAGGAGGAGGGTACGAGATTCATGTGGGCACGGTGTGTGTTGGCCCATTTATACAGAGACTTGTATTGATTTACGTAGGATGAGCATGGTGGAGGTATAGGAGCCACCACACTGATGCATGTGTGGGCATATGAGCACATAGTTGTATTGAGACCAATTATAGGGCCATGAGGAGAGTGGGCTCAGCTTGAGATATATGCTCAACGCTGGGTGGATATTCATAGTAGGAAGATGGATATCGATACCTTCAAGGCAACTTATAGATAGGATGGGGCCCGAGTTAGTTATATGGAGGCCATATCATGATTATGGGGATGGCATGAGGATGCTATAGAGTTGTGATGTATTCGGAGGACTATGTGGCTAGAGGACCACTTTCTAGGTGTGGCAGATATTTTTAGGTTGAGAGGGTTTCACGGTAGTTTGGTATGGCGCGAAGATGTGCCCCCAAATCCATATATATGGTTGAGAGCTATCAGATCCCCTAGGAGGGCTGGTGTTAGGCCAAGGCCCATGGCAGAGCAGTTAATACCACCATTGTTGGATGAGACATACCCAACGATATCGATTGCATGGATGGAGATGATGTGAGGTGTACTAAGGAGTATTGAGTTTGGTGGGCATTGCATCTGTGGGTATTACTATACCCAATATTGGTGGATCTTATGGAGGTTTTTGCATGGTGGAGTGGAGGGAGGTGTCCCCGATCCCGTAATGACAACCATGACAGATTTTATGTAGTTGTGTATGCCTACATTGTGTTTAATGGATTGTCTAAGTTGTTTTGTATGCTTGTAGCTAATGTGTAGTTTAATGTTGTGTTTTCAGGGGATGCATATTGGTCATTGATAGTAGACACATGATTCATACATTGATGTGAAATGTGCCAAATTATGTGCTAGGTGTAGGGATATTAGAGCGTTTTGATGACATTGCAGGTGAGCATGCCCATCTTTTTTATCCAATAGCCATAACATCAGCGACATGTACAATGCTACTAAGTAAGAGGGATGAGGGATGTGAGGAGACGTGACGTGTTCCTTGAGAGGTGGTAGGTTGTGGTCCCTTGGCCCAAGATGTGTTCGCACAATATGTTGACTTGTAGTGTCAGTTTTGGGAGCAAGGCGAGAGATTACTATGCTACGGAGGCAGGTCAAGAATTTTCAAGGCCATGAAATGCAGCATCACGTTGGTGGAGAGGCATTAAGTTCTAGGGCTCTCGTAGTACACAAGAGTGATAGCGATGATGAGGTCTAATTGGGATTATTATATATGATGTGGGGTGGCTTGCCCCTAGTTGTGAGAAATGTTTTGTGATGATGATTGTACTAGTGATATATGTATGGACACCTATTTTTGATATATGTTAAATCTATGTTGGAATGTTTTTCCATTGCGATGTAATGGATGTTGTATGATTCTATGGTTATTGTCCTAGCATGTGTATTGTTTATGTGTGATGAATATAAATTTGCATGATGATGTTAGTAGTGGTAGATAAAATGTGTATGGTGAATGATGACAATATAGATAACTAATGTAATGTGATTGATGAAATGTTGAATGAATAAAATATGTAGTGCGTAGGTAATGATTATAGTAGAATAGATGTGAAAATAGAAAAATGTATGATAGTGAAATGAATGTACCGTAATGAATGTGTGAGAATGTAATATAGTCGTAATAGGATAGGGTGATGAAAATAGTAGGGGGAGTAAAATTAATGATGCCCCCAATGTGTGAATGAATAGGCTCATGTAATTAATACCCCTCAACAATCAAGTATGAGTCATGTAAGCAAGAGTGTGTCATCGGGAAATGATTGAGTGCGCTAGATGAAATGATGAAGCACGTGATGAAAGGTTCTTAGAACTAATCCCTCAACAGTCATGTAAGAACCGTAAGAACACAAGTGCATCATCGGGGTAAGGTGATAATAATCACCTACCAAAGACCAAGACAATGTGTGGTAGTGGAAACATGTGGAATGGATGCAACATGAGTGTATGAACCAAATGGAATGTCATGTGTAGTAACCACGGGATATGTAGAGATTGGCGGAAAATCATGGGATGCAGTAGCATGAAGTGGTGGATAGTGTGGGTGTATCAGATGTAATGAATGTGATGGTGGAAATGATGGATGAGGTGGAGAACATGCATGCATGTGACAGTGGTGCCTGAAGAATGAACTAGGTACCAGATGGAGAAGACTCGGAGTGGAATATCCCTACATTGATGGGGTAAAGGAGACAATGACCACTCACGAGAGGCAAAGGAGATGATGTCGAATCCACTAATTGTTATATCCTCTCATGTAGGGTAAGACAAACATTGTCCCGATGGCGAGTGATGCGATGATAATTACAATATTTTTGGTCACGAGTGATATTGTAAGGTGTGGTGGATAATGTTGGTTGGAGGGTAACCGAATTAATCACTCATTGAGTAATATTCACAACACATCATGTGGTCGAGCGTGAGGGGAGAAATACAAAGGCTCTCGTGATGGAGGTGGAGTGGTGGAAGTAGGAACTTGTTGTGGGAACCGGAGAAGGATGGGTTGGTGGTGAAGGAGTGGGTTGAGCTTGTTTGGAATGCACTTTAGGAAAAGGTGGATATTTATTTGGATGCTCAACTAGAGGTGTGAGTGGAAGACTAGAGGATGGAACTGTTGGAGAAACATGTGTAGGTTCAATGATATGTGAGGACAAAAGATATTTTTCTAGATCAATGACTTTATAACACAAGAGAATGAATGACTCGCAAGTATCATATTGTAACCTTTTCTTAAGTGGAGGAATGAGGCCACAAAAAAAAATGAATTGCTTTTCTAAGTCACTAGGTTGGAATATGAGTTGGTGTATACAGGCATTAAACCGTAAGATATAGTCTTAGATAGGTTCAAAGGAGCCTTGATGTAAAGTAGGTATGTGGTCATAAGTAACTCTAGGGCCATTATTAAGAATGAAACAACAGAGGAAATCATCCTCCATGTCATAGAAAGTGTTAATGGACCCAAATGGTAAATGGGGGTGTACTCATGTACTATGCGAAAGGCCTTAAGTAACAAGCGATCATTAGAGTAATCATCCATAAGTGTGCAGTAATGTAGGATATGAGCATGAGGATCACCAATACCATCAAAACATGTGAAAGTAGGCATGGTAAAGTCTTTAGGGAAGGCATAATTATGAATATTTTTAGGAACAAGATTTCCATGTAAAGAATTGTTGTCAATAGAGGCATAATAGGCTTTACTTTCTAAAGTGAGAGTATGAACTTGAGATTGGAGTTGTCCTACAACATGCATGAGAGATAGAATATCCTGTGAGGGGATGGTAGGAGATGGAAATAATGTATTAAGTGGTTGAAGTTTTCCATTATGAGTGATCATATGGATATCAAGAGTGATATAGTGGATTCCGATGCTAAAGGCACATGAGCAATATGTGCTAAAGGAGCTATATAGATGATGATGTAGGGGCTATAGTATGGCTAGTATCAACACAATCCCTAATAGGTGCAGTGATCAAGGAGGAAACCTCTATAGGAGAAGATGCAGTAGGAGTTGTAGAGGATGTGGGGATAGAAGGAGAAGAAGCAACAGTTGGTGGTGACTCATGCACAATAGTAGATGCACCCTCAGGAGAAGACAACAATGGAGTAGGAGAGACACACTCAAAGCAGTATAGAAAGAAGGAGACCCATGATGATCATTAGTAGAAGATGGGGTTCCATAAATAATGTTGTTTCCATCAAGAGGATCAATAGGATCATCAATGTAATATGAAGGAGAATGCAAGCTAGAATGAGATGTGGGAGGAGGACTATTAGAAGTAGTAGAAGACATAGGAGTAGCTATAGCAATAGGTGGAGTAGAGGGGGAGGAGTCATGAGGTACACCTGATTGTGGATCAATTCCTAATAAGTAATCAATGATAGAGTCATCTAAAGCATCGGGTGGAATATCAGAAGAAGGACCACATGCAACGGATGGCATGGTGTACAATGAGTGAATGCAATAGGATCATCAAGGAAAATACCTATAGGAGAATCGACAAGACTAGTGGCACATGTTGTTGGCCTTCTAAGAGGGATTGTTGAGTATCATCAAGTAAAGTCATGGGGGTACTATATAAAGCTTTAAGTTTAACTATGGCAGCCTCATCATAGATAGGATTGACACTAAAATGAGACATGACAGAGAAAGAAGAACTATGCTTAACCACTAAGGTATTAAAAAGGATCCAAAGGAAAAGTATTCTAAAAGTAGGGTTCACCAAAATGATTAACTAAAAATAGAGGTTATTTTATTATTATTTTATGAGTTAATCTAAATAGAAACAAAATGCTATACTAAAATTTTAGATCTAAATATTTTATTTGTATTATTTGAATGTATTGAAATAATAGAAATAAGAGGGATATGGTACTAACCTTAATTTAACTTACCTCGTTGTATGTTGAACTAAAGCAAATTGTTGTTCGGACTAGGAAAGTCAGAATAGTGTGTGGCCTCGAGAAGGGAAGAAGCTAATTATCGACTTGACTAAGGTGTCTGGAAGGATATTGGAGTGGCACGGGGCACCCTAGTCGCTGATCTAGGTATTATAGATTGTAGAAAATCTCGGGATCCGGGTCCAGCAAAGTGTCACAAGATCTTTGTAATATCTTCATCTTTGTCACGTGGGTGTCGCAATATTATCACTTGTGTTCTTGTAAACGCAGTTTGAAGATCCACCTACAAAACCCTATTCAAATCATTAATTCCTAAGAAATAAAAATGCATATGAATAGGTCGATTGACCTTAGCCGCCACAATGGTGGACTTACGACTAAGCACTACACTACATTCCAGACCCCATGTAGTTTTTGTGTGTGTGTGTGTAATTTTGTGCCTAGGATTCCCTAGCGCCAATGACACAGAAGTAGGGGGCAATAACTAGATGTAAAAATGCAAATGGTGGATGGAATAGAAAGAATACAACCCTTTCCCCTATGTTTGTGTGATGTAGATGTAGAAGATGACCAAATGCGTCTTTTGCCTTAGTAGATAGTTTCCCTTAATAGTGAGATGTCCGCCCCTAATTTAGTGAGTATGTTATGTTTATATAGGGATCTCTTGTTCAAATTTCGACACTAGTGACCCAAAAATGTCAACTACAACCTAGGGGAATACACGGGGTAACAAAAAGACTCGACCTCAAACAAATAAATTAGGACCAAAAATTATGAAAAATAAGGGTGCCTAAAATCATGGACCTGGGAACCCTGTGGCACCCCAAGATAGGGTGGAGATGACAACTAGGAAAATTACGACACCTAAGACTCCCTAAAAGATACCCAAAACTGTATAGACAAGTGACGCTTTGAACCAAAAAAATAACAATGACGACTGACCAACTAAAAAAAGACCAAGGGATGGGTCACTAGTGAATACTTTTACTATGCAAGATCCATATATAAAATAACATACCCGATGGTATAAATGTAATAGTAAGTGATTTTGTGACTACAGTGGCTTAACTTGCGAAAAGGTGCTTAAAACATGTCACGTTGGGGTCCAAAGGCTTAACTAGGAGGGGGAACATTTTCTTGCACCATCCATCCCAAAACCACACAACAGTTGGTGCACAAAAGTGTGCCACTCTCCCATTAGCTCAAATGTCAGGCAGAAATTGACTAACTTTTGGAGTTGTACGTTGGGGAGCTGCTTGTCAAGGCCGTATCTTGAGTTTAGGAAGATTTTTTTGATGAAACTTTATATTATTTTGCATGAAAATTTCCTTCTCAATCTAATTGTTGGGTTACAATCTCTTTATTCGACTTTTACTCCCTAAAAATAGGCTTTTTGTTCTGGCTCCAAGGTTATGCATGCCAAAAACAAGTTTTAGATAGAGTGCACCTAGGTATTGTGAAAAATATTAAATTACCATATTGTAGGTATCTAAATTATATTTAAAAAGATTTTTTTTTTACTCCTAACTCCTCATAGAGCTTTGGAATCACTTCCTGAAGCTCGGGAGCTGTTTTGGCACTGTGCACTACTTAAACCTCTAAGACCCACTTTTGTTGAAACTGCTCCAAAACCTCCCATAATATTCCAAAAATTATTTCACAACGTTCATATCTCTCTTATACACGTCCATGATGAGTTTAGGCCCTTCATTATGCTTTGGGGGTGTGTACTGCATTCAAGAAGACTAGTGAATAGTCTTTCCTAAAGCTTGCCAAAGAGTCTATCTTGATGAATCTAGCCTTGAAAGTACTTTGAATAATTGGGTACCCCTAAATCACCTATGGGCTCACCGACATGACACATGGGACTACTTCAGAGAGATTGGATAGGACTGATTTGAGGATTAGGGTGATATGCAGGAGGGCTCAAAATGACCTTTGAGCAAAAAAAAATCAAGTAGGGTATTATTGTCATGCTTGAAAATTAGGAATTTTCATGTTGCAAATTTGCATGAGAACAACTCTAATAGTTATTTAAAGTCTATCTTTGTATCTAAAATTATCATTTCTAGAAAAGGGAACCAAATTTTGTTGACATGTTCATCCTTATCTACATCATATAATCTATTTAACAACATCGTTCCTACTTGTATTCCATCCCTAAACAATGTAGTTAGCGATAGTTGTAATTTGTGTTTTATTTAATCCTTTCGGGCTTTAATGAACATTCCTTTAAATCATTAATAATTTTCCTATCATTCATGCGTTATTTCAAAATATTTTTATTATAGTAAATATGTGGAAGGACCATGTAATACATATCATTAAATGTTTCCTGGATGTGACTACAATGACCATTTGTAATACGTTGGAAATAATTTTCCCACCTTCAAGTGTGAATATTGTGAACACGCCTTTGAACCAATATTCATAAGGAAATACTTATGGTTTGGTATAAATTCAATGTAATCTACTTTCCCTAATTTATTATAGGTCCTTATAATAAATCTAATATGTTTCCTCAAGATCTTTTCCTCACAAAATGGAATCACTACTATCTATATCCTTGAATAATTTATTATAGTATTAATATGAATTTTTGAACCTTTAGTGAATCGAGTATCCATTTAAAAACCTATGGATTGCAACCAAAAAATTATTCTCCCATTTTTGTGTCATCTCCTCTAACTATAATTTGATCTTTCTCTAACAAACTTTCATATAACTGCAATTTTGTACTCAAATCTACTTCAAATCGTAATTTTAGTTCACTCTTGATTTTCAACTAAATTTAAATACCCTTAGAAACTTTAAAATTAGACAATATCATTTAAAAATGTGAAGTGTTAAATGTTTAACTACTTAAACTTCTTAAACTAGAACCACTTTTGGTGTCTTCACCATTAATTCTTACTTCTTGTGAGTATTCATGTTTGACATTCGATGAATTGATTAAATATAAGATTTGATGAAGGTAATTTAAATTTGGTGACGCAAATAACCCTTATGGACCAATGGGATGATCATGAGATCTACAAGGTTTCATTCTCTCTCATGATTTTCATTTATAAGCTCTTAAAATGTTGAAGTGTGTTGGATAAAAACCATGTGGCTAAAATTGTAAGCTCCACATTTTGTATGACTTCAAGCTTAAGGCCTCGGTAAGATTTTTATCCCTTATGTGTATACTATTGATTGATGAAACATGTCATTCATTGATGTATTTGTGTTTTGTATGAATTCTCTTCTCAAAACTCTTTTTCACAATCCTTTGTTTGTTTCCTTTTATGACGGGCACCAATTAATGACACTTGGTGATCATTGGTGAAATATTTGTATATGATTCTTATAATTTCTGGCCAAACATTTAGAATAATACCTAAATCCAATCAATAAAATGTTTTTTTCATCAAATTCTTCATTCTCCACGTAACTCTTTATCTTTATGTCAATTTTGTCTTTTATGTAAAGTGCTAATTACACACATGTGGCCTCCATTAGTATCTCAATATGACCTCATTTTCTTTAGTGTTTTGTCTAATATCTCAATATTTCTTAAATCCAATCATTGACAAGTGTCAACCAATCATTGAAATTGGTTGTTGGGAAACACTTAATTATTTTACTTCACATGCTTATATTGTATTGACCAAGGGTGTCGATTATAACACCTATATTTAATTGAAAGCCTCATTTTCTACAATCTAAAATGTATAGCTCCAAACTCTTTATGTGATCCCAAATGTAGTGATATGAGATTCTAACACACACCCACCATTGTTTAATCCATAATCTACACAGTGCCTTGCTCATTTTAACTCTTTTTGTCCACATATCTAGTTGAAAGTAGATACGTCGATGAATTCCAAGTGTCTCCTATGATGTAGGGTTAATCCTTTAGATCTTTTTCGTTAAAAATTTGATTTCATGACCAAAATGAATGAACTTGATAACGAGTTTGCATGTCAAATGGATTGATTAAAAATTTTCAAGGAGATGGAAAGGTAATGAATGAAATGGATTTTTAGTTTTGAAAATATCTACTCTTACAGACGCTTTTCCTTTGCCCAAACTTGTAGACATAAAATCTATGCACTTGGGTATGTTTCTAGGTCCTAAAGAATACTAAATATATACATTATTCTTAAGCAAGAAAACTAGTAGCTGAAAAATCCTTTTGAAATTTTGGTTACTTTATCTCTTGCACTTTACTAGCCTTACACATCTTACAACTCACAAAGACTTGATTGATTTATCTTTTAATGGCCTCGAGACATTAGCATTTAGTCAGACGGAAGTGCCTAGGCACTTCTGTCCCTCTTATGCCCTCTTGTTCGTATCTTTATTCTTCTTTGGGTTTTTTTCACTTCTCGGTCGTCTTTTAACACTTTAGATCAACCTTTCATTGATCAATTACAAAATTCAAACAATGGAATCATATATATACTTAGGTACTTCTTCTAAATAAAGGGCCAAGCACTATAAGCATTATCTATCACCACCTAATATTACACAAAGTAACAAGAGCACTATAAATCATACATTTAGCACATTCATAAAACAGATAAAGGATGCATTGATTTACATATAAAGCATATGAGGGGATTTTATTCTATTCCATCACACACATTTTGTATGCTCGATACAATCTAGATCTAGCTCGTTATCATTGTGTAACTTGTACAAGGGAAACCTAGGGCACGGATACACACACACACACACACACACACACACGAAGAACTACATGGAGTTCAAGATGTAGTGTAGTGCTTGGACATAAGTTCACTCTTTAGGTGACTGTTGGGGTCATTTGACTCCACATTTTGCATATTTTTTATTATATTTGATGTGGTTTGTGGACATGCACAGTAGACATTTATTTTGCAGAGTTACAAGTGTGATTGGAACCCTAACAAAAAAGTTAAAGTGACAAAGAGAATATTGGAGTGAAGACCTTCTTATTAAAAAAGACTAGACTCTAAGCATCTTAGCAAGACACAAGCCCCCCCAGATCAGTCACTAGTGCCTAAGGCACTCTTGTCCTCCTACGGGTGCTTCTTTCCTATACACTCCTAGGGTTCTAAACACTCATCAAGCCTTTGTGACATTGTTCCCACCCTATTATAGAAAATACGCAATCCAAATCACTCTTAGGTTGCACGAAATCAGCTAAGTCATCATCCCTCTCTCATTTTCTTAGGGTTTTACATTGTTGAATGCTTATTGCTTGTGTATTATTGTAGTTTATTTCCTGAATATCATTTTTTACAATAGTTACTCTAAAATTAGATTTAATTCAAATTATATTAAATCATTTTTGAACCCGCTCACTCAAACCCTACCTTTAGAGCCTCCTTCTTATGCCCATCATATGTAGTGGTTGTTTTGGTCCTCTTGAGCACATTTAGCTTCCCACCTCTTCCTATAAGTTCTTTAAACCAATGGTTGAATATGATAACCCCTTATTTAACTCTACCCACATTCCTCTTGAAAATATTGAAGCTTTTGAAAATGAACACTCATATAATGAAGACACTAATGTCAATCAAGATCAACTTGATAAGCTCATTAATTTCCATTCTTCTTTACGTAATAACTCTCGTTAGGTTCCTCCTTGGTCACCTTGACCTCCACCCCACCCTCCACCTTTCAGGTTTCTATTATCACAACCACCACCGCTCCTTTCATTCCTCCCAATACCTCCCATACACAACCTGGTTCCCCTTCAGGCACTCATGACCTAGCCTCATTATTCCATGATTTACAAATCCAAATTTTCTAATTATAACAAGCCTCTTCATCCTCCTCTCCATCTCTAGATTCCTCCTCCTTCATAGCCATTTTGCACCCACCATCTCCTCTTATATGCTACCTCCTAACTTCATTGCACCTAAGTTTCCTATCTTTAATGGCCATGGAGACCCTTATAAACACCTTCGCTCTTTTCATGTTGCATGTCTTATATATGTTGATGACCTTACACTATTGGCCAAATTGTTTTCTCAAATCTTGCATGACTACATAGCTATGTGATGGTTCTATGACATATCTTTTCATTCTTTTAACATATTTAGCCAACACATTCCTTGCTCCTTTTTCTATGAACATCGGCACTAAGATATCCTATGCAAAACTAGTTAAAATCAAACAAGGATCTAATGAACATCTTCGGACTATGTTTTTCGATATAAGAACCTTATCTAAATGAACAATTTCTAGCTGATCCAGAATTACAAGACCTATTCAAAGTATTTTCCCTCCACTCCAAGAGAGTGTAAATTTTGAGACTTATCCTTCTTTCGATTAATTGTGTCACACACTCAAATTACATAAAAATAAATTGTTATCTATGGGAAAATTGAAGTATTGTGATACTTCTTCCACTTCCTCTTCCAACAAGCTTCAAACAAAACATGCATTCACACCATCCACTAAGCCCACCGACTCTAAAGCTACTATCAATGTTGTTTCTACGCCAGCCACACTTAAATTTCAATCCACAAGGTGCACTTTTACTAAGCTACCTTACGCACCTTGATTTTTATTACTGCAACTCATGGAGATCAATCTAATTACTCTCCCTCCACCACTCAATCTCGATCCTTCTTGACCACGTGGTTGTAATTACGATGAAAATGCATACTGTGATTATCACCAATGCAATGGGAAGTCTACTGATCATTGTTTTAAGCTCAAACATCTCATTCAAGATATTATCGAGAACAACACAATTGAACTTCCAGATTCGACTACTTCTAAATCGGTCAACAATAATCAAAAGATTAAAATATTTAATGACCCATTACCAAAACATGAAAAACAAACTACTTATTCATCTACCAATCATGCATATTATGTTGTGCCTCCTCCTTCATCAAGGCCGCTTGATTTTCTTATTGCTACTGTTGACATGCCACCACCAATTATTACATTTTTGGATCGTAATTACCATGCTACATTTTCCTCTTGATGAGCTGCATATTGATGCTTTTATTGGTACTCATATAGTCAACAATACTATGGTACATCCCTCAACCCTTTCCAATACATACTCGGAGTACTCTTCTTGGCTATCAAATTTCCACTCTCTCATATCACATTTATAGTCCCCAATTCTTACATAATTTTTGTCCTTCCTATTATTGTTGGGTCCCTTACCATACCAACATTGTTCCTTGTTACATCTGAAATCAAGTGTTGTGACATGGTATTAGGTCTCCCTTGGCTTTGGGCTACCCAAGTTATCCCTTCCATGCTTCACTTGTGTCTTAAGTTCATTCATAACAAACAAGTTGTCACCATTCAAGGTATTCCACCATGCATGTCATTACCTCGGCCCACTCTCACCTTTGTTCCAACCCCAATCATGACATCTAGGCCTCCTACACCTCCCAAGTCTAAATCTACACCTAGCTCTCCCATTCGTACATGACCTACATCACAACCCCTGTCATCCTCACTAGTCCATTAGTCCACCCTATCAGCCTAAGTCCCCTACATGGGTAGCCCATTCCTATAGGTTTTATCCACCTCCTTTACCACATCGGTCTCCCTCACATATGCATATTTACTCTCCTACACCACCAATACTAGACCATGGTCACATGCCTTCTCCTCCTTGGATACCAGATAAGGGGCCCTCACTCTTCACTATCATCGGATAGCTTTCTATCACTCACACACTTGGGGCATCGCACTTTCTTCCCCCTCCATCACTATTGGCTATCTCTATCATTTACTCATATCTTATCTACTACACTTCACGCTCTATGCTTCACGATAAATATTTCCTAGCATCTACACTCAATCACATGCAATACCTTTATTACCCAATGACACACTCTAATTCTATAGTTCATACTTGACTGATTGGGGGAGAAATTATAAAATGAACCTCACATCACACACATCTATTTTGGGGAAATAAGGCTCCCCTCATCTGCACATCTTTCATATCACAACACACCATCACTTTCACACAACATTTGCACATCTTGGTTGTATTTACTCTTATTAGCTTATATTATTTACATGTTGCACTTTGTTTCCTATGCTAGTTGGATACTTAGTATGTCATTATCTTTTTCTATACACACATACACATTCACGTGGTATTTTAAGGTAAATTCAAGACTTCTACATATTCTTACATGATGCATGATGCTCAACACTACTCTTTACCAGTCAACCGAGGCTCCTGAGGGCATCTACCTTTTCTACTCTCATACTCTACACATCACAAGTCCTATTGTTACATTATTTACTACTTCTCATTCATTATCACTTTACTTTTCACTAATATATACATGTTTTGACATAGTACTTTATTTCTAACATGTTATCAGGTTCTTCATGTATATCATTTGCCTTATAGGACACTATATAACCATGGTTATTTGTTACTTCTTGTTCACTATTATTTGCTATTATTTTTTGGGCTATGACATATGTCATGTTCGATCATTGTTTGTTTATGACCAACTCAACCTTGATTGTCTTATGACATTATGAGTAATGTCCCATGTATGCAACCCACTTTTCGCAGTCCCTCTTGTCTTCATAGTTGTTTGATACATTGTACTCTATTGCATGCTACATATTTTATACTAACACTTGTTTCTAGCCTATATTGTTTGCATGTGCCTTGGTTTCTACCATGCACATCCCCTACCCCTTGCAGGTATCCAATCTACAACAAGCACATCAATTTTAGGTCCTCTCATTTGGGTTGTATCCTCCTACATTTGTCACATGCACCCCAAATGAGGGGAAACTATTGGGTGAACAAATCACACTTCTAACAACATAGAGCTCTAGAATAGAACAACATAGTACAAAATTGGCAAGCACACAAATCACATAGTGGTCTAGAATAAGACTTAGATCACACACATGGAGGAGACACTAATGCCCAAAGTATCAAACAGGGAATGGTGGGTGTTTGTTTCCTACCTAGGGGTAAAATTAGACAGTTTCTTAGTTTAGCACAGTTTCCAATGGGTTACAATATGGATCTATAGTATCAAGCACTTACCTTCAGTTACATAATTCATTCAATCGGTTACAAATCGGGACGTGCCAATATGTAGTGACACTTATCATTTGAGAAGCATCATGGAAGGAGATAAAAATATACCTCTCTCCCCAATACTCTTCTCTTGGCATGAGATCACCCAAAAACCTCATCCTTGGCGTGAGATCACCCAAAAACTCACTTTTGGCATGAGATCACCCAAAAACCTCATCCTTGGTGGTAGGATGCTCAAATCCGTGGCTCAACACTTTCTTGGTTGGGAATTGATCACCATAAGCCCCATCGACAACATCTCCAAAGTACATAGGAAAAAATTATATTTTATAATATTTCACACATTGGGTGTACTATTTCCTTAGCTACTACTTTTACATACTTATACATACGTTACTCTAATTTTTCATATACAAGACTTTGACCACTCTTTTGCACTTCTTTTGTAGGACCATCCTTACAAGAAACAAGAAGAATCTCACATCAAAAATCAAAAGCTCCATCAACACACTACTACACATAGACTTCACCCCTAGGATCTACCTCCCTTTCCTAGTTTTCCACGCTTCACATTACAATCACTTCACACTTCACATGGCTACTTGTCCACTCGACACACTATCAAATACACTTCTCTTCAGTTTACAAGGTATGCATTTTCTATCTACTTTATGTTATCGAGTATTCACTCAACAATATAAAGTGGGGGAAAATGTAGACATAAAATATATACACTTGGGTACATTTCTAGGTCCTAAAGCATACTAATATATACATGATTCCTAAGCAAGAAAACTAGTGGTTGACAACTCCTTTTGGAATTTTGGTTACTTTATCTCTTGCACTTTACTAGACTTACACATCTTACAACTCTACAAGAACTTGACTGATTTATCTTTTAATGGCCTCGACACTAACGCCCAATCAGGATAGAAGCCCGAGACCTAGTCACTCTTGTCCCTCTCTTTCTTCTTCTTACTCTTTTGGGTCCTTTTCACTTCTTGGTCACCTTTTAACACTTTGGGTCATCCTTTTAGTTGTTAATTATGAAATTCAAACAAGGGAATCATATATATACTTAGTTACTTCTTACAAAAAGGGTCCAAGCACTATAAGCATAATATATCACCACTAAGCTTGCACAAATGCACAACATCACTACAAATCATACATCTAGCACATTCATACAAGGGACAAGGGTTGTATTGATTTACATACACAACATTTGAGGGTAGTTTATTCTATTCCATCACACATGTACATTCTCGCATACTTGTTACAATCTAGATCTGGCATGCTTTTTCATTGTGCAACTTGTACAAAGGAAACCTAGGGCATGGATAAACAATATGGAGTCCGAGATGCGAGTGTAGTGCTCGGTCGTAAGTTCAATATTCGTGTAACCGACAGCGAGTCAATCCAACTCCACATTTTGCATATTTTTTATTATATTTGATGTGGTTTGTGGACATGTGTAGGTAGACATTTTTTTTCAGGTTATGGGTGTGATCAAAACCCTAACAAAAAAGTCAGAGTTATAAATCAAATATTGGAGCGAAGACCTTTTGACTCAAAAAATACCATACTCCAAGCATCCGAGGAGACAGTGGCACTCATATCGGTCGGTAGTGCTTAGGGCACTCCTGTCCTCCCGTGGGTGCTTCTTTCCTACACATTACTAAGGTTTTGAACCCTTGTCAGCCTTTGTGACACTTTTCCTAGCTTTGTTCAACAGATACACAATCCAAATCACTCCTGGTTGCATGCAGAATCAACTAAGTCATCGCCCCTCTCTCATTTGTGTAGGGTTTTACATTATTGAATACTTATTTCTTGTACATTAAGGTATTTTATTTCCGAATATTATTTGTTATAGTAGCTAATCTAAAATTAGATTTAATTAAAATTAGATTAAATCAAAACCTTACATACACTAAATCACTCAAACAAACCTATGATATCTCTTTTACGGGTAAAAACCCACTATTAAATGAAAATTCCAATGATATTCCCGATTTCCTAGCAAAAATATTAATCTCATGGTGCTTGTGAAAAATAAAACATGATGTGATTTTATCAAAAATATGAAACACACAACAATGGCTATAAGAGCAACACGAGGACATATAATGGAAATTAGTTGATAAATCCTTGTAAATTAAACCACTTACCATTTTGCAACCACTAAGTTTCCCACTTTATTTAATATGCTTTAATAATTTGATTCGAAGACCTACTTTAATGACTTTATCTAGGCTAAGTTTATACTATTAAGGAAATACAAATGAGTTTACTACATAATAAAATGGTAAAAGCAAAACCTTTTTAAATAATCAACAATTATTTAGTTACACTTCCTAATGCCCAATTGTAACTAATTTAAACTCACGTATGTAATAATATAAACAAACAATTTTCTATTACTCCACACGCTGCATAATTCTCATCATTACTTAATTAAATCTAGGGTCCCATTTAAATGCCTATTTATTCACCAATGTAGGATTAAAATGTATCCCTTGGATCAAAAAAATCTCGGCCTTTGGATTTGGGAAACCCTAATGTTTCCCTAATTTATCTTTGAGAATTCAATAAAGGATTTCATTAGCCTCCATTTTTCCATTTACAAGTTTGAGCAAAGGGAGTGGAAAAGTATTTGGAGAGCCAAGGTCTCATGGAGGTTTAACTTGTGTATATTTTTAAAAGAGTTTTTTCTATCTCTCACCCAAATGGGTTGAAATAATTTCCAATGCATTTTATTTATTGTCTCCAATTTCGTGTTTAAATTCACAAGGTTATCTCATTTTGTTTGTTATCCAAATGGTTGAAATGATCTTCAATTATTTCTTCCATTGTATATGATTAATAGTTTCTTATATTTTTATTAGATCTATTTAAGTTCAAAGGATTTTGTAGATATGTATATATATAGATAAATATACATTGTATGCGTATATGTATATATACATACAAATATATGCACGTTGATATAAAAATACGGTTGTATGTATTTGTTTTCATTTTTGTTGTATAAATAAGGTAGGGTTTGGGGTGGGTTTCAACTCCCACCCCATTGGTATATTATCTAAATAATAAGAAGTGGGAAATATGGATACACTACCCATACCAAAGGTGGGGATGGGGTAGTCATGTCGTCCCCTCCCCTTTGAGTATGGGGGAGGGGATGACATGACCATCCTACCCTCATACAAGTGTTGAGGGTAGGATGACCATGTTGTCCCCTCCCCTAAACCAAGGCATAGTCGGACAATGTATGTTAGATAACTCGTATGTAAAGAAATTCAAAATAGTTGGTTGGTCTATTTCGTGACCCATATGTAATTTATTTAAATTTAACACAAGTTTAAAATAATGCAAGAATAAATATTGTATGATGCAATATATAAAGAGACATACCTACATGCATATTATGTATAATCATGAGGTAAACCAAACTCGCATTATTTACAACATATAGATATGATTATTGGTTTAAAAATGTGCATACACACACACACACACTCACACACACACACACACACACACACACACACACACACACACACACACACACACACACACACACACACACACACACACACACACACACACACACACACAAACATGTATCAAAACCTAAGGATTAAAATGGTGCAATAGAGAACACATTCAGCTACAAGTAATACAATCCATCTAAAAAATGAGACCACACTTAGTATAACCAGTTTAATCACAATACAAGTATGTTGATCTATTTCTAAAGATGGCTAGCTAATTTCTCTAGATTGGAATATGTACATATATATTAATCGCATGGGGCTATCAACCTAGTTACAAGTTTTTGTATGATTCTAGAGTTAAATAAAGTCCTTTCATAGTCATTTGGAAATTGAATTCTTTCTTATAATCTAGAAATAATTTTAGTATATAAGATGCAAACTATCTACTACTAAGGTAAATACAAAAGCAATTATTTAATCCCACAATTTTCATACTTCTATTCTTCTTTTAATTTTTTCATAAAGTTTCCAAACATATACTTGCAACAGTTTTAAAATGACACGCATCCAACCAACAATTGAAAAAATAACACTATTACATTACAATTGAATGATAATTTAACTATTACAATTTCGTACACAACTCATAGGAACAACACCATTTTAAATAAATCCCAAGACAACATAGTCTCTAAGAATCCTTTAACCTTCCTCCTAATAAGGGAAGTGAGAAAATTAGATCAGAAGAGTGAAGAATTCCTTATGAGGATTGGATTAAATTAAACTTTGATGGAGCTTTAGAGGCAACCATAGCATTGTTGGTTATGGTTGCATTTTCGAGTGTATTCATGTTGCCAACCGGTTTTGGCTCTAATCTTCATTGTGGAATATCTTCCAACAATATTCTTTGAAGGCATGGCCCTTTTTTGGTTTATTGGAGAAATAAATAGAATTGGCGACATCTTTGGATTGAGGGGGATTCAAAAACCATTATTGGTTTGGCTCAAGGTAATGTCTCTAAAGCCCGGTCTTTGAAACCAGTATGTGTTAAGATCAAAGCTATTCTTCCTTCATTTTTCGAGATTAAATTCTCCCATATTAAAAGGGCAGCGAATATGGTGGCGGATCGCTTGGGAACAGAGGGGCTGATTTGTGGGAAAATCATCATTTAAAGTGCCATGTTTGGGAGACGAGCTTTCCTAGTGACGTCATGACCCTTCCGTCGACGTAAGCGAATACATGGTTGGAGATCGGTTGTACGAGGGAATAATTTTGAATACCACCAACCATTAATTACCACTTTTTGGTTGATGATGATTAAGGAAAGGAGATATTTGCAAGGATTTTGAGTACTCAAACGTGTTTCTTCATTCAAGGGAGGGATTGGAGGCAAGTGTATTTATGAATGACATGGGGTGTTTTTTCATCACTCTTGCCTAATTTATTTTTGCATGTCTTAGAGGTTGGGATTTTGGGCTCTACTCTAGTTTTCTCGAGCTATTAACATGAGGAGGGCAGAGATTTTGACCGATGTTCCTAGTTGTAAAAGGAAACGAACTTTAAATGGTGAAACAAGGTGGATTAATCCTTCTCAACATGGATGAATGGAAAAATTAAGAATGTTATCATGAGAGGTTGGCTTGAAAAGGTGCAGTCATTGCAAAAGCTTTAAGGAAGAATATGAGGTGGACATTTGTGAAAATATGAAGAAATTAATGATTGATCCAAATCATTCTATGTTG
Source organism: Taxus wallichiana var. yunnanensis (assembly GCA_018340775.1). Lineage (NCBI taxonomy): Eukaryota > Viridiplantae > Streptophyta > Pinopsida > Cupressales > Taxaceae > Taxus > Taxus wallichiana. The sequence continues at coordinate 892,268,407 of CM031237.1, forward strand.
GAAATATTGTCATTGATGTCAAAAGAGGTGTTGAAATGGTAAACGGAAATCATGTCGAAAAGTAACGAAATTATTGATGGAAATGGTAGAAAGTAACGGAAATAACCAGCAGTATAGAAGGGTTGAAAATGAAAGTTTAAATGCATGAAAAGAAGCGTTTTTTCATGAGGATTATCATGGTATAAGCGAGATATACATAGCTATACATAAGAGAGAGATATCCGCATTTTAAGGTGTTCATATGCAATGTTTTATGGTGAAAAGAAGATTTAATGATGGTTGGCAGCAATTTAATGATAACAAAGATGATTTGTCTAAGGAGGGGCAGCGCTCTATCAAGTGGTTAATTGCATTGATTAATGTGCATTTAATAATTATGGGCTGCATTAATTATTTTTTGGTTTTAGCTGACTAATGCACTTAATTAAGTTGTGTTAATGGAAAGGTTGTGTCGGTTGGAATGATGTGTCTTTTCGAAAAGGTACGAAAGGCTATATAAGAAGATTCATATGAGACTTATTAAGCATGGATTCAAGTTGAATATCTTAAGGAAAAGAAGAAGAAGAGGAAGCGTAAAGGCAGAATTTTAGAACAAAGAAATCTGAAATTAAGAAGAAGAATTTTCCATTATTCGTTGAGGAAGCAACAAGTTCAAAAGTGGAAAGCAAATTTTGTAAGGAAGGTTGGTGCCTTCATATTCAAAGAGATTGGTGTCTCTTGCTGAGTTGGTGCTTAGCAAAAGGGGTGGGTGCTCCTGTAGGTTGGTGCCTAAAATTTTTTGAGAAATATATATAAAGAAAGAATTTTCTCCATGGTTTTCTCCCGAAAGGGTTTCCACGTATATTTGTGTCTACTTGCATTAAGTTTTGTGTTCTTTGATTGATTTGATATATTCACATTGCTCGTGATTATAGATCTAAGTTTAAGTATTGAAGTTTGAAATAATATCATAATACTGATTCACCCCCCCTCTCAGTATTATCTTGTGCTCAACAATTGGTATCAGAGCAGGTTCCTTCAGGAACAATCTAACAGTTGGAAGGTAGATCTCGGGAGCACATATGGCTAGTCAAGTACAAGAAGGTTTTTCCTCGAACAAGGCTCCGTTGTTTGACGGAACAAACTATGCATTTTGGAGCGTAAGAATGAGAACCTATCTGATGGCACTAGGGTTTGATATTTGGCAATCAGTAGCGGTCGGATATATCATTCCATCAACTCGCCAATAGACCAAGCCAGTAAGAAGGCTTTTGAAAACAATGCCAAGGCAATGAATGCAATCTTGTGTGGTCTGTCAGAGTCTGAATTTGTCAAAGTAATGCAATGTGACATGGCAAAGGAAATATGGGATAAACTTTGAACAATATATGAAGGTGATGATAAGGTCATAAAAGCTAAGCTTCAAACCCATAGGAAAAAATTTGAGAGCCTAAAAATGAAGGATGAGGAAGATGTTGCAACTTATCTTTTGCGGGTGGATGAAGTTGTCAACACCATAAGAGGGCTTAGAGAAAAGATTGAGAAAACTGTGATCATCCAAAAGGTCTTAAGATCTTTACCATTAAGATTTGATGCTAAGGTGTCTGCCATCGAAGAAATGAAGGATCTTGACAAGCTAAGCATGGATGAACTACATGGAATACTGACGGCTTATGAAATGAGGACTGAGTCTAATAAACCAACAAAGAAGGAAGCCACATTCAAAGTCTCGAAGAAAAAGGAAATCAAGGAATCTGAAGTGAATGATGAATCAAACAACGAAGAAGATGAAAAGGAAGCTTTATTCATTCAAAAGCTAAAGAAAGGATCCGGGAGATATAAAGGTAAGTTACCATTTAAATGTTTTAACTGTGGTAAAATTGGTCATTTTGTAGCTAAATGCCCAGAGAAGGAAGATAGCAAAGATGAAGAAAGCAAGCCCAAGTTCAAAAGAGAATTCAAGCAAAGCAGAGGTAAGAAAAGATTTGAAAAGCAAAAGAAGAGTCTATATTCAAAAAGAGGTAGCAGCTCATCCGAAGAAAGTGGAATAAGTGATTCAGACAATGATGATGAAGAAACATTGTTTATGGCTATAGAAGAAGGTTCATCAACTAGCAAAGTTGATTTGGAAGGAATCAAGGACATAGAAGAAGAAGGTGAGGTAAACCTCGAAGAAGAACTCATTTGTGCGTTGGGTGAAATAAAAGCACTCAAAAAGAGGAATCAGAAGCAAAGACTTCAGCTCCAGAAATATTAAGAAAAAATCAATCTTTGAAGCTAAGTTAGCACAAAGTTTTGAAGAATCAAAGAATCTAATCACCGACTTGAAGACCCAAATTGAAGAAGTAAAGAGAATTGAGGAAGGGTTGAGAATTCAACTCAAGGTGAAACAAGGAGAATGTGAAAAGCGTGAGTCGAGATTGTTGCAATGAGAAAAGACTTAGAAAAGGTAAATACCAAACTAATGAACAACTTGAAATTTGAAAAAAGTACTAAGGTTCTAGATGAGATTCTAGAAAATCAAAGATCACCATCCAACAAATCAGGACTCAGAAATGAAGAAAAACTAGAGAAAGCTTCAAATTCCATTGAGATTCCGGAGAAGAAAGGTTTGGAAAAGGCAAAAAGTTATGTAAAAATTCTAAATGCACCTACGAAGAATAAAATTAGAAAGGAACAGGAAACTACGAAGACCAGTTCCATCCACAAGGAAGGTGTTAAAGAGAACGACATCAAAAGACCATTTACTCCATGACATAGGAATATGAACAGGTTCGAAAGTTCCTTTCATGGTTATTGTTTTTATTGCAATATATATGGGCATAAAAAGATAGAATGTAGAAAGCGAATGAGAAATAACGAAGCCTGGAACAAACCAAAATCTGCTCATAGAGTGTTGAATATGAACTATAATTCATTTTCTCCACTATCCTATTATAACGAGGAAGCCATTATCTGCTACAAGTGCAATAATTATGGACATATAGCACACTTTTGTAGAAGTGTGTTTGACTCGAGACAAGATCAAAAGACAAAGCCTTTAGATACAAAGAAAAGGGAGGCTACGAAATCTTGGACAAGGAAGCAGGAGAAAGATGGGCTAGACAAAGAAAAATCCATGCTCGTTCAAACAGACTTTTCATGCTCGAGATGAAGGACAACAGTGGTACATTGATAGTGGATGTTCAAGACATATGACTGGTGATAAAAGTAAGTTTCTCTCCTTAAAGAAAGTAAATGAAGGTACAGTAAAATTTGGTGATAATGCTACAACGAAGATCGTTGGCAAAGGTACGCTGAGTCTGGATAATGGAAAAACAAAAATAGAGAATGTTTTGTATGTTGAAGGATTAAAACATAACCTCTTGAGTGTGAGTCAAATGTGTGATCAGGGACACACTCTTAAGTTCTATGCTGAAGGATGTGAAATAAGGAAAGTAGATATAGGAGAACTAATTGCATATTGCCACCGAACTACAAATAATCTATATATGCTCGGAGAAATAAAAGAAGAAAAATGTTGCCTAAGTCAAGTTGAGGAGAGTTGGCTATGGCATAGAAGGATGAGACATATAAATTTTGATAATCTTGTGAAGATAAGAAATAAGTAGGCCATAAGGGACATGCCTAAAATAACAAAGCCTTCGAGTACTCTATACAAGTAGTACCAGCTTGGGAAGCAAACCAGAACAAGATTCAAAACAAAGGAGTATTCATCCACCAAACCATTGGAGCTAATTCACACGGATTTGTGTGGACCTACCAGAATGAAAAGTATTCAAGGTGAGAGTTATTTTATGTTACTCATTGATGACTACACTAGAATGACATGGGTAGCATTTTTGAAAGAAAAATTTGAAGCATTTGGAAAGTTCAAAGCTTTCAAGGCATTAGTAGAAAATGAAACAGGGCTGAAGATAAAATGTATAAGGTCATATCATGGAGGTGAATTCATGTCAAATGAATTTATTCAATATTGTGAAGACCATGGAATTAAAAGACAATACTTAGTTGTAAGAACTCCACAACAAAATGGAGTAGTAGAAAGGAAGAACATAACCGTTCAAGAGATGGCCCAAACAATGTTGAATGAATCTAAGCTATCAAATAGATTTTGGAAAGAAGCAATAAGTACTTCCGTTTATATTTTGGATAGAGGGAAAATCAGAATTAACCAGGACAAAACTCCATATGAATTATGAAAAGGAAGACCATCCTCGGTTAAATATTTTAAGGTATTTGGGAGCAGATGTTTCATTAAAAGAACCGAAGAGGACGTAGGAAAATTTGATTCAAGATCTGATGAAGGGATTTTTCTTGGGTACTCCACTAAAAGTAAAGCCTTCAGATGTTATAACAAGAGGTTGTGGACTATCATAGAAAGTGCAAGTGTCAGAGTGGATGAGGGTCTGGATCTAAAGACAAGAAAATTCAGAAGAGTCTTTAGAAATACCAAGTCTTGTGAAAGAAGAACAAGAGGAAGAAGAAGATATTGAAGAGTGGAGTAAATCAGAAAGGTAGGATACCAAGATGCCATCTCACTTCGTTCTAGAAAAATCATGATGAAAGTCAAATTATTGGAGAACTTGATACCGGGGTTCAAACCAGAAGAAGAATTACAAATGCTTCTGAGCAAGGGTATTTTTCTCTGCTATCTAAGGTAGAACCTAAGAACTTTTTAGAAGCAAGACATGATAAACATTGGTTGAAGGCGATGGAAGAAGAATTAGATCAAATTGAGAAAAATGAAACTTGGGAACTGGTTCCCAGACCAAAGAGTCAGAATGTGATTGGCACTAAGTGGGTATTTCGGAACAAACTAAATGAAGATGGTCAAGTCACTCGAAATAAGGCAAGATTGGTATGCAAAGGGTATGCTCAAGTGGAAGGTGTTGATTTTGAAGAGACTTTTGCTCCGGTTGCCAGACTAGAAGCAATCAGAATGTTCCTTGCTTTCGCAGTGTTTAAAAATTTCAAAGTCTACCAAATGGATGTCAAATCAGCCTTTTTAAATGGGAATTTAGAAGGGGAGGTTTACATAGAACACCACTGAAGGGTTCTTATTATCAGAAAATGAAGATTATGTGTGTAGGTTGAAAAATGCATTGTATGGATTAAAACAAGCCCCCAAAGCATGGTACGTAAGGCTTGATCAACATCTACAAGACCAAGGATTCAAGAGAGGACATCTTGTGATAATGTTTACATCAAAACCGAAGATGAGCACCAATTAATTATGGTTGTATATGTAGATGACATAATCTTTGGAGGAGACAATGAAGAAATGTCTAGAAAATTTACGAAGACATGCAAAAGGAATTTGAAATGTCTATGTTGGGTGAGTTATCCTTTTTCCTTGGATTGTAAATTTCTCAATCTCATAAAGGAATATTTATATCCCAAACCAAGTATGTGAAGGAAATGTTGAAAAAATTTGGTATGGAGGAGTGTGCACTGTCACAAAGACACCGATGATCACGAGAACCAAGTTAAGCAAAGATGACGAATCTCCAAATGCTGATCAATCTCTATAGATCAATGATTGGGAGTTTATTATATGTGACAACATCCAGACCAGATATCATGCAAGCAGTGGGTATGGTGGCATGTTTTCAAGCAGGGCCGAAAGAAACACATGTGCAAGTTGTAAAATGCATATTCAGATATCTAAAGGGAACTATGGAATACGGGTTGTGGTATCCAAAAGGAAAAGATTTCACATTGAGAGCTTATACAGATTCAGATTGGGTAGGATGTGTAGATGATAGAAAAAGTACAAGTGGAGGAGCATTTTTTCTTAGAAATAGCCTGGTATCTTGGCTAAGTAAGAAGTAAGATTATGTATCCCTATCCACAATGTGAGCAGAGTATATAGCAGCGGTACTATGTTGCACGCAAATTTTATGGATGAAGTAGACCTTGAAGGATATCAAAGTAGAGTATGATCATCCCATCTCCATATTATGTGATAATACCAGTGCAATAAGTATTTCAAAGAATCCAATTATGCATTCCAGAACAAATCACATTCCCATAAGATATCACTTCTTAAGAGAGCAGGTGGCAGAGAAACAGGTGAAGTTGGAGTATGTCACTACATCTGAACAGATAGCAAATATTTTCACCAAGCCACTTCCAAAGGAGACATTTGAATATCCACGGCATAAGCTAGGAGTAATTTCTTTTACATATTTACATTGAAGAGTCAAGGGTAGCACTGGTTAAGGGGGAGCTAAAACTTTGCAATTTTTTCAGCTCCTAGGATGACCCTTTGCCATTGATGTCAAAGGGGGAGAATGGTAGTAAGGGAGAGCTACGGCAAGAGGAATCTGCAGAAGAGGAGATTATTTTTGGGGTTGCCATCAATGACAAAGGGGGAGATTGTTGGAAATATTGTCATTGATGTCAAAAGAGGTGTTGAATTGGTAAACGGAAATCTGTTAGAAAGTAACGGAATTATTGATGGAAATGATAGAAAGTAACGGAAATAACCAGCAGTATAGAAGGGTTGAAAACGAAAGTTTAAATGCATGAAAAGAAGTGTTTTTGCATGAGGATTATCATGGTATAAGTGAGATATACACAGCTATACATAAGAGAGAGATATCCGCATTTTAAGGTGTTCATATGCAATGTTTTATGGTGAAAAAGAAGATTTAATGATGGTGGCAGCAATTTAATGATAATAAAGTGATTTGTCTAAGGAGGGGCAGCGCTCTATCAAATGGTTAATTACATTGATTAATGTGCATTTAATAATTATGGGCTGCATTAATTTTTTTTGGTTTTAGCCGACTAATGCACTTAATTAAGTTGTGTTAATGGAAAGGTTGTGTCGGTTGGAACGATGTGTCTTTTTGAAAAGGTATGAAAGGCTATATAAGAAGATTCATATGAGACTTATTAAGCATGGATTCAAGTTGAATATCTTAAGGAAAAAGAAGAAGAAGAGGAAGCGTAAGGGCAGAATTTTAGAACAAAGCAAATCTGAAAGTAAGAAGAAGAATTTTCCATTATTCGTTGAGGAAGCAACAAGTTCAAAAGTGGAAAGCAAATTTTGTAAGGAAGGTTGGTGCCTTCATATTCGAAGAGATCGGTGTCTCTTGCTAAGTTGGTGCTTAGCAAAAGGGGTGGGTGCTCCTGTAGGTTGGTGCCTACAAAACTATAATTTGGGGATTGGTGTCTCCAGTAGGTTGGTGCCTACAATTTTTTTAGAAATATATATAAAGAAAGAATTTTCTCCATGGTTTTCTCCCGAAAGGGTTTCCACGTATATCTGTGTCTACTTGCATTAAGTTTTGTGTTCTTTGATTGATTTGATATATTCACATTGCTTGTGATTATAGATCTAAGTTTAAGTATTGAAGTTTGAAATAATATCATAATATTGATTCACCCCCCCTCTCAGTATTATCTTGTGCTCAATAGTCTATCATTGGTAGAAGGAATGTGTTCGATGTTACCAGGGTTTAAGTGTGGAAAATATTTTGTCTAACTCTTCTAGGAAATTCATTCTACGGGGGGCACGAAACTTTAGAGGAACACTTGATCAGCATGTAGTTTCACATCCACACTTTGGTTAGAGGGGTTCAAGTGATTTCCGGGGTTGGAATATGTGGTGAAGAACTAGGGGCTGAAGCTACTAGAGAATACTAAGGTTGTGATTCCTAAGTGTTACATGGAACCGTCTCCTTCTCCTTCACCAAGTCAGGATGATTCAAATGTTGAAATTTTAACAGAGATGTCGTCGAGTTAGAGGATGGAATATCTTGTTCTAGTCGGGTTTATGCTTGAGTGAGTAGATAGTATAGATGTTTGGGTGTAATTTTTGGTGGGGCTTTCTTGTATCTATTGTAAATTTTGGTTTATGGAATGTATAAAGCACGATAAGGTGCCTTAACTCACTATGAGATTTCATTGATGAATGTTAATATCATGGACTGGAACTAAATGTAATTTTTTGTAGGTTAGGGCCTTCTCCTTAGGTACCAATAGAAAAAAAAAATCCTTTAACCTTCATTTCGTAATGACACAATCCCAACTTCCACATACCTGGAGAGAGGCAACAACATTTTGTATGCCTATATTTAGATCACCCTACAATATGTGTTAGATGAAATATTATCAAATCTCAAATCAATGCTGCTAAATAAAATGGGCTTACACTAATACCATGTAAACATTATACATTATAAGGCTTTTCTTTGATTAAAGTGGGATAAACTTCGAGATCTATATATAAATTTGCATGCAAAACACTTAGAAGAAATTTAGTTTTTTTGTGGTTAAGGGATCTACCTTATTTATATCCTTTCCTTTTAAGGTGATAAAAGACATTTTATTGAAGTAAAATGAAAAAATAAATAGATGAAAAGAAATGTTCTACCTTATTAAGTTGCAAGTTAGTCACAATTGCATTTGACTAAAAATCACAAGGAGGTTGTAAGCTAGTTGGGGCTTAACCGATACCTATGTTGAATTTTTTCCAAAATAATAGTGTTCGGGATGCAACAATTCTTTGAGATCTACCTTCACCTTTCCAATAACTTGCAACACTAAAATATGCGAGCAAAGAAGAAAAATAATACAATATAGGATCAAGTGCACAAAGAGTCAAGTGGTTGACATGCGGGGTGAGTTTTATTTTATATTTTTATAGTGCATAGAATATTGTGATAATATGTGTACAATGTACATAAAGGAGAAATGATAAGGGTCATTGTGAATAACAAGTACAAATGGGTAGGTGGAGTGGTTAAGATTAAATGTGAGTGGCTGAGGATGAGTAAATGGGTGATGAGGTGTCTTTTATCATCTTTTTGTCAAATTTTTATATTTTATTTATTTTTATTAGATTAATTGATTTTTAGATATTATTATTATTTTATGATATTTTTGGTATTTTATAGCTTAGGATACCATATGCACAAGATGCATTTTTGGTGTCTACATTTTGCCCCTTTTTAAGGTGCATGTTGCACTAGGTAGGATGCAACACAAAACTAAAGATGAGATGGGGTTTTTCCAACCCTATGACAATGGTTTTCATACATGTGGGCTTAGATGGTTTCTTGGATGGGTGGGAATTTATAAATGTGATCGATGGGCCACATCGTCTAGAGTATGTGAGGGAATTGAAAGATTGATTTCATGAGGAAAGAGACTATTTTTTTAATTTACTAATATAGATGATCATTGAATGTTATAAGATTGAAGAGAAAGGTTTGATGTGATATCCCCTCTCAGGTGTCATATTTTTGGATGCTCCAGTAGGAAAAAAAAGGTGGTAGTTGATAAATTGAAGAAAAAGTGAAGATGGTTGTGAAAATGAGTGACAAATTTCTTGAAAAAGAGGGATGATGGGAATATACAAAGAAAGGAAGTTCAAAGTGTAGTGGTGAAGTGCATGTAGAGGTGGATCTCAAAACTTTTAGGTTAGAGCATGTGTGAGGGTAGACCAAGGAATGCATGGTGTGCATTTTACATGAGGTCGGGCGAGAATACATAAGGCAGATTGTGCATGAAGGTAGACTAGAGAATACAGGTGGAGCAAGTGTGACGGCATGTTAGGGAATGTGTAGGTTGTAGCATGTGTGAGGGTAGATGTGTGTGCATGAGTTGTTTTAAACTAATGCTAATATAAGTAAAGACTAACACCTAAATAGCCTTAATTAGCAAGAATTAAACAACATACTAAGCACCATCAAGATAAGAATTAAACAAGGGTTAGATACTAACATTCATCATATTCAAAACTTTTAAACTAACAATGTTAAGTATCTAAATCCTCTATTCTCTAACAACAAATAAATGAATGGACCTAAGTAGGCTCCATGGAAATCAAAAATGGTTGTCTTTGGTATTCCAAGAACCTAGGAATGAGGGCTTGTCAAAGTTGGGCTACAAGACCCTTTTGACACCTCCCATATGACCTAAGCACTTAAGAAAGAGGCTTAACTCTTCAAGATGATGAACTCTCAAGAAAACAAAAGGCAAGCTCTTAGTCTATTTTGCTATATGCTTTGCATTTGTCTTCTCAAGAAGTTCAGGTGTAGATATAAAGGTAGAAGGAGAGCTCTTTATATAGCCCAATGGATAAAGGAAACACTTCATCCCTTTGCATGTGGGATAAAGGTAAAACAAGATTAGGAATGGATAAGGTTGCTTTATAAAAGGTAACCTTACTTTAGAAGGGTTTAATTTATGCTTAGCAAGTCATGGGAGTTGGAGGGGTGCTTTAATTAATCAAAGGTGATTAACTAATAGGTAGATGTAAGCTTATAGAAGCTAATTAGAGGAATATTAGTATGATTTAGGCTATTAGAAGGGGATTAAATCAATTAAATATTGATTTATTGGTTAAATGAAGGGGAAAGCTAATTAATTAATAATAATTAATTAGTCCAGATAGAAGGGGTGATTAATTAACGGAGGTCATTAATCAGGATGTTAGTTGGATAGCGACTTAACTAATTAAAGATAGTGTAATTAATTAACGACAATAAGAGAGAAGATGAGCACTTTTGACGATATGTTGTCAATTTGCGAGAAGGGAGATAATTAGCGCAATTTAAGTATTTAAATTGTTTGGGCGTACTTATGGGTGTCTACAAGATGAGATAGTGAATGTGATGGTTATATCGCTTTGAGGCGGAAGTGTGAGTACCATGTGGTACCCTAGGGTTTAGGGTAAAGAACTGAAAAAATGGTCAATTTTATGGAAAGAACTTGGTCATGAGTGCAATCGGTGCAAGAGGGAAAAATACCACTGATCGGTCTCTAGCGCAAGTGGTTAGGTGAGTTTATTTTTATTATTATTTTTATTTTTATTTTTGGGTATGGAAGATGTAAAGGGTCGGCCACATGTACAAATAACACCTATAACAATGAGGCAAGTCTCGGTTGTGAAACGTGAGTGCCCAACCCAAGAGCCCTTTGAATATGTTTGTTGGGATTTTTATTTTTAGAGCGACCAATTACATGCATGATCAATTGAGGGAATTGTTTTGTTTTGTTTTTTTGGCCATCAGTGGTGATCATGTGCATGACCAACACTTAGGGGAGTCGGCCCAATCCAATCACATTCATGACCAACAAGGCCAATGACGTAGTTATATTTTGACAAAGAATATGGGGTTATTTACATGTGCGACCAACCCCATAGTGCAACATGATGTGGGAAGAAGGGATGCAGAGTAGGATGAAGTAGAAGGTGTATCACGTGGTGGAATGAACAAGTTAGGGTTTGGGGTATGTAGGTGGAGTGGTGCAATGTGGGTTTGTGGCATCACGTTGTAAACACCTAAATCTAGCTTTGATGTTTTAGCATTAAAATTACACTTCTTATCCTATTTTCTATCATTTGGTTTTAATTAGCGTCTTTCTCGTTGATTAGCTAACACTCCTCTTCCTCTAAGTCAATTAACGACACTTCCTTAATTAAATAAGATCCCCTTCATTTTGGATGCAAATTAACAAAAATTTGTTAGTTATAATCCTATTTTAATAAATTATGCAAAATTGATTAAGTAATCTTATAAACAAGGATTTACCCTCTTATTGGGTCATTCCGCTCTCTAATCCTTCAGAATCCATCAACTTCTCTCCAAATGGTTCTTACAAGCCTAGCTTGGCCTATTAATCAATCTAATTGATTAATTTAAATTACACCCAACTCACTTGAGTTGGAAAATCTAATTAATCCTCCCTAATCATACTTAACCATTGCTAAACCTATTTAGCACTTTCTAATCCTAAAAGTTCTTTTGTCCCGCATTTATGAGGATTATAGTTTCTCCCTTTTGGAAAACTATGTAAAGAACCATTCCCCCTCCCTTCTAAGTTTACACCACAACACGCTTTACCCATATGCATAAGATAAGAGCATTTTCTTAACTGAAAAGGCTTATTGATCTAGCAAAACCCCTTCCCATTTTCTACTTGGCAAGAGTAGTAAGAGGATAACCAAAAATGGCCATTAAGCCATATTGGTGAGACCTCTTCCTCTTCCTTGAGAAGTCCTTTTGATCGCACATAAGCTACGTACGACTCGCCAAAGGAGGTGTCTATAATCCAAATCCCATCAAAAACATCAAAGGGTGGCTTAACATTTCATGTTTTTAATGTTAGATGCAATAGTTTAGTTTTCCTTTTAATGGCTTTATCTTGATGTTAATGATTAATTTGCTTAGTTATTAGATATACTTGGTGTTAGGTCTTGTTAATTGGTTTAGCTTCTTTATCATGCATACATTTGGCATGCCCAGTGAGACCCCCTTTTCCTCACACACGCTTGTTTGAATTAAGTTTTTTTTTGCATACTAACCCTCTCTTTTGCATATTTTGAGTCAACTAATGTTTATTAACGTTTTTGGAGGTGAGGTGCTACCAAATTTGAAACTCAACGTCCAAAACCTCAAATTTTGAAGAAATTTGACAATTTTTTTGTATTTTGTGAAGAGACACGGGCTTATTACACTAACATGTGCACTTTCCTATGTTTACATAATTCTACCTACGTTTGCATCAAAATCCATGTGTTAGCATTTGTTGTGTTTGCCCTTGCATTCGCACTTCACATGCTACCATTCTACAACTTTGTGCTAGCATTCTCTGTAATTGCGCTAGTGTTCTATGTTTTTTGTTATTTTTTGAACGTAGAGACTTCTATTAGAGTAGGTATTTACCTTAGCTCATGTTCACATAGGTACATTATTTACCTTTATTGTATTTATCCTCACCCACTTATGTGTGTGGATATTTCTTTTTATTTATTTACATATTAGGAGATATTATCTAGTTGTTAGGTATAGTTCTTTCCTTGATCTATGGTATTGACTAGTTCTTTCCTAGATCTATGGTATTGACTAGATCCTTGATGTCTAGTTCTCTCATAAATCTATGGATTTGACTAGTTCTTTGATGACTAGTTCTTTCCATGATTTATGGCTTGATCTATGACCGTGATTGGTTCTTAGATTGTTATTCCTTGCCTATATAAGCAAGGTCCATTCTCATTGTATTTCATTGAGTTCCATAATAATATATGATATTGTTGTTCATTTGTTTGCAAAGGTTTATGTAAAGTTATTCTAGCGAATTACTTTCATCTTATTGATCGTGATGTTTGATTAGCATCTGTGTTCTTGGCTTAGCACGATCTAGTTATCATTCCTTTTTTTAACTTCACGCGCTATCATCTCCTTACGCACTCTAGTGTCTCTATCACACACTAACATAGCCTCTTCCTGCATCTACGCATATTTTCCATGCATCTTTATTGTGTCTACATTAGCCTTTTTTATGCGCTAGCATTACTCCTTCATGCACTAGCATTCTATGTAGTTTTTTGGCTCATTTTTGAAGATTACATAATCTAATTTTCAAATTTACTTACTATTTTACAGATTTTCTAACTTCTAAATGTCATTTTTAAGTAAAAATCATTTTGGGGTTAAAAACACTTAGTTTTATTTTTGATTAAGCTTTGTTTATCCATTTCTTAAAAGAAGGTATGGTCATATGAGGGCTTAAAGCTTGTGATTCTGACTAGTAGGTGCTTAACTCCAGCCCCCTTTCATTTTATTTGTGGTGAAGGAAAGAGCATTTTATTCTATTTTAGTGGAAACTAAAATACATAGTAGAACATAATATTGAAAATCTTGTGACTTTTGAACGGTAACTGGGTTTTGAGTGCTGTTTTTTGCAAAAGTGCTTGTTTTTCCATGCTCTTTCCATTGGAAATATTTATTTTGAGAATTGCACTATAATTATAAAGTGCCATATTGTAACATGCACTCATTATAAAGTGTCAAAATCTGGGGGGGCTCTTGTTGCATTGCTTGGGGGTCTTGTTACATTTCTTGGTTCTTCCATTTCTTTTGGTGATTTTTTTTTAGGATGGATTCTACTTCTATATTAGATCATGTTGAGCCATTAACAACAACATAATTACCACACATGGAAACCAAGAATGGAAACAATAATTAAGCAAAAAGGATTATGGGCTTTAACTTCTAAAGAACAACCAAAGTTGTTCACTAGAGAATTTGAGAAATTTCATACCAAAGTGCAAATTTGATGTGTGTATGGGTTTGATAGGAACTTATGTAAGTGACAATATTTTATTTCATTTGGAAAAGTGTGACTCTCCTTTCAAAAATGGGAGAAATTAGAGGATTTATTTGGTAAGGTGGATCATATGAGAGCCATGAAACTTGAAATTGAGATCACTCTCTTAATCCTCGAAGATTTCCAAACAATTATAGACTATCTTACCAAGTTCAAGCATTTGTTGACACAGTTGAAGGGGAGTGGAAGAGATAAGAAAGATGAAGAGTGTGTTTACTTGATTTTATCCAAGTTGAGAGGACCATTCCAAATTTTTGCTTCTACATTTTTCTCTAGCATGGATGCCTTAGGTGACACATTTAAAATGCCTAACTTAGAAACATTTTGTGAAAGACTTACTAGGGAAGAATCCAAATTGTCTCACCTTGAGTCTTCCACCTCTCAAAAGGCATTAGTTGCATCTAATCCTAAGGGCAAGGGAAAACCAAAAAGTAAAACCAAATCCACACCTTCTCCATCTCAAAATGCTCCTAAACCCAAAGAAAACAACTCAAAACCCAAGGAGTCTTCTAAATCCAAGAATAAGTCTAGTTGTTCATGCTCTTTTTGTGGGGGTAGTAATCATGAAGAACATAGGTGTTATAAGTGAATGCAAGCCTTAGAGGATGCAAGTTAAAAACAAAAATTTCTATATCCACTCCACCTCCTTCTAATCAACATGGAAAAGCACTTAATGTTGTTGGAAGATCTCAGTCACAACTTACAGACAATTGAGTTATAGATTCTAGTGCCTTTCATCACATGACTTCTTCTAAGGAGTCTTTTATTTCTCTAGGTTTGAGTTTGACTTCCAAAATTGAGGTTGGAGATTCTTCCTTTCTTTCTGTTGAGGGAAAAGGTGATATACAACTTGATGGTGGTAGTATCCAAGATGCACTATATGTTCCTAACATCACTACAAATTTGATTTTATGTATCAAATTTGTCATTCTGGTAAAGGAAAAACAATGACTTTTACACCACATGGAGCAGAAGTACGAACTTTTTGGAGCCTCATTCATTGGTTTCTCAAGGTATTGTTGATCATAGTTCTAGACTATATCACTTTGAGGGTTTTGATGACACTTCTTCTATAGGGACATGATTGGTTTCTCATGCAGATTCGAGAGTAAGCTTTGGCATGAAATATTTGGACATCTTAATTACATATATTTAAAGGATTTGAACACTCATGGTATGGTAGATGGTCTTCCTAGATTTTCTTGTCTTGAGGGAGTTTTTTCATGGTTGTGCATTAGGAAACAACATCAAGATCCTTTTCCTAAGAATTTGTCTAAGAGAGCTTCTTCACCACTTGAGCTTGTGCATAGTGACTTGATGGTTTTTCCTACCCCATCTTTCAATGGAGCTAAGTATGCACTTACATTTATTGATAATTTCTTGAGGCGTACTTGGGTTTATTTTCTCAAGTAAAAATTGATGTTTTTTCACACTTCAAAGTCTTTAAGGCTTTGGTCGAGAAATAATCTTCTAGTTGCATAAAGAACCTTCACACCGATAATGGGGGAGTACTTCAACAATGAGTTTTCTGAATTTTTGGCAACTCAAGGCATTATTCACCAACATTATGTTCCTCATACTCCACAACAGAATGGATTTAGAGAAAGGAAGAATAGAACTTTGAAGGAAATGGCTAATTGTATGATGCATTCTAGAGATATACCTCCTATCTATTGGGAAGAAGTAGTTAATTATGCTAACTATATTCAGAATCGCACACCACACAGAGCACTTGAGCATTTGACTCAGAGGAAGCTTGGTCCAACACTAAGCCAGATGTTTCATTTTTTGAGTCTTTGGGAGCCATGCTTGGGCCTTTGTGCAAAAGAAGAAAAGGAAAGCATTGGATAAGAAGAGTAAACCTTGATCTTTATAGGGTATTATGAGGACATGAGAGCTTATTGTCTTTTAGATCTTGATACACATGATGTTCTTTTTTAAACACATGTTCAGTTTGATGAGCATTTCACTCCTCATGATTCTTCATCTTCTTCCATTCCTTCTTCTTCTTCATCTCATCTTGAGGATCCTTTCTTTGAGGAGATTGATGAGGAGGTTATAGATGTCATTGAGGATCATATTCCCATTGATGTTGTCACTATGCCTAAGTGGGCTCGTATTATAGTTTCTGAGGCAACACCTTTCATAGAGGATCTTCCACCCACTAGGCATCATCACGCACATTCTACAGGTTCTAGTACTTTTGTGTCAAGTAGTTTTGAGGATCCACAATCTTTTTCAAAGGCTCATGGGATACCAGAGTGGGATGATGCGATGGTAGCTGAGTATTCTTCTTTGATGAAGAATCATACTTGGGATTTGGTATCTCTTCCTAAAGGAAGAAATATGGTTAGGTGTAAGTGGGTATACCGAACCAAATATGTAGTTGATGGGTCCATTGATAAGTATAAGGCTCGTCTTGTTGCAAAGGGTTTTTCACAAGTCGAAGGTATTGATTACTTTGAGAATTTTGCACCCATTGCCAAGATGGATTCTATACGCCTTGTACTTTTGCTATTGGCATCACAGGGGTGGCCCGTATACCAGATGGATGTGAAGAGTTCCTTCTTACATGGAGATCTACAAGAGGAAATATGAATGGAGCAGCTGGCTGGATTTGCTTAGGATTCTTCTCTTGTTTGTAGGCTCCGAAGGTTTCTCTACGGTCTCAAATAAGCCCCTCAGGATTGGTATGAGAAAATGGATTCTTTTCTTCTATCTACTGGTTTTGTTTGTTGCCACTCCAATCATATAATGTATCTCTAACATGTTGGTGAGGATATTGTGATACTTGTCTTCTATGTTGATGATCTATTACTTACTGGCAGCTCTTCTTCCCACATTCGAGTATTCAAGGGCTCTTTCTACACATAGTTTAACATGATAGATCTTGGGTTATTGCATTATTTCTTTAGTTTACTGATTTCTCGGATAGATTCAAGGATTCATTTGAGTCAGCAAAAATACACCCATGATCTTCTTAGGCGCTTTGATATGGTTGATTGCAAGCCAAGTCCATCTCTTTTCAGTATGGGGTTACTCTTACATCCACATGTACCACACCACTTTGTGATCCTATGTTGTATAGGTAGTTGGTTGGGAGTCTCATGTACTTGACCCATACTCAACCTAATATTTCATTTGCAGTAGGGCTTGTATCTTAGTTTGCACATTCTCCTCATAGTAGTCACTGGCAGGCTGCTAAAAGGATTTTGTGCTATTTACATGGCACTTCCCACTTTGGCCTACACTACACTAGGGGTTCTACTCAGTTGGTTAGGTATATAGATTTAGATTAGGCAGGTTCTATTGATGACAAGCGTTCCACTTATGGCTATCTTTTATGTCTTGGTTCTTCTCCGATTGCTTGGCGTGTAAAAACAACAGCTATTACACTTTCATCTTTGAGGCAAAGTACGGGGCAGAAGATAAATGAGTCAAGATTCTTTGGCTTCGCAGCGATTATTGACAGAGTTTGATTCCCACAGATTCACCGACTATGCTTTGGGTGTGACAACCAAAGTGTAATTCACATTTCTCGCAACCCAATTGAGCACCAGTGGACCAAGCATATCGAGATACACATCCACTTCATTTAGCACATTCAAGATGGAGTTCTTTTCTTGGAGTACCTTCCAACTCAAGCAGCAGTTGCAAACATCTTTACAAAGCCTTTTGCATCACCTCGCTACCTTGAGTTACGTGGAATGCTTGGGGTTTTAGAAGTTGTTCTTGGGGGTGTTCGTGAGAACATCTTCCTTCTTCTTCTTCTTTCTCTTTCCTTATAGTAGGATTCTTTCCTTCTTTTGGTTCAATATTTCTTCATGGATATATTGTACATGAGTACCTCATCAGGCGTAGTTACCGGGACTCATATTGTGGACATGTCACTTCTATTTTCGCCCCTAGCTTCACTTGAGGGGGGGTGTTAGAGTAGGTATTTACCTTAGCTCATGTTCACATAGGTACATTATTTACCTTTATTGTATTTATCCTCACCCACTTATGTGTGTGGATATTTCTTTTTATTTATTTAGATATTAGGAGATATTATCTAGTTATTAGGTATAGTTCTTTTATTGATCTATGGCATTGACTAGTTCTTTCCTAGATCTATGGTATTGACTAGATCCTTGATGTCTAGTTCTCTCATAAATCTATGGACTTGACTAGTTCTTTGATGACTAGTTCTTTCCATGATTTATGGCTTGATCTACGACCGTGATTGGTTCTTAGATTGTTATTCCTCGCCTATATAAGCAAGGTACATTCTTATTGTATTTCATTGAGTTCCATAATAATATATGATATTGTTGCTCTTTTGTTTGCAAAGGTTTATGTAAAGTTATTCTAACGAATTACTTTCATCTTATTGATCGTGATGTTTGATTAGCATCTCGTGTTCTTGGTTTGACACGATCCTGGTTATCATTCCTTTTAACTTCACACGCTATCATCTCCTTACGCACGCTAAAGCATCTCTATTCATGCACTAACGTAGCCTCTTCCCGCATCTACGCATATTTTCCATGCATCTTTGTTGTGTTTGCATTAGCCTTTTATGCGCTAGCATTACTCCTTCATGCACTAAAGCATTCTATGTAATTTTTGGCTCATTTTAAGAAGATTACATAACCTAATTTTCAAATTTTCTTATTGTTTTACATGTTTTCTAACTTCTAAATGTCATTTTTAAGTAAAAATCATTTTGGGGTTAAAAACACTTAGTTTTATTTTTTATTAAGTTTTGTTTATCCATTTCTTAAAAGAAGGGACAAAAAATTTGTTTATGCTCTTCTCTTGTGCTTTCAAAAATCATTTTTGCTCCTCATTTCTAACAATTGGTTTACGTGGACTTATAATGTTTCTTTTAAAGGTAAAATTTTTTAAGGCATTTACTTTTTTAGTTATGTTTTTCCATTTTCTAACTTAGTTGGATTTCATGTTGTGTATGCTCTTCTCTTGTGCTTTTGGGTGACCTTGAGAATCAAAAGCAACCACAATCCTCTTTTTGCATGGACAAACTACTAACCACTTGATGTAGGACCAAAACACTTGTCAAAGATCAAACATCGAAACAATATTGATTATACTGTGTGAAGATTACCAAAGGCATACAAAACCACATTAAGATTAAAAACACACCATTCATTCACATTGTATTTGCAAGTGTGACTGAGAAGGCTAAGGCCCAATCGCTTTAACTGTGGGAAGTATCTTGGCATAAGCCATAAAAATCATTATGAGGATTACCACAGGAACCCCAAAGTAGTCAACACCTTGAGGGAACTAGTTGAATAAATGGGAAGTTCCCCATGATGCAAAGCATATGCTTCTTTCACACAAACCCAACCAAGTTAGTTAGATAAGCAACTTCAACTTTGTCTTAATCTTGCAAAAATGGACTCTTTCTCTCTATGAAAAATAACCATTAAAACATGCAAAATGGCCCTCTATGCTCACATTATCTCATCCAATTCTTGAACCATTTTTATAATCCTCAATTCGTGCCATTTCATCCATCAAGTTTAGTGCTTACTCACAAAATCCCTCACTTGCCTTATTTGGCTCTAAAACCGCCATTAAGCTTCTTAAGATGATGTTCTTGGTAGAGTCAAGGTTGGAGTGATCTAAAATGCCTCTAAGAAATTTGTTGGGGTTTTTTTGACACTCTTTTCCATTGTCTTGGTGGGTACTAATTTTTTTAGTTCAATTTGTAAGTACAATGATCACTTTCTTCACAAACCTCCTCTCAAGCATAGTCTTCCTTCAAACCCCGCACTAGAACAAATGTCGGTGTAACTTTTGATCACAAGATTCATTCCAACAAAAAAATTAGTGTTTCAAACACCCATTTGGAATTTATTCTAGGATACAAAATTTCACATAGTCTTGTAATGGTAAGATTTTTTCAAATTCATTGATTTGTGGTGCAAAATAGGTCTTTAAACCGCATGCTCAAGACTTTCACCAAACTGATAAGAAGTTATCTTGATTCCTATAATACTTTTGCAATTTTATAGATGAATCTTTATTAAGGGTTTAGATAGATACTTTCTTGTGTGTTTAACCCTTTGAAGTTTTGGTTAAGAGCTCTAACCAAAGAACGGTTACAAAAGCCTAAGAGGGTTTCCACTCGGCCCGTGAACGAGTTTACTTCACCAAACTAGATTTATTAACCATAAAAACATATAATTTTATATATAAGTACTGTGCACTTTTTAAAAGCTAATAAACTTACCATTAGCCCCATATTCCCTTTACAACACATGTTTACTTCTTATTTCACCGTACTCGACTATAAATGTAGGGTCTTCTTATTTGTGTTAGTTTTTAAATAATGTAATGGTTATTTTGATCTATCCCAAACTTATGAGGGATTGAAAGAGCACCTATACTTTCTCCATAATTCAATCCTTCTTTCTTAAACAATTGAGTCTTCTTGTCGTGCAATTTATACAAATCCTCGTGTCCGAGATACCACTATTTGGATGAGTATTCCTTTTTATACAAGCATTAGTTACCAATAAGACAAACATAAACATCTAAAAATCAACAAGATACAATGTAACAGTCTAACCAAAGTTTATTTCTTCCTTACTCGAATAGATGAAATCAAATTCCTACTCGAACTTAAACACAAATTTGTGAACCTTCATTAACCTGTTTACAAACAAATTTTCCAATTAAACCTTGTTCTTGTAGCTCCAATCTTGCTTTCTTTGATTGATTAATGCCTTTAAAATAGTTAGAAGATGAATATATACATCCTTGGCTCAAATTCTTTCCAAAACTAACTTCAAGAACCAAGAAAATTAAGAATGAGACAAAAGAGTTACACCCAAAAAGTGAATTATTGATGACTATGAGTTACCCAAACCATAAAGTACATCATGAGGAGGCTCCAAGACCAAAATAGGAACTATAGACATTAAACCAAACTTGAAAAACACCTCTAAACCTCTACTCCTAAATAGAAATCCAAAATTGGCTCTACAAAATTCAAATTTTTAAACTAAGCAAAATGGAGGGAAACCTCCCAATTTAAATTTTGAACCTCAAGAGCCTAAAAGAGCAACCTAATGACTCTTAAAACATCTTAAGCAACCTAGAAAGCCAAAATTTGATTACAACATGCCTACATTAGCCCTTGTAGTGATGCCCCTACATCATACTACCAAGGGGAAAAGGAAGTCTTCCATGGTGTTGTTCTTGCATGCTAGTTCCTCTCTTTCTTTCCTTGCTTCCAATTGCATATAATCCTTTCAAGGTACTTCTTGACCGCACTCTAGACTTGTTTCATCTTTCCCATTGTACTATACTCTTTTCAAGCTCCTTATCCTTTCAAATGACCACACTCTTGATCAAGAAAAAGTTTGCATGGCTGAGCAAAGTATTTCTTATTTCTTGGTGGGACTATGCATCTAATGTATCTTCTTTGGTGTTGTTTCTTCATGATATTTGATGTACCACACTTTGTCCTTCGACAGCTTCCTTTGACTCTTCATAGTGCTCTCCATCTTCAAAACTGGGAATTAATGAACCTTGCTTGAAGTATACATCCTTACTTGACTGCTCTTTAATCATTTCCAGTGATGAACCTGTAGACACAACAACAAAGGAAGTATTAGACTGAAAATTTTGAGTTTCCTCTCCACTCTTTATCATTATGCCTTCTTCATTCTTGTTCTCCACTGACACTTACACTATTTGGTCTTCTTGAATTGTATTATCATACTTTTCATGATTGTACTTCTCTATGGAATGGTATGATTGCCTCATGTTCACCTTATATGTTGAGTTGTCTCCTTCCTTGATGTTTTTCACGATAGATTTATGTCCTTGTTATTATCTTGATTTTCAGATCCATTCTTATTTTCCATACTTACTTTCTTTTGCAAGTTGTTGTTGTACTCTCTCTCCCCACTTATCCATCCCGACATTTTCTTTATTGTGCTTATTCCATTCTCTATCACTTCACCTTCTTCTCCTTGTTGAAAGAATGTCTTCATCCCCATGACCATAACCCTTGACTGCTCCTTAGGCCATACTTTCCTATTCTTCAATGGATTCAAGTGTGTGTTTAATCCCATCCTTCACAAATGTATATGTATTTTCCCATCCATCATGGATGCATTCCTGTCAAATTTCCATGGTCTTCCCAATAGAAGATGACATGCATCCATGGGAAATATATCACACAAAACTTGATCATGATACCTACTAACTTGAAAATCAACTAAACATTGTTGATTCACTAATACTTGATACTCTCTTTGAACCCAAAAGACTTTGTATGGATGAGGATGCTTCATTATTTTCAAGTTTAAATTCTCAACCATCTCAGATGACACTAAGTTATCAAGATTACTACCATTATTTATGATGAGTTTGTAGCACTTACCTTTTGCCTTGCATATTGTTCTAAACAATGTTCTCCTTTGCACTAGTTCTTCATTCTTGCTTGCATTCACCAAGGCTCTTCTCATCATCAATGCTTCTCTAATTTCAGGTTCCTCCACTAAGGATGGTGATGCTACACTCTCCTCTTCATTTGCATGTGTTATTTGGTTTCTTACCTCATTAACCTTGTTGCTACTTGCTTGTGGATGTTCAGACATTCAAATGATCTATGTCCAAAAAATTGTTACACTTGAAAATCTACCGATGAATTCACCTCTAACTATTCCATATCCACCTCTACCTCTATATGAGTATCCACCTCTTGTGTAGCCACCTCTAATATAGCTAGCTGTGTTTGTGAACTATTCACTTCTTCCTCATTTGTTTTTTATTATTGTTTTCCTCTTCCTGATTGTTGATTTCTTCCTCTCACTCCTCTTCCTCTACCTCTCAAGTATTGAGTTTGCTTTCTTGATAATTTTTCCTCTACCTTTAAGGCTACCTAATATGCCTCCTCTATTGATCTCAAATGAAATAAACTGATTTCATCTTGTATATTCAACCTCAAACCATTTACATACCTTTCCACTTCTTCAACATCATCCTGTATGTGACCAGATCTCATAGCTAGTTTGTAGAATTTTTCAATATAATCAACCACACTTAGTTCTCTCTGTCTCAAATTTTGCAACTTCTTGAATAAACTAGTTTGGTAGTTTGCAGGAATGAACTTACTTTCAACTTTTCCACCATATTGTCCCATTTTTTGATTTTTTCCTTGTTTCTACTTACTCTTTCTTGTTGTACAAAGTCCCACCATATTGCAACATGTCCTGTAATATTTGTGCATGCAAATTTCACCTTTTTATCCTTTGCAATGTTTTCAAAGTAAAAATATTTGTCCATCTTGGCTATCCAGTCTATTTTTTAATTATGGATATAAATTGCCACCATATTCTGGTACTTTCATTCTTGACTTTGTGCTTTCTCCCACAACTACTTTTATTATCTTAAACTTTGGTCCCAATTTTTCTTCTAGTGTTCTCTCTGTTGTTTCCACTTATCTTTCTCTTTCATCATCAATATCATCATCCAGTGCTTTTCCTCTTCTTTGAGTAACTTCTAGTGTTCCTAACTTGTCTTGAATGTTTTCCAATACTATAACCAAATCAGCATCCTTTGAGTTAGTTCTCATGTCCATCAAGACATGGGTAAACCTCCTAAGATTGAAAATCCTAGGGTCACTTACGTTGAAAGCTACACTGAGAACCACAATGGAAAAGCCTCCGAATATAACCACACATACATACCGACCACACCTTTGTGCGGCCAACATTTTGACCAAGAATGAGTGTCCATGAAAGATGCCCTAATCGGTCTATAGGAAAATAATCAAGGGCATAATAAGAAGTATCATCTTGAAGAACTATTACGTTACCCTTTTGATGGGGAAATTGTGTGTGCTCCTTTCCCATGAAGATTTGATTGCATTGAATTCAAAAAATATAGGGGAAAATGTGATCCTCATGACCACATTAAATACTTCTTCATGGATTTCCAAGAATTAGCCTACAAAGATAATTACATCATTCACTTATTTCCTTGGAGTCTTGAGGTCAGGCACTTGATGGTTTCTACATCTCCTAAGGGGTCCATTACTATTTTTTAGAATTAGCCGAGAAATGTTTTCACCACTTTTCATTTAAAATAGAAAGTGATGTTACTATGATAGACCTTTGTAATGAAAAATAAAGGAATAATGAAAACTTCACTAGTTTCTTACAACGATGGTGAGGGTTAACTAGCCGCTTCCCTTACTCTATCCTAGAGAAACAACTTTTCAGTATCTTTGTACCTAACCTACACCTTGAGATAGCCTTCCACTTGTAGATGCATTGTGTTAGCACATTTAAAGAGGTCATAGAAAAAGGTAGTCAAATTGAAAAAGTGTTACTCGCTAAAGGGGTTCTGAAACCCTTTCAAAGAGACAACTATGAATCAAAACCTAATGATAAATATAAGCTCTTTAACAAGAATAAGAATGTCATAGGAGATGGAATCATTGATTCTAAACACATACGAGACGGTTTAAAGCACATCGCACTTAAAACTCTCGCATGTGTTGTCTAAACCCACAATGAAACATAGGAACACACTACACCCACTCGAGTCACTATCAGTTATCCTAATGCAATTGGATTTGACTAACATGGTCACATTCCCCATCATTACACCCTTTTCCGAAGATGCACCTAAACTATCATGGTACAAAGACCATGAATATTGTGCATATCATTATGTTAAAGGACATGCTATAGATAAATGTATGAAGTTGAAAAATTCATTCAAGATCTCCTAGATCGAGGAGACATTGAGCTTGATGCACAAGATTCCTCTAAAACTTCTAACAAATAGTTGGGAATTTACAAGGAACCATTCCCCAAGCATAAAAATACATAAAAGAATCCGGATCAAGGTCAATCCTCTCAAGGAAAAATTACCAACCACGTTGTTGGTCAAACTTCCAATCCCTTTGATTCTCTTATTGGCTATGTCCATCCCATTAACAATAACACCCTTACCATCAAAATCAAATCTCGGGAGCATGTCGTTACAACATGATGCACTTTCCTTCCTATCTCGGGACACCCTCCGATTAATCCTTCGGACACTCATTACAATCTACTGGAACAACTTAATGATTCAATAAAATTTGAATATTTTATTAAAATCTGAATGTAAATATTTTTACAATGATATATAATGAAATACAAGTGCTAAGAAATTTTTATTGATGAACTTATGAAAGAAAATGAGAGAGTTAGGGAACTTATATTAATTTCACTTATCCCAAAGTGTGTCTAGGATGGAATAACCGATGAAATAGAAGCTCGAGCAACATAAATGTGCTCAGGAAAATACAAGTACTATCGGAACTAGGGCACCTAGAGTCTATGAAAAATCTCATAAATTGGTTTCCACAACATCGCTAGTGGTTTCAATATTTACGGTTTATGATCGCATGTGTGTTGCACTTGGATCATCAAGGTGCTGTATATCTACAACACAAATAACCTCCTAAAAAAACCTCAAAATATATCAAGTCCTAAAAAAGAAAGATGTAATATAAGGGGTCGGACTATCCTTGGTTGTTTAACAAGTGAACTTACGACCGAGCGTTGCACTACATATTAGACCCAATGTAGTTCTATGTGCTTGTGTGTGTAATAGTGCTCTAGGTTTCCCTCGCAGGTGATGCCAAGATAGTGGGAAATAGCTAGATAGAATGTAAATGTTTGGGATGGAATGTAGAAACTTCCCTTTCCTATGTAGTGTGTATGTAGAATAATGAGCCCAAGATGCATTCCCTTTTATATGTAGATAAATATCCCTTGATAAAAATTTCTTGCCCTTATAATGGTATGTATGTTGTGTTTATATAGGGATATCTTGCTTGAATTTTGACACTAATGACCTGACATGTCAACTAGGACCTTGGGATAGGAGTAAGAAAATTGAAAAGGCCAACCAAAAATGTCAAAAATGAGAAGAAGAATAAAGAAGACACCTACACCCAGGATGGACAGGAGCGCCTGGGTGCTAGTGTCTAGTCCTAGGTGTTGGTGTCCAGAGACAACTAATGACAAATGTGCAAAGATAGACAAGGATCCCTATGACCTGACCAGAAAATTGTGGAAAAGTGAGAGAGATGAGAGATAAAACAATAAAAACAAGTGAAAGAAATAGATGGACTAGATAGTGGGCCACCAAAGTGAATACTTTTCTTACAAAAGATCCATATATAAAATAACATACTTGGGTGATATAATATTATAGTAGTGTGTGCATGATTTTGTGTCTACATTTACCCCCTTTATGCTATTTGAATGAAATTTAAGTAGTGTAAAGGAAGTAAGGAACATACATGTAAGAAGTCTGGAAAAGCCTTGTTACAGAAGTACATGTAGAATGAAATTATATAGCATGGTGAACCATGGATCGGTGTGTCGATCCATATGGCGTAAATAGAGATGGTGAACCATTGTGAGGAGCACTTGGAAAAATTGATGATTTGATTTGAAGAATTTGGAGATTTTAAAATTGTCACTAATGGATATTCGAAGGAGGGTACAGAGTGATCGGTTCTCAACCCAAATTTTTATGTGTGAAAAATTGAGGATTTGGGCATCCTGCCACTAGAGGAAGAGTGTTAGGGAGAGAGGTCTAGTTTTACCCTCAAACTTTAACTACATCCTCAAAATTTCTAGCCATTGTAGATGGAAAAAGACCAGATTTTGTTCATTTCGATCCAACGTGAATAACCCATATAGGAGAAGTATAGGAAAGGAAATGACATCTCATTGCCCCCACTCCAAGGGTGTCACCGTGATGTGTGTGGCTTCCATGTTAGGTCATCTAGAAGTGATAGAAAATGTAGAGTGACTTCCCATGTTAGGTCATCTAGGAAAGTAGTGATGTAACTCCCAAGTTAGGTCATCTAAAAGGAGTAAAATACGTTGTGGTGTTTTGATTGATTGATTAGATCATGTTAAGATTTAATGTGTATGATGGATTACTCATGGAGATATTTTTCACTTGTTTTCCCCAGATTAGGTCATTAGGGGGATCGCTAAAAAGTGGTATGAAATGTCGCATAATGTATGAAATGTTTTTTGATAATGACGCATTAGAGATGTGGAATGATTGTGTAGTAGTGTGAGGGGGATCATAGAGTGACCCCGATTGTGAGGGAGAGTGATAATAAGCATGAATGTTGAGCCGAAAGTAGTTGTGTGATGATGTAATAGTGAGTAGAATGAAGTGTATTAGATGTTGCAAAAGTGTGTGTAAATTGAGTTGAAAATATACGATATGAGAATATAACATTCTAAAATGTGGAAAATAGGATAGTGCGTGAAATTCTCGAACCGATTGGCGTATAAGGGGAAGAAAACACAGTAGTAAAGCTCAAGATATGAGTAAAACCATGTAGCATGTATTAATTGGAAGAATATGCACAAATAGTAACTATAGTCAAGTGGGAAATTGAAACTTGCTATAAATAGTAATAGTAAAAGGTGAAAAGTAACTTCATTTGTCCTTTGTGTGAGTGTGAGATTGAGCTCGAGTTTGTGATGATGCAACAGATTAGAGCAATGAGATTGAGCCGATTCAAGATGGTGGCAATGGTTGTGGCGTTACACATGACATATGAGTGGGTATGTATGATTACTTTCAAAAAAATTGTAGGAATGATCTCATTTTTATGGATTTTTATGAAGTTTGAGTTTTTGATTTTCTAGGTGTTCGACACTGGGCAAGAATGACAATGGTGCTAATGTCCCCGGGGATGCCAATGCCCATATCTAAGCGCTGACAACCTTCTCCTAGGTGCTTGCATCCTGTTCCCGAGCATTGGTGACCCAGGAGGCTATTTCGATCCTAGAGCATGATGAATGTGAAAATCATCCTTGTTAATGTTAGTAGTTTTTTTTTGTATATGAGGTGTTAAGGTCATATTTTTTTGTTATTTTGTGTTGTGTAGAGGGATATCCATTTGAGAGAGTTCTTGGGAGGTAGACAGATGAGTACATTCGGGATTAGGCCTATCGACGCAAAGTGGGATGTGTTAGACTGTTTCGCCCTACAACACATAGTGAGGATGGGGAAGTACCCCATAATATGTCGATGATTACTACATTGTGTGAGAGATGGTGCGTAGATACTTGCACATTTTGGTTACCTATTGGGGAGATGACTATGACCTTGGAGGATGTATATCACATATTTTGATTGTCTGTGGTGGGGAGAGGGTATAGGTGATGTCCATGGAGGATGCACATAGACATATGAGGTTTCTTTATGTGGTATTTTATAGGTACAAGGGTTCAAATGGAGACCCATATCGGTCCAGATGCCATATTGAGATCAGTTGTTCCACGTATGTGAAAGTTTATTGCGGTGGTGATTGCTTCATCGGTGGCAATGGAGGGTGGTGGTGTAGGCATATTGTATAAGATGCATGATATATGTTGGTGTATAGAGGAGGATGGGATGAGATATGCATGGAGTACGGTGTGTATTGGTGCACTTATACAATGACTTATAAAGATTTATGCGGGAGGACCATAGAGGTGGGATAAGGTCCACCACATTACTACATGTATGCACCTATTAGTATATTGCCATATTAAGGCCACTTGGTGGGCCACGTGCGGAGTGGGTGAGGCCAGATATATTCACTACGAGATGGGAATGTTTTCGGAGTAGGAATTTTGGGTACCGAGATGTATAGATGATTGTTTGATCGTATGGGGCTCGGGGCCATTATATAGAGGCCATATTAAGACTATGGGGGATGGCTAGAGGATGGAATAGAGCTACGATGTATTCGATGGACAATGTGGTTAGAGGACATACTCCAAGGGTTTATGAGTTATTCTAGAAAGAGTGTGTATCACGTCGGTTTGGCATGGCTCTAGATGTGCCCCCAAAGCCCTATGTATGGGTGTGAGCCACTAGAGCACCGAGAGAGAGTAGGAGCGAGACCGGGACTTATAGGTGCATAGCTAGTAGCCCCAAGCGTAGATGAGATAGATACATGTAGACACAAATATTGCACATTAGACAATATTTAGCTCGGTCTTATACTATAATTTAGAAGGTTTTTAAGTGCACAAAATACCAATTAATCCCACATTTTTGCCATATTTGTTTTATGTTTTACTTCATCTTTCTTGTGTATTTCCCGATACTTATCACCCCATTTTCTAACTTCCCCGAGATTCTAGCCCTAATTCTAGGCACCCCACCCTATATGGGGCACCTAAGGTCTCTGAGATCCCCTTTGGGCACCCCATTCTATGTTTAGCCTCTTTTACTCCTTTTTGGGTCACTTCTATCCATTATTCATCTTTATCTTTTCCTCAGTCAACATTGTCAGGATTAATTGTGAAATTAAAATTGAGAGCCCTATAAATATAAAGCTTATAAGACCATAATAGGGGTCCTAGGTCATAGCATCCTATCACTACTATCACTCCATCTAGGGTTACATCCATTGCACCATCTTGTATCCACATAACACCATACATTCAAGCTAGGAAAGTTTACATCACACACATTCTAAGAGGATGAGAGATCCTATTCATTCTGTTCTAATATGTACATCTTCTATAGCTACCATAGCTCACTATTTTACAAAGTGCAACTAGAATGAGAGCACCTAGGGCATGGCATACAAAATCTCATCGTAACTACATTAGGGTCGGTAATGTAGTGTAGCGCTCAGCGATAATTCCACCAATTTGGAAGTTGAGGTCAGTCTTACCCCTTATTCTTCTTCATGTACAGGGTGTCATCTAGTTCATCTAGTGAATCCAATGCGATAGACACAAAGTATTTAGAGACAATTAGTGACCATGCCAAATTAGGGTTTTAAGCATTTATACTATTTCGAGCACCCAAAATCTAGACTAGGGCACCCCAAGGTACACTCCCAGGTGCCTATGTCACTTTAGACAGTCCAAATCTACCCTCTACAGGGCCTTTGAGTGTTCATCTGCACTGTTGAGTTCCAGTTCTAGATCTGCACCAACCTCCAACAGTCTCTTGTTATTAGCTAAGTCATTTCTTTGTTACCTTTTGCATATTAGGGTTTTGATTTCACTTAGAATAGTTTGTTTACATTCATTTCATAGTTATTTTAGTTTATTTATAGTGTTTTAGTCCTCCTATTTTGATTAAAATTAATACCCTAAATACCCCATTTACGTCCCTTTAGATTTTATTTTTGTTAATCATTTTGGTGAACCCGATCCTCTTTCATTGCACCTTCTAGGTCTTGTATTTAAGCATCATGAGCATCTCTATTTTTTATTATTTGATCGCATTTATCATGCATCCCCTTTCAACATCCTACACATTAGGGTTTCATGTGAATTGTTACTCATCTTCCATCTAGGTTGTTTTCGAGTTTCTACACCATGAATATCTCTCTCCATACTTATCTACAAAATAACCCTGATTGTATGACCAAGATTAGAGAATATTTAGCTACTGAATTCATCCCTCCTCATACTTCACCCTGAATATGTCTATCACAAATTTACCTCTACTTTATCTTTTGATGAAGATCACATAACTTTCACTACCAATGATTTACCCTCCCATGAAATACTACAACATGACCCACCGTTGTATATCCAAGTTTGTATCAATAAAGTAGGTGTCAAAAGGGCATTAGTTGATAATGGATTTGGCCTCAATATTTGTAATGTTACCTTTCTTCACCACTTAGGTATTTCGAGAATCATCTCTCACTCCATCATCTATTTCCATTTATGGCTTTGATAACATCCCTAAGCATGTGTTAGGTATTTTAAACCTCCATATTACCATTGGTCCAAAAACAGTTACCATTTCATGCCATGTCATGCCCAATGACCTCAACTATAACATCCTCCTTGGAAGACCTTGGATCCATGCCATGCATGGGGTCCCTTCTACACTACATGCACGTTTTAAATTTCGACATCAAGGCACTGTCTATGATGTGTTGGTCGACCCATCTCCTTTTGAATATTGTAACTCAATTGAGCAATCTAGTGATCCTTTTGCCAACAAGTCCTAGGATTTTTCTAAGTATGGGTCAGGGTATGACTATTTACAATGTTATGGTTTTACTAATACTAGTACACAAGACCCTAAAGTCACAGCCCCTTGGGATCTTCCTACACAAACACATAAGCATGGGTTAGGTTATCCCTCTTTACTCTCTACAGATGTTTATACTACCTTCCATCCTCCTCCACCTAATCAACCCTTATTAGAATCAATTCAAAGCTATACATTCATTGTTTCATGACAAGTTTAAAGCTATAGAATTTATTATTACATCTTTCAAATATGAAATCCAACAACTTAAAGACACTTCTCATCACATGTTTCTCCTCCTCTTACATCTCATATGCAATCTAGGTCCACTACATGTCATATAATTGACCTCGGGACATGCCATCACCTGAGCCTCTTATACTTGAACGTAATAATAATGTTACATCCCAATGGATTCCTAGCTCGAATCATCAATACCTAATGATCAAACACCACCTCAGTAACCTCCTCTAGAAATCAATTCAACCTCCTCTCAAGTCATCCACAACACTACCAAGTCAAAGTACACAACCACCTCTCACAAACAATCCACCTCCTTCTCCTACCAACACTTCTACAACATCACCAATCCCACATAAGCTCCAACCAATCATTGTTGACAAAGACACTACTCCTTCTACTAATGGGCATTCCACATTTCCAACTCCATCATCGTCACATGGTTTTAATGTTGTTTGGCCTACCATTGTGTTGGCCCTCTCTCCTATCACAACACAACCAATGCTCTCCCACAATGGCATGACACCTCTTACATGGCTGCATAGATTTCTATCATCATAGTACACTTGGGGGCATAACACCCTACACCCCCTACTCACTCGCACATCTGTCATCTTTATATAGGCATACAATATCACAAGTCATATAGCACCGTCATTACCCGATGATGCACCTAGTGCTTCGGTTCACACTGGACTGTTGAGGGATTACCATTACATTGAACCCCACACACTGCACTACTGAACCCATATGTATACACCTTCCACTATCCTATACATACCTCATCTCCTAGTCATTTCTACCTCATCTATCTCATACACGCTACACTAGTCATCATCATATATGAGTCTAGTTTTCTATGTCATCCATACATCATATACATTCTACATGCTACACTAGATTTCCTTATACTTGGGTCTAGTTTTATCTATTATCATTATGCATTCTATTCCTACACACTTATTGCATTCCACCTTCCATACCCACATTTCTGCATACATCCTACCTACTCTACATCCTACACTATATTTCCTTATACTTGGGTCTAGTTTCATCTATCATCAGTATACATTCTACCTACCCACATATTACATTATATTCCATACCTACTACACACGCTATGTTACATTTCCTACACCACATATTCACCCACCTTGGTCATATACACTTTGTTGTCTTCTACGCACTGCACTCACCACCCTATGACGCACTCTAGTTCCTCGGTCCATACTCGACTATCAAGGGTTTACCAATCAAATGGACCTTACCTACATGTGACATGTCATAACACATTTCATCAAACTCGTGACCAATGCTCTAGGCTATATCATCACCCATACTTGTCATCATATCATGTAGTGGTATACACCTTAGGTTAAATCACCACTCCTTTCCCCATTCTACATTATCCTCTTACATACGATCATCACCTATTCTATCATCCTCTTCTAAGTCATTCTACTACATCATCACCTTTCCTACTCATCCATTAGTGGTATACACTTTAGGATAAATCACCACCCTTGCCTTATTCATCACATAGTGGTCTACGCTTAGTGCTAAAATCACCACCTTTTGTTACCCACCACCTACTTATCTATGCTTCATCCACCCTCATCACCCATCTAGTAGTGACATACGTCATAGGCTAGATCATCACCTTCTTCTTCCATCTTGTAGTGATATACACTTAAGGATAAATCATCACTCCTCTATCCAACTAAGTCATGGTATATGCTTATGCTATAGGGTCCAAACACACCTTTCTATATGATGCATTCACATCCATTCATCTTATAGTGATATATGCTTAGGGCTAAATCATCACTCACACATTCTACGAGTGTGGTATATAATTGGTCTATAGGGTCCACGCACACCTTTCTATACGACGCATTCCCATCCATTCATCTTATAGTGATATACGCTTAGGGATAAATCATCACTCTTCCGATCAAAAATTTGTGATATACACTTCGACTATAAGGTTCATGCACATCTTCTCCACATGTCGCATTTCATCACCACTACACATACACACTCATCATAGCGTGCTAGATACAACCAACACTACTTAACCATTTCTCGATGATGCACTCTTTTTGTGGTTCATTCTTGACTGCTAAGGGGTAAAACAAAATGAACCTCACTACATACACTTCCATACACTCGGGGGGAGCACGTTGCTCCTATCATTTCATCTTGCATTCTATTCCATTAATCCATAGCATACTAC
This sequence comes from Taxus wallichiana var. yunnanensis, assembly GCA_018340775.1. Lineage (NCBI taxonomy): Eukaryota > Viridiplantae > Streptophyta > Pinopsida > Cupressales > Taxaceae > Taxus > Taxus wallichiana. Next base: position 892,302,050 of record CM031237.1, read on the forward strand.
ATTGTCTTGGTGGCATTTACTTTTGCTTACTAGTGTTTTGCATGTTCACTTTACTACACATGTTAGCTTGCTTTCCTATATGTCATTATCATACACACATGCACATTCATACCTTTGTTTAGTATGATCGCAGATACAGGACATTTACATGCGGCATGGATGCTTGCCTTCTACCCTTACTAAACTAGTGTTGGGGCATCCACATTTTATCTCATACAGGTGTTATTGTTTCATTTAGTACTTATCATATTATACTACTCATTCCTACATGCTTTGACATATTGGTTTTCATTCTAACATGCTAATGGGTGTTCCATGTGTAGTACTTGTTTTCGTAGGACTACATGTTTTTTTACTTTTCTACATTGTTTTCCATTGTTTGTAGGTTTTCCCTTTGCTTGTGTGCACACTTGTTTGTTATTTGCGGCCATGATGGCCTTATGTGTCTTGTGACATCATGAGTGATGTCCCATGTTTGAAACCCATTTGTGTGGTATCCTTATTTTCTTGCGTGTTTACACTACTTGTACTTGGTATTTTTTCTACATTATCTGTGTCTTTTACACTTATTTGCATGCATGTGTTTGGACTAACACTTGTATTGGCTAGCCATCCCCTTTTGTGCACACCTTGGTATCTACCAAGCACTTTCCTTTCCCCCTACAAGGCTATGAGTTGGTTACAAGGTCGAATGTGGTTGGTCCTCTCTTGGGGTTGCATTCTCCTTCTAGGATCATTGCATGTGCCCCCAAAGAGGGGGCATCATTAAGGGTTTCTACTAACACAATGTATCTACACTGGTTCACACACAATGAGTGAGTTCAAACCAGTCTACAAACTCCATACACAGTGGCCTTAATAGGACATGGTGTCCTTCGAAAATTCTGCGGAGTGGTCATAGGCTTAGGGGTTACAATGGGTGGCCTCTTTACACTTCTTTATCCAGTGGCATAAAATTTCCCAAAAAACTAGGTGCAATGAGAGATCTCTTCAACAAATTTCAGCAAAAGTGGTTAGAGTGGAGGAAAACACCAAGCATTTCCTCCCTACACTTCTTTAGCCAAGGTGGCATGAGATCACCCAAAAAACTTGTGACATCACAAGATATCCTTCTACACACTTTTTCTCGACATGGATCAAAGGGCACATGTTCCATTTTTCCATTTACATTTTTACTCTAGTGTACTTTGCATTTTTGTACTTTACACAACATTTTGACATACATATATATTTGACTACTTTATTGTTTTCTCTTTGCAGTCCACCCGTATGAGAAACAAGCAAGTCAAATTGAGGGGGGCAACAACAATAAACAATAATAATAACAACATAACAATGCATGATGGTACTTGCCATACTAACCATGCAAGTACACCACACACATGCAACAACTACACATGTGTTCCACCCTAGGTTCACTCTCATCACTTTTTACACATGTTTCATCTTTAGAATCCACACTCCTCCACATATTTCTTTTTGTCATTCCACACTTCTAGTCCATCAACATGTTTTCTTCTACACTCTGCACATGGACATCAAGTATGCTTTTCTATCTACTTTATGTTATTGAGTTGTTCACTCACCAACATAAAGTGGGGAAAATGTAGACACAAAATATACACATTAGACAATATTTAGCTCGATCTTATACTACTATTTAGAAGGTTCTCAAGTGCACAAAGTACCAATTAATCCCACCTTTTTGTCATCTTTGTTTTATGTTTTACTTCATCTTTCCCACGTATTTCCCGATACTTATCACCCCATTTTCTAATTTCTCTAAGATTCTAGCCCTAATTTGGGTGCCCCACCCTATATTGGGCGACCCGGGGAACCCAGTCCCACTCTAGGTGCCCCAATCTATGCTTAGCCTCTTTTGCTCCTTTTTGGGTCACTTCTAGCCGTTGGTCATCTTTATCTTTTCCTCAATTGGCATTGTTGGGATTAATTACGAAATTAAACTTGAGAGCCCTATAAATATAAAGCTTATAAGACCATAATGAGGGTTCTAGGTCATTGCATCCTATCACTATTATCACTCCATCTAGGGTTGCATCCATTGTACCATCTTGCATCCATATAGCACCATACATTCAAGCTAGGAAAGTATACATCACACACATTCTTAGAGGAGGATGGATTTTATTCATTCTATTCTACTATCTACATCTTCTATAGCTACCATAGCTCGTTATTTCACAAAGTGTAACTGGCATGAGAGCACCTAGGTCACAAAGCATACACACACTCACTAGAACTACATCAGGGTCCTGTAATGTAGTGTAGCACTCAATGATAAGTCCACTAGTTTGGCGGTTGAGGTCATTCGACCCCTTCTTCTTCTTCATGTGTAGGGCATCATCCAGTTCATCCGGTGAATCCAATGTGACAAACAAAGAGTATTCAGAGACACTTAGTGACCATGCCAAATTAGGGTTTTGAGCATTTATATTGTTTTGAGTGCCCAAAACTGCAAGACCTCAAGGTGCCCAAGTACACTCCCAAGTGCCTATGTCACTTCAAATGACCAAATCTTCCCTCTGCGGCAGGCCCTGCGAGTGTTCATCTACATTGTCAAGTTCTATTTCTAGATCTGTGACAACTTGTGATAGTCTCTGTCATCGGATAAGCCATTTCCTTGTTACCTCTTGCATATTAGGGTTTTGATTTCACTTAGAATAGTTTTTACATTCATTTCATACTGCTTTAGTTTATTTACAGCGTTTTAGTCCTCCTATTTAGATTAACATTAATACCCTAAATACCCCATTTAGGTCCTTTTAGGCTTATTTTTGTTAATTAATACATCGATAGAGCTAATGCGGAGTTGATGAAATAGGATGTCCGAGGCATATAACCAATGGTGGGCAGCACTTTGATGGGTTCTATTGTTTCGGATTGTTCTAGATGTGGTGGGAGTACCATCGGTTGGAGGAGGGAGGTGTAGGCACTCGCCCCCAATGGTAATAGTATAGTGGTTGTTGCAATAACAGCGTGAGTATTCGTGTGTTTATAATTCTGAGATGGTTACTTGGTTTTGTGATTGTGTTGTATCATGTGTAGGAGCTAATGTGATATTTTGGATGGTTTCAAGATTCTTATTGGTCTTTGATTGTTCATTCATCTATACGCACATTGATGCAGAATGTACCTCTGAGATGTGCTCATGGGAGGAGGTATGTTAGAGCGAGTAGATGTTATTCTAGGAGAACATGCCCATTTGTTTGAGTCGGTGGTGATAGTGGCGCTGATATGTACCATTTTTTTGAGTGAGCGTGACGAGGTGTGGATGGAGACTCGATGAGCTAGGGAGGTTATAGGTGGAGGATCCCTAGCGCAGGATGTGTTCACAAAGTATGTAGAGCTATAGGGTCGATTCACGGACCATTCGACTCAAGTTAGCCTTATTACGTAGCTAGATGTTGAGATATAGGGGTTTGCGACTAGACGTAGATTGAGTGGAGAAACATTTAGTTCTAGAGATCCCATAGTTATATATAGTGATAGTGATGATGATGTATGTCATGTGTTCGATGTAGCGATGTATGGGGCTTGCCCGCCGGTGATTGTATTTTTGTAACTATGATTTTGGATGATATAAATAGATGGATAGTTGGCGTTATTGCATTTTTGACATTTTATGTGATGTGTGATGTGATGAGTGTTTGTGCATATGTGGTTGTTTGAGTTTGTAGTGTGTCAATGATAAGGTTGACTAATGAATGATAATGATGAGTAGGCCATATATAGATAAATGATGAAAAAATTGTATAACATCCGGGAATAGTGATAAATGGTAGTGATGTAAAGAGAAATGGGATTGAAATGGTTAGGAAAGTGTATGTAATTATGTGTTAGTATGATGAAGGGGGAATAACGGTGCCCCTAATGTGTGTATATGAAGATAAAGTTTATTTATATAAGACCCCTCAACAATAAAGAATGAATTGTAAAGCAATATTATGTCATCAGGAAATGGTGTGATAGTATACGCTAGATAGATAGATCAATGAAGCATGTAGCGTAAAGATAGAGTGGGGTTCTTATTGTATAGATCCTCAACAGTCATGTAAGAACAATGAGAACATGAGTGTGGCATCCGGTGGTGAAGTGAAAAAAATTCACCTACCGAGAGATTAAGCAGGTGTGGAGCGGTGGAAACATGTGAAGTGGAAGTGGCATGAGTGTACGAGCCTATTAGCATATGGATTTGCACACATGCAAATGACATGCAAAAGTGTGGGAGCGAAGTCCCTCCTCGATGAAGGTGAGCTGCCTTTATCGAAAACCAAAAGCTGTATTTACATATGTACATTCAAAATTGTATGTGGGGGGGTGTTTTGGAACATCAATGGAAAGAAAAGTGAATGAGGGAGATGGAATGAAATGAAGGAAAAGAGTGGAATGAAATGAGTTGAAAGAACATGCAAGAGTTAGGTAAAAATAGAGCCTAATATTACACGAAGAGAAAAGACAAATAACTAACACAAATAAAATGGAGTTTGAGTTAGTTAAACAAGAATATGTAAAGGGAACACACGTGCGCAAGTTGATAATCGAGCTTGATCACTATGAACTAGAACAATAGATTAATAACATTGACAATAAGATCAAAGACAATATTTGCATGCAAGATTCAAACATCTAACATCTAATGAACATAAGAACATCAAATGTTACAAGAGACAATGAATAAGACACAAAGTTTGTAATTCATTAACTCCAAAATGTTTTCACAAAAGAACACAAAGTTTCTTTCTTTGAAGTAAAGCTTGCATACAAAAGTATTTTATTCTCCTCTCTCAAAGTCACCCTTTACAAATGAGCCCCTCACTTCCTTTTATAACCCAAAAGTTGGTTATAAAGTAGTTAGGGTTTTACATGATCATTAAATAAGGCACTTAAGTGACCTTTGGCTTTTTCTAACCAACTTTATTAAAGACAACCAAAAATAGAAATCACTTAAGTTATCCCTAGTTTCCCAAAAGCAAATAACATCCTTTTCTTAAAAAACCACTTTTTAAAATATACAATAATAACTAGTGCCTTGTCCATCGAAATGGGGTCTACCTATCTCGAGCATATGAGAAATGGACTCTCCCACTTCGTTAGTCTCCCTGAACCATCGGTGAAATTCGGATCTGCCACTTTTTCCAGTTGAAAGGATCTAAACCTTCCCAAAGTTTCAAACATCTTTTCTTCTTCTGGAGGTTCATTTGGTCAAAGAATAGCCTCACAAAATACCTACAATTCAAGAATCCTACTTGGCATATCATTTAAATTAATAATCTTTGATTGAGCGTTCTCAAATAAGTTCTTTAATTTGATGCACCGCTCCATTGAAACTGATGAGAAATTGTTGGTGGGAGTGTACATGTCCTTAAACAATTGTGAAAATTGCTCTTCCACCTGTTTCGATGAACACCTTTGATTATGCTCGTTTCTGAGGTTAAAGAATCTCGGCTATGAATTCTTGAATCACAGAAAGTGAAGGCTTCATTGCATATGCTCTCATAATGGATCATAGAATCATTAAGAAGTGTCTTCCTTGATTTGAGATGCGGACACTAAAGAAAACGTGTCCCTCGATGTTCAAATTCGAGAATTCCTTGATGACTAAAAGCGAGGATTCCATAATCATCATCTCCTGCAAATTGGGTAATATCTCATCCAAATTTGATATATTAGAAACAAAGGTTTCTTTGAAAGAAATAATTGGATCAAGATACGCACTGACATCTTCATGGAGCTTAACTGCGGCCTTGATCGTCCCTTAGCCTAAAATGAGAATCTATGAAAGCCAAGTTTTAGTGACATGGCCTAATGTGTTTATTTCTTTTGACAAATTGAGAGTTTCTTCCTCAGGGGAAGCCATTGCATCAGGTATTGGGAAAGTGGATGATATGGGATTTATCAAATGTTGAACATATTCCACCAATTGATTCTTTTCGGCCTTGAGATGAGAGTTATGAGACTTATATTTCTCAAGTCTCTTTAGCACGATATCAATTGAATCTCGAGCCATCGCCATGTCACTTTCTAATGTGGACCTCCCAAGTCCAAGTCTAGAAACTTCATAATCAGCAGGTGTCATGGCATCACACTCCTTATCAACTTGTGGGATGGCGAGATCTATAAATCTATTTCCGTCATTATCCACCATTATTCGAGAAAGCACCTTAGGCTTCTTGGGAATGATGTCATTCGAAAGTTTGAAAAGGGCATCAAAATCAATGTCAATTGCCTTGACAACCCTCTTCCTTTTCTTAACCTCGAAATCAACCCAGGAAGGAGTATCATGCACTATTTCTGCATACAAAATCCTAGAGCTCAAATCAATATTCTCATTGTTCTTGACATCATGAGATCCTGCAAGAATCCTATCTACGACCTCGATTTGGGGAGAAATAACCTCAATATCCACCTCTTGATCATTTGGGAGATTTTGGGAAATTTCTTCATGAACTATAGGTTTGAAGTATTTGATATTTGGACTACCTACACCTGAGTGGACACTTGTTCAAAGCATGGCTGAGGATCGTTTGCCATGAGCTTCTGAGCACTATTAACAATGTGGGTAGAAAAATCTCTACTTGAAGTAGAAAAAACTGATACATGCTCTCTTCCTTTATAGGGGCTAGGATCTTTAGATTTTTCCATCGTGGCACATTACTTGGTAAAGTGGATCTTGTTGTGTATGATTGGATGGTACGAAGGTTGATCGAGAAGGGGATTTGGTTGAATGAAGACCTCCTCGTGTTGGCAATTTTTGTGATCTTGAATTGATTGTAACTTGACAAGTTCTCTGTCGTACCACGATATGCTTCTTTCAAGAATCGGTTGATTCTTGCTATCAAGAGAAAATTCATCAATTTTGGTCTAGTCAATTCGAGGCAATGGGGTAAAAGCAACTGCATCATATGAGGGATCAATGACATCTTCATCATCATTTATGAATGAATCGGGAGGTTTCTTGATGCGGAAGGCCTTGATATGAGCAAGTGTTAGGCGAGAAAACTCTCATCTTCTTACTTCATGTTCATCCGAACAGGCAGCCCAGAAATCTTCCATGGTAGGGTTATGTTGATACTTTTCCCCAAGAATCTTCTGCATATATCCATTGATATCAAACTGGGCTCTCTTCACATATGGATGAATTGTGATGAGAGCAAACTCTTTTTCCATGAGATGTGCACTGAAAATATTTGGACATTGGTATTCCCTGATTTGGATTGGGAATGAATTCCTAAACAGGGATTTTTAATGAGAAGACGGTGAACTTGGAATAGTTATCGCACAAGCTCCATTAACGCCCATCTATCAGCGACATACATAGGAAGCACGTGGAGTACCAAAGAAGCCACTCATGTGAATGTAGGAAAATGATGAAAAATGAATAAACCATGTTCCCCGTTGGGAAATGACATTCATGGCTTCTTTAGAAAATCTTTCCTTGGTATTCCTATTCAAGTTCCAAATCACGCAGAAAGTGAATGCATCGTTGACTCTTCTAAAATGGTGAGAGCTATTTTTGAAACTTAGTTGGGTATTAATGGAAAACATTGTTTGACGGCCCCATGACTCCTCTTGTTTCGAGTTCAAAAATAGCTCTCATCTTGCTACTACATAGGTCAAATACGATGTCATGTAGAAGCATCCAGTCATCTTCACTTCTATCAATTGTTTATGAAGGGTATTATTGATGATGGTGGCCCAATCCATAAACTCTTTCTTGGCAAGGATGATACAGATAAACGGATACATCCATGGGTGGAAAATCCTACCAAAGGGTAAACCGAAAACTAGGCTTAGGAGAGTAATCATGTCCCCGATTTCTTCCATAAACTCAATGTGGTACAATTATTTGGGAAGCCGGTCAATTCGAGGCCTCTTGGTCACTAACCAATTGTTATTAACCATCTTGCTCCATTTTAGGGGTTCTTCATCCCAAAATTCTTGCACTGATTGGTGAGTGATATATGCATTCTCAATAAAGTTAGGTATGTCGAGCAATTCCTCAATGTGCTCTGGTGTGATTAAGAGGAAAGGCTCGCGATTATCTTTAAAAATTCCTCACCTCTCAGGATCATAATTCCTCGCACACGCGATAACCGATTCTGGACACTACCTTTGAGATAGGAAATGTTGCTGCTTGAGGTAGACCACTATGGTAAAGCCTATCCGAGAATATGGTTTTGCCTTCAATTTTCACCCGTTCACAGAATTGTTGCACATTGATGTGACCCAGATTTGTATCAGTGATATTGTCATATATCTTGACTTAATGGGCCGGGAGGGATGATTCCTTGGAATTCATACTTGAGTGTGGACTTATTCGATTTCTCTCTGGCTTCCTCAATCTTCCTACGGATTTGTTAGATTTCTCGGCCATTATGAATTTCATAGAAGAATGACTCGGGCATGCAAAACAACGCAAGCGGGTCGGGTCTCAGTCTCCGAAACCCCCGCTAATGCAAGAAAAATATGACTCACTTTAATATTATTATTATTATTATTATTTTAAAAATAATAATAATAACGGTGATCTGGTTACAAAAAAATTATTTTTAAATAAAAATATATTAAGACTAAGCTCGAGTTCAAGTAGCGTCAACGATATATATTTTCTTTAAAATTAAAATCTCGATTTTAATATTACCGCATGAATCAAATATTTTTAATTTTTTATATCATCTATTTGTTCCATCGTGAACAATTTTGCTGCACTCCTCTGGTTTTGGTGTGGGATTTGGTGAATGCGTGGACTGAATTTGGCAGACCAATTTTTGCAAATGCGTTGAAACAATGACCTTATCTTCTTTGGACGCATGGGAAAATGTTTTTCTCTGCTGGTTTATTGCCTGGACAACTTCTCCTTGGCACGTGGGATCTCTATGCATGCATTTAAAACTGTTTTATTAAATGTTATTGGTGCCTGAAGAATGCATGGAAATTGGTATTCTTTTGTTGTCCCCCTTCTATTTTGAACTGTCCTCCTTCTTGGTTGTTATTTGCTTGTTGTTCTATTGATCTGATCTTGGACTGTTCCTTACCCCATGTGGTCTTTAAGACAAAATACAAGCTTTATTTATCTTATCCAATCCCTATAAATACATTAAAATAGACTTACTCCTCCTTAATTTCGTGGATAGACCTGGTGGGTGCATGGAAAAGCTACGTGGAAATTGTTTTATGCCTTCACCTGCTGCCCTCCCTCTGCCAATGCGTGGGTAATGATTTTTCTTGTCTTTCTTGCTATTTTGGATTGTTTTCCTTCTTTAATGCGTGGGTAATGATTTCCCTTGTCTTTTGCTATCTTTTTCCCTAGGCGTGGTGTATTTCCTTCTGCTGGTTGGGCGTTGGAAAATTTGTTCTTGTTTTCTTCACTTTAAAACCTACGCATTTCTTTGTCTTGGCCTTTTTAATGTTATCTCCCTCTGTGATGTTTTGCTCAAGTAAATACGTGAAAATTTTTCTTTTGTGTTTTGTTGTCTCCTTGCCTCTTCAGTGCCCAACCTCCTTTGCATTTGATTTAATTTTTGATTTCTTTCTTTATTGAAAAGCCGGCCCGATTCTGGGAATGCATGGAGATTTTTTTATACTTTCACTGCTTTGCATTGAAATCCTCTTTTCCTTTATTGTCCCCCTTCTATCTTGAATTGCTCTTCTTGTTTTGAATGCCTTGTATGGGCTCTTACTTTCTCCTTTGCCACTTGGACTCTTGCTCAGGTAAATGCGTGGAAAGTTTCTCTCACCTGCTGCCCTCCCTCCTATGCGTGGAAGCTTTATCTTTGCTGTCCCTTTGGCTGATTTGGATTGTCCTCTTGTTTAATGCGTGGGAAATTTTTTATGTTGTCCTCCTTTTCCAATTGCATGAGAAACTGATTACTTTGGTTGTTCTCTCTTTTTTGCATGTATTTCTCCTTCACAATGGCGTTCACGGTTTGAGGAATGTGATAAAAATATTATTATGCTTCTTAGAAGAAGTAAGAAGTAATTTAGAAAGCTTCATATGACTCTTTCCAACGAGTTCGACGGAGGAATTTATGAGGGTTAACCCAACTTCCCCTCTTCCGAGTAGTGGAATTAATTGCCAGGGGGAAATGGGGAATCAACGGCCAATTGATTGCAGCGGGAATGGCAAGGTGGGCTAGCAATCTCATTTAATTTCCCCATGTGGGAAATCGGGAGATTTTTTTCCCGTTTGCCAATTTATTAATTTGGCAATTGGGGGAAGAAATCCCATGAGCGGGGATTTAAAGCAATTTTGCCAGGAAAGGGGAAATTCGGGCCGGGAAGCCAATTTGGCATCCCCGGCAATGGGAAGCGGAAGCTTATTTTTCCCCGGAAAAAACTTGTCGAATGAATTTTAATTAACATTTATTTAATTAAATACTCCAAAGTTATTAAAAATTAATTTTATTAAACAAAGAGTAATCAATTAATTAAATATTAATTAATTAATATTTAACGCGACTTGAGACCTGGCGGGAGGAGTTCTCACCGAAAAGGACGAAACGAAGACCAGAACGATCACAAAAATGAGACGGTTGTGATGAAAGTGACAAACCATGCAAAGTAACACTTTTGAAAAAATTCAAAATTTCCATTTTTATTTTTAATTTTTATTTTACGTAGTCAAAATTGGCTTATAACAGAGCCAAACTAAATGCGATGAGATGAGTCAATGATGGGTGATGCGGTAGTGGGAAGCACAGATGTTGACGACTTAGGAAGCTAGTGTGAAGTATGAGCACTACGCGGCGGATGAGATGATGCGGCAGCGGATGAGTGAGATAGAGGTTGTGCATGAATAATGATCTTAGGCAGTGGACCAATAACTACCTTAGAAGTAAGAGAAGGAGATAAGTGAACCAAAGTAGTAGCATGCTTACGTAGAATTGGAGAATCATGCCACTCACAAGAGTGAGAGTCAAAGATAATGACACATTTATCTTCTAATTATTGTAATTTTTCATGAAGGGTGTAACAATCATTATCACTATGACCGTTGATGTGATGATAATTGCAATAAGGACGATCGTGCTAGCGATGTAAGCGATGCTCGAGGATGATGCAAATTAGAAGGTAAGAAGATTAAGTGCTTATCAAGAAAAGCACGCAATACATTGTGAGGCCTAGAAGAATGTGAGAAATGGATGGATCCCGGTAGGAAATGGCGAAGACGTAGGTGTAGAAACCACGTGGTGGTGGAGGTGACAGATGCTTATAAGATGGAGAAGATGGAATATGCTTGCGAAGAAGAGGAGATGGAGACCTTGGAGGATGTTTGATAGATGGAAGTGGAGAATAATGGGAAGGTGATGCAACAAGTAGAAGAATTCGAAGGAGGATCTATAACATGTGTAGTAATTAGATCTTGTTCTAGATCGATGACCTTATAACATAAGAGTGTAAATGATTTGCATGTGTCATATTACTAGAGAAGGAATCAAGCCTCGACAAAAAAATGAATTACTTTTCTAGATCAACGCTGAAACACTAGCTGATGCATGTAAGAATTAAATTGTAAGATGTAATTGAGAATGGGTTATGTCTTGCCTTGATGTAAGCCAGGTAGGTGATCATGTGTGACTCTAGGACCATTGTTGAGCATAAAACGTCGAGAAAAGCATCTTCCATGTCATAATATGTGTTGATGGATCCAAAAGGTAGATGAGTGTACCATTGAAGAGCTTCACCTACTAGACTATGATAAAAATCTTTGAGAAATAATTGATCATTTGAGTAGGATGTCATAGCTAAACGATAATGCTTGAGATGTAGATATGGATTTCTAGTACCGTCAAAGCATGAGAATGTAGGCATGATGAAATCCTTAGGAAATTTTGAATTGTAAATTTTCTTTGGAATGGGATTTCCATGAAGAGAATTATTATCAATAGACACATAGTAGGCCTTGCTTTCAAGAGTGAGAGATTAGACCTGAGATTGTAATTTTCCAACAACATGCATGAGTGATAAAATTTCATGTGAAGGAATGGTGGGAGATGTGAGAGGCACATTGAGAGGTTACAATTTTCCATTATGAGTGATCATGGGAATATGAGAAGAGGAAGTGGAGGATGAAGATGTGATAGGCATGCTAGATGTAGGTGCAAAAGAAGTGAGATATGGTACACTAGGAGGAATAGAAGAAGCAATAGGAATAACTTCTAGAGAAGAAGAAGAAGAAGAAATAAGCGAGAAATGAACATGGAATATAGAGAGGGACATTTGAATGAATAGTTATATGATGAGAATAGGATGTAACATTGATAGAAACATTAGGAGTAACTTCAGAAGAAGTGATAAGAGATGACATAATAGGTAGAGACTCATCATGAAAGCTATTAGAGCCAACCTCAAAAAGAGATGAAAGCGGAGTAGAAAATTCACATTCAACAGAATCAAGAGATACAACATGCTCACTAATAGAATCATTGTCGCTAGTAGATAGAGTTTCACATGCAAGTATTTCATCAAATGAATCATCAACATATACAGAAGCAAGGAGAAGAACTATCAAAAGATGTATCATGACAATCATTAGAAGCATTTTCAAAAATAGGAGAAGCATGAGATATAACTTTACACTCATCCTAATTATTATGAGAACTAGCATTATTCATATGTATATTTTCATCAAGACCAAGCATATAATCAATGATAGCATCATCAAGAGTTTCAACAGAAATAGAAGAAGGCGGAGTATTCCTAGAGCCTATGGAATAACAAGGAGTACAACCGAAAAATTGTCTTATGGAGAAACAATGCCAAAAGAAGAATGGGAAAAACTAGTAGGAATATTGCATTCAATGGCTAGAAGGTGTTTTTGAAGCTTATCATCAACATGAGCGGTGTAATAAAGAGCACTAAGTTCAACGTCGAAACCTCATCAGGAATAGGGTTAACACTCTCATGATCGCATGGCTTGCCTTGGAGAAGAAGAACTACTTTTAGCCATTAGGGTTTAGTGGATCCTAGGGAAATGAATTACTAATATACGGAGTTCACCAAAATGATTCAATAAAATTTGAATATTTTATTAAAATCTAAATGTAAATATTGCTACGATGAAATGCAAGTGTTAAGCAATTTTTATTGATGAATTTATGAAAGAAAATGAGAGAGTTAGGGAACTTATCTTAATTTCACTTATCCCAAAGTGTGTCTAAGTTGGAAGAAGCTGGTGAAATAGAAGCTTAGAGTGTCGCAAATGTTCTCGGGAAATGCGGTAGTGTCGGGAGTTACGGGACTAGAGCGCTTGGGTAGGGCAAAGGCACTGGGGTTCTCGACACCTCTCACAGGCATCGAAGTGCGTGAAAAGCTCAAAAATTGGTTTCGTCGGGGTTCTTTAGGGTTTTCTCTTGTTCATCAATGATTGTATGTGTATCATGTTTGGATCACCGAGGCACTTGTAAGTTTGCAACACAAATAACCTCCTGCAAAACCCTCAAACTACTTCAAATCCTAAAAAATAAAGATGCACGATATGAGGGTTCAAATTATCCTCGGTTGTGAAACAAGTGAACTTACGAATGAGCGTTGCACTACATCTCAAAACCAATGTAGTTTTATGTGCAATAGTGCTCTAGGATGCCCCACGTCGGTGATGCCGGGATAACAAGTGATAGCTAGATAAAATACAAATGTGTGGGATGGAATTAAGGAACTTCCCCTTTCCTATGTAGTGTGTATGCGAGAATAATGAGCCCAAGATGTAGTCCCTTTAATATGTAGATAGATATCCCTCGATAAAAATTGTGTGCCCTTATAATGAGTACGTATGTTGTGTTTATATAAGGATCTCTTGCTTGAATTTTGACAATAATGACCCGACATCTTGACTAGGACCTCGGGATAGGAGTAAGAAAACCAAAAGGTTGACCACATATGTCAAAAATGAGAAGAAGAATAAAAGAGGCAACTTGGTGCCCGGGATCAATAGGAGCGCTTGGGTGCTTAATGTACGATCTTGAGTGCCGGTGTCAGAGAGAACTGAGCACAAGGTTGTGCAGATTATATATCAGATCTAAGCATACATGCAATAAAAACAAATATTATACCAGAAGAAATATACAAAACAAGAGATATAAATTAACACCATATTTAACATGGTTAACCAAGTGTGGGCTACATCCACCAAGAAACAAGCAATCAATCTGTTAGCCAACGCTTTCGGAAGATATACTGATTGAATATCTACTGATCTTCCACACCTCTCAGATGTACAATACTTTCTTTCTCTCAAGCTTCTCCTTCTTCTCCAAGAATTCTCTCTCTCACAATTATTCTCACAATAATCATTAACACACACTTCTAAACCCTAGATTTCATGCTTATATAGGCATATATAAACTTAGGGCACTTATCCATGCAATTACAATCAATAGATCTGTTTTTATGCTAAAATAAGATCTAATTCTCGAGTTAAATAAAACACTCCCGTACAGGTAACCGACATCGGTTAAACCTAGCGATGCTAGTTCCTCCTTACTTGACTAATGTGGGTCATACGTGACCAATGTCGATCCCTCCATAACCGATGTTGGTTGTTGTGCATTCCTGCAAGTTTAATATAACATTCTAACTTGAAGTAATTGAGCTCCATAACTCAACAATCTCCCACTTGGAGATAAATTATTGCACTATACCCATACAACGTCATTCTTGGATCTTTTTCTTAGCTTTTTTCTTCCTCTTCAAGTCTCAAACTCAAAGACCAATAGAAGTGGAGTGTAGCTCCAACTTCTCTTTTGTTAATGGCTTCGTTAGCATATCCGCAAGGTTTTCACTTGTATGAATCTTCTCTAGTTTTAGTTTCCCATCCTCCAATACATGTTGTATGAAGTGATACCTCAACTAAATGTGTTTCATTCTAGAATGAAACACCGAGTTCTTTGCCAAATGAATTACACTCGACTATCACTTTGAACAATTTTCAATCATCTTTCTCCTTTCACATCTCTTCCATGAACACTGCTCATCTATATCATCTCTTTGTTATCCTCTGTGGCTATAACATACTTTGCCTTTGTAGTAGACAAAGCCACTGACCTTTCTGCAATCTTGAAATCTAGCTAAGTCATCCCACCTACTTTGTGAAAATATATTAAGTAGTGTTCCTTCTTTCATTCAAATCTCTAGCCATATTCGAATCAACATAGCCATCTAAAGAAATATTTGAACCTCTATAGCATAACTACATGTCAAATGTCCCTCTCAAATACCTTAGAATCCATTGTATTGTTTTCAATGCTCTTTACTTGGATTGGCCATAATAATACTCACAACTCCCACCGCTTGTGCAATGTTTGATATGGTAAAAATCATAACATACATGAGACTCCCAATTCTTTGAAGCATATGGTACTCGTGTCATGTATTTGACCTCCTCATGTGATGAAGGACACTGATATTTTCTCAATTTGAAGTGTCCTACCATAGGTGTACTTACAGGTTTTGAATCTTGCATATTAAACCTTTCCAACACCTTATTGATATAAGCCTCCTGAGACAAATACAATTTCTTATTCTTCATGTCTCTATGTATTTACATGTCAAGGATTCTTTTTGCAACTCCTAAATCCTTCATAGCAAATGTGTGAGCTAGTTTTCCCTTAAGCTCACCAATGTCATGCATACTAGATCCTGCAATAAGCATATCATCCACATACAGTAACAAAATAATATAGCTCCCATTTCCAAGCTTCTTGAAATAAACACAATGGTCAGATCCACATCTCAAGTAACCATTCTCATGCGTAGGTTAATGATTTTCCATAACATAAAAATGTCATGAAAGAAGATTAAATGTTGTTTTTGATTCTCAAGATTGTCATAAGATGCAAGATAAGAGCATACACAACAAGTAACCTAACTATATCGAAAATGGAAAAGCTTGTAAATCAAATGACTAGGCAATTCGTTTTAACCAATTGTTGTTCATTCCCTTAACCATGAATTTAATGAAGTGTTTGTAAATGAAAGAAGGCTTAGAGTTGTTTTTGATTCCCAAGATCACCTAAAAGGTGTGAAGGAAGAGCATATGCAACTCTATCCTAAGACATGAAAGCACAACATTCATTTAAAGATCATCAAACAAGTTAGCAAAGAAATGATTCAAACACCTTGCAAACAAAAGTTAGCATTAAAAACCTACAAAATATGTTAGAAATATCAAAGACCAAATCGATAACCTCAAGAAGCAGAGCCCAAATTTTAACATAGCACACCAAAGCACATGCCTTGAGATAGAAGTGCAGGCCTAACAATAACAACGTAACCCTGTAATATATATCTGACCCAAAACATGGCAGCGTGGGTTTGATACGAGAAAATAGGCGGCAATAGACATACCTACACCAACACGGCGAGAGAGGCGTATACGTGCCCCTAATGATGGAAATGCAACCCAAAATACAATAGCATGGGTTTGATAGAAAATACAAGCGGGAACAAATAGACCAACACATACACACGCAAAGAAGCATATACGTGGGGTGTCACACCAACGTGGTGGGGAGACAAGAAGCCCGATGGAAAAAAGTGTCATAGTGCGTGGCCAATGTAATAATAGTGCGGCCCTAGTGACACTAACACGACCCTTTCAACAATAACACCTAGGATATGACGGTAGTGCGGGCAACATAACACCGATGTGGAGACTGGAATGATGTCATGAACACCTAAATCGACATAAAAAAACTCAAAAAGGTCAATTTTTAGTCATCTTAGCCCAAAATTAACAACAACCCATCTCCTTTAAACCTACAATAGAGACTCAATACATGTAAAGCTAGCAAAATGCATCAAGGAATTCAAGTTATTTAACAACTACATAATAAGGGTTAGCCAAAATTGAGACAAAACGAACAAATCTTGAAATCAAATGCTATGGACAACGGAGTAAGTCCCACTCGTGCGTGCCAAACTAATTAAGCTAATATAAATGAAACTAACACCAAATAGCTTGAAAGTAAAATTAATCTACCATTAACATCATGATAAGAGCTTAAGGAAAAATAACTTCTTCAATGCATAAACAACTAAATGCTAAGCCATTCCTACTCTTTGAGATTGCTAATCAAAACATGAACCTAATTAGATCATTTAGCAATCAAATTTGATTGTTGTTTTCCTCAAGAATTGAGGATGAGATCTCACCAAGAAGTGGCTACAAGGCCATCTTTGGATCTTCCCATGCTCCTCAATTTGAGAGAATGGATGCAAGATGGAGAAGTTATTTCCAACAATGGAGAATGGCTCAAATCAAAATGCCTATAGTTTTCACTAATGCAAATGAGGTGTGTGTTTGAGAGGAAGGAGCTTGGTCCTTTATATAGCTTTCCTATTTAGGAAAGGGTTGTAAATTAGTGGATGTGGGACAAATCCCAAAGAAGAAATTCAAAGGATAAGCATGTTTTGAAGGATTAACAAAGGATTAACAACTTATGGGAGTTGAAGATGATTTAATTAATCAACTAATATTAATTAATAGGCTATAATAAGTTTAGAAAGCTATTTGGAGTTGATTTAGAGGAAAATAGGTAGGATTGAGATGATTTAAAGGGATATTTAATTAATAAGAAGGTTTATTAATTAAATACAAGGTTAAAAAGCTTAATTAACTAATAAGTAGTTAATTAATTGAAAGAAGATTTTTAAGTGTCGTTAACGCAAGTGGGGTAAAGGCTAGTTAATTAATTGACCAAAATGGAGGGAAACATTAGTTAATTATCGGAAATCACTAATTATTATGGAAATGAGGGGAAAGTGGGTAATTAGTGCAATTTTAGTATTAAAACTGCGTAAGCGGATTTTAGGTGTCTACGGTGCTTATGGACAACAAATTTGGTCTTAATATTTGCATGGTAAAACTTGTAAAAAATTAGGACATACTACGGATGAGTTAGAGCTTGATGTGATCCTTTGTCAAGGCATACGGCATTACAAAGCAACATTCATCGGAACCATTACTCTACCTATGGAAGTTGGGCCTATCACATAGGATACAAATTCCATGTCATTGACTTAGATCTTCCTTATAACATTCTCCTTGGTTGCCCATGGATCCATGCCATGTAGGTCATTCCTTCCACTTGCCATCAATGTATCAAGCTCCATTTCTAAGGACAAGAACTTACCATTCCCTGGTGACCCACGATAATTTGCTCACTACTGAGAGCATTAAGCGGTTATTATCATGCCACATATGAATGTCCTTCCACTGAATTAGTTATTGACTTAAAATCATAAGCCCTCGCTTATCGCATAGATATGGATACACTTCACCAAATGAAGGTGGTACTTCCACCTCCATATCCCCATTTGCTTCATGGGAAATGAAAATCCTTCATACTGGCTATGGAGAATATGACCTTCAACAAGCCTTGTTTGTGTCTAATCTCCCGCTATCTCCTAAAAATCATGGTAGGCCTAGCTTCGATCACAAAGAGATCAAATTCTTGGCACTCTTGACAGATTTACCAACAATGGTCTCTTAGCTGATGAAATATTGGGAAATATTTCTACATACCAATCTCCTGATGAAAGGATGGCCTCTTATCAATCCCCTGACTATGTCATCCCTAACAAGATGATGTATGTCATGGGATATCAAGGCTATGGATGCAACATCAATGAACAAGACTGTGGGAACCTCTTCCAAAGACTTGAGAGGATGGAAAGGAATGAAATTGGTATTCGACCTTATGTATCTTTCCTACAAAATTCAAAGCCACCTCTTATGAATGTGAGGATAGTTCTTCTAGTTACGATAGCGAAATAGAGTCCCTATGTAGTCTTTATGAAGACCTTTCTTCCACGAACCTATTTTTGATACAACTATTCTAACCCTATCCCCCTTTATCCATGAAGTAAACCTTATCCATCCATCCCTCATTGATTGGGACTAATAATGACACATACTAATCTATATTTTTCGAAGGAGGAAGTTATTATAGAATTCATGGGAATTCGTGATGATATTCTGTAGGAGATCATAATAAAGGCTTATCTATTGACCTTGATGCCTCCGCCTACTTTGGCAAATAAGTTGATTTTTGTGGTCAAAAAGAAAAAGGAGGTTCAAATACCTTCAAGCAAACCCGAGAATAATAAATCAACATCTTATAGTGATAATCTCTTTTAGACACTTGCAGATAAAAATATACAAAATCTTAAAGGGATAATCTTGATAGATGTCACACTAGTGATAATCTTATAGAGACACCTATTGAGGAAGAAATCAATCTCCCTCTTGATCCTACATGAAAGATGGTTATAAGCTACTAGTTGAGGAGACTATTGGCGTCGCCTTGAGTGGTACAAAAGAATAGCATAAAATTAACTAACTTGGGGCTTCACTTTCAGCGCATGATCAAAAAGACTTTACTTTTCTCCTTAGTGAATTTATGAATATATTTACATGGTCTTATGCAGACATTCCATGATTAAATCCATCTTTAGTGGTGCAAAATCTAGTTGTTCATGAATCGAGAAACCTATCAAACAAAATATAAGAAAGATGCATCCACACATTGCTCTTTTGGTCAAGGAAGAACTGGAAAAGTTGTTAGCTATGGGTTTTATCAAACCTATAGACAATTCATAGGAGATCTCTAACATAGTACCTATTCACCAAAATCTAGAAGGCATAAAACTTTGCACAAATTTTAGGGACATCAACAAGGCATGTCCTAAGGATGAATTTCCTCTTCCAAACATCAACATGATCATTGATTCTACTGCTGGTCACGAAATGTTATCCCTCATGGATGAATTTTCTAGCTATAATCAAATCAAGATTGCGAAGAAGAGGACCAACATAAAACTGATTTCACTACCCCTTAGGGTACATTTTGTTATCAAGTCATTTTGTTTGGCCTTAATAATGCGTAGCAATGTATCAACGGGCTATGACTATCATCTTCCATGACATGTTACATGATATTATGGAGGATTATGTGGATGATATCGTTTGCAAATCTAAAACTAGAGAAAAACATTCAAACATTTTATGTCATATATTTCAATGATTAAGGGATTATAAGGTCAAGCTCAATCCAAAAAAAGTGTGTCTTTGGTGTGATTTTAGGAAAGCTATTGCATTTTATAGTTTCTAGATGAGGTATTGAAGTGGACCCAATAAAGGTCATTGTTATTACATAAATGCCTCCTCCCAAGAACCTCAACTAGCTGTACAGTTTACAAGGAAAGATTCAAGCCATCCGTAGATTCATCTCCCACTCATAGACAAATTTCATTCCTTCATGCATCTTCTAAAAATTATGTTGATTTTCATTGGGGACCTAATTGTCGATAAGTGTTTGCCTTACTTAAGCAAAAGTATTTGGCTAACCCACCTATTCTTATACTGCCTACCCTAGGTGAACCCCTTCTGTTATATATTTTAGCTACTCAATTTTCTATCGGTGCACTTTTAGCTCAATATGATTTAAATCACAAGGAGAGGGTCGTCTATTATCATAGTTGTACATTAATCTCTTATGAGCTCAATCATCCACAAATTGAAAAAGCATGTTTGGTTATTTTTTTTTCCTTACAAAAACTTCGTCGATACTTTTGAATGATGAAACCAAGCTCATATCCAAAGTTCACCCGCTCAAGTACCTTTTATCTAAACATGTGCTTACTAGGAGGATGGCCAATTGGATCATCTTGCTTAGTGAATTTGATATTGAGTATGTCAATCAGAAATTAGTTAAAGGATACATGTTGGTTGATCAACTAACTAAGCTCCTCTACCAGGAATAGAACCACCTTTGATTTTGGATATGTTAGATGCCTTTGTCTTATATATTTAAAAATATTTCACATGGCATTTATACTTTGATGGGTAATTCAAATTTAATGGCTCGGGGGTAGGCGGTGTTCTTATCACCCTATAGGTGATCTCATTCCTTAAGATTTCAAACTTAGCTTTCCCATGTACCAACAATATTGCTAAGTATGAAGCTCTCATCATCATAGGATTGAAATTTGCTATAAGATGGAACATCAAACAAGTTAAGGTTATAGGTGACTCCCAACTAATCATCAAACAAGTTAATGATGAATATAAAATTGAGGATGAGGATCTCATTCCCTATAAACAGATGGTTGATGCTCGAAAGAATACTTTGTTTAAATCACCTTTCAACAAGTCCCAAGAGCACATAACCATTTGGTAGATGTCATGGCTACCATTGGATCTTTGTTATGACTATCTCCAGATACTAGGGACTTTCAGTTCCTTATTGATCATCTAATGGTACCAGCCTATGACATGCCTGAATCATGTTTGGTATGTGAAGTTGTTGGTCATTTCTTCCCCCTGGTACATTGACATATTTAATTACTTACAAGATGGTACCTTCCCCGACATCTCCCAATCCCAAAAACAAACCCTTATCCAACGAATAACATGTTATACCTTACTTGGGTGCACTCTCATTGTCAAGGCTACAATGGGACGAGTTATGTTGTCTAACTTTAGAAGAGTCTATCCAAGTAATCAAAGAGGTGCACGAAGGCATCTTCGGTGCTCATATTAGCGACATGGTCCTTGCAAAGAATATTTTGTATGTCAAATACTATTGACCTCCTATGGAGATAGATTTTTGTCAGTATGTAAAGAAATGTCTACTATGTCAGAAACATGGTAATCTCATACATGTTCCATCACAATCTTTGTAACCTATTACTACACCGTGGCTATTTTCAAAGTGGGGACTTGATCTTATAAGGAAGATCACACCAACTTCCTATGATGGTCATAGACACATTATCACTGCCACTAAATACTTTACCAAATGGGTGGAGGATGTTCCTCTCACCTTTGTTATTGGTGTTCAAATATCCAAGTTCATCATGAACCATGTCTTTTTCCATTATGACGTGCCTTCTGCTATTATATCAAAAATGGCAAATCCCTCAAGAATAAACAAGTCAAGGCATTATGCCAATGTTTTAAAATTCACCAAAAATGGTCTACCCCTTATTGCCCTCAGGGTAATGGACATCTGCCGATGCCTTTAATAAAACTCTTGTTTGGACCATGGAGAAATTAGTTGGTAAAACCGACCGTAATTGGCATCTTCAAATCCATCTTTCCCTCTAGGCCTATAGAACCTCTATCCACACACCTACAGGTGCAACCCCATATTCCCTTGTATTTGACATTGAATCCATTATGCCCCTTGAGATTGAACTTCCCTATTTACGGACATCCTTGTGAGATTATTTAGGCAATGATGAGGACTATATAGTGGCTAGGCTAGTAGAGCTGGAACTACTTAATGAAAGGCACCTCCATGCACTGGATCATCTCAAATTGTATCAGAATTGGGTTTGTAAAATCTACAACAAGCGTATCATCCCTCATGAATTTGAGGTGGGAGACCTTGTTCTTAAAGAGAATCAATTCAATACCACCAAGGAATGTGAAAATAAAGGAAAGTTTGAGCCTAACTAGTTAGGGCCATACATTATGGTGGCTAAATTTGGTTCTAGTGCTTATAATCTTGCATATCCATGATGGTGATGAACTTTGGGAACCTATGAATGCCATGCATCTTAAGCATTTATACTCCTACATAGAGACCTAAAAAAAAAAAAAACAAACAAAAAGTAAAGAGAAATTCATTCGTCCAAGTGTGAAAACCACATAATTATGGCACTTTGGACAAGTTCTTGATGAAAATCAATTTTTGGAGTCACAAGAGTATTTTTATTCAAAAGCACCTCATTTTTGGGGCATGTTCACTTCTACCTAGCTTCCTCATTCATCATTTGTGTGTTATATTGTTTAACCTATCCCTACGAGCCACGATCCGTGATCCTCTTCTTATATATGTGTGTAGGATTCACCCTTGTATATTATCATCTCTCGTCGGGGGCATCTTGGCACTCAGTTCTTCATATACATAGTTTTGGAAAACCTTCCAAAAATCCACAAACATTCACAAAACCTTTGAAAATCCTAAACATTCAAAAATCAAAAAATCCAAAAAAAGAGTGAAAAACTCAAAAACACTAAACACTGGAAAGTATATTACAAAACATCTTACTTGGTGTTTTTTTATATCACACACACACAGATCATCTTACAATCTTCCTTCATTAACAAATATTGTTTTCTTACAATGTTTGTCTTCCCTTGCATATATCGTTGCCCGAGATAGTTTCATAGTGCACAATTATTTTTTCATAGTACTTTTATGTCCTCTGTTTATTCCTGACATGTATAACTTGCACATTTAGAAACTGAAGCTAGATAACAAAAACATTGGTACAACTTTCTTGTGTATTTCTTGTTTAAGTTTATATGTATCTGCTTTTTTATTTGTTTGTTTGTTTGTTTACTTTCTCATATTGTATTGCTTCATGTATATTGCTTTGAGTCAGTTCTTTAACATAGAACAAAAATCAGTATTATGGATTTTTCATGTCATTTTACCCTTTTGTTGTGTGCTTATATCAAATAAATAGCCACGTCCAAGATAGGATGGTACTTGACTATGTTGTGATCTTCCCATTCTTTGCCTGTCTTATCTTTACTTTATTTCATACAATCTGGGATAATATGGATCATTTGCATCCCCATACCCTCCCTTGTTTCTTCCACACAAAGAATCTCGGGATCCCCTTCTAATCAATTCATTTGAACAATGACTAACTAGGTCTCGTTTGACTCCCATCGCCACAATTTCTTATTCTTTTGTTGTGATTTTTCTTCTCTTCTTTTCAAGTGTCCATTGACCTTTTCTATCACCCCATCGACACTCGAGGGCGAATCCTTCATCCTACTAATTTTCTTCCAAAAAATTTAATTATCTTGAATTATCTACTATCTTTGAAGTGGTGTCGCTCGCACTACTCCACATCAAAGAGGGGAAAATGTAGACACCTAAATCCAACTCCACAATTTTAGCACTAAAATTGCATTTCTTATCCTATTTTCTATCATCTGGTTATAATTAACATCTTTCTTACTAGTTAGCTAACGCTCCCCTTTCTCTTGGTCAATGAACGACACTTTGTTAATTAACTAGTCTTCCCCTTCATTCTGGATGCAAATTAACACTACTTTGTTAGTTATAATCCTATTCTAATTTATTAATTAATTGTCCAAAATTGATTAATTAATCTTTTAAATGAGGATTTACCCTCCTATTGGGTCATTCCCCCTCTTCGATCCTTCAGAATCCATCAACTTCTCTCCAACTGGATTTTACAAGCCTAGTTTGGCCTATTAATCAATCTAATTGATTAATTTAAATCACACCCAACTCACTTAAGTTGGAAAATATAATTAATCCTCCCTAATCATACTTAACTATTGCTAAACGTATTTAGCAGTTTGTAATCCTAGAAGTTCTTTTGTCCCACATTCATGAGGATGATAGTTTCTCCATTTTGGAAAACTATATAAAGAACCCTACCCCCTCCCTTCTAAGTTTAAACCATAACACCCTTTATCCATATGCATAAGATAAAAGCATTTTCTTAAGCGAGAAGGCTCATTGATCTAGCAAAACCCCTCACCATTTTCTACTTGGAAAGAGTAGTAAGAGGATAACCAAAATGGCCATTAAGCCATATTTTGGTGAAACATTTTCCTCTTCCTCTTCCTTGAGAAGTCCTTTTGATCACATGTAAGGCTGCGTATGGATTTCTAAAGGAGGTGTCCACAATCGAAAGCCCATTAAAAACATCAAAGGATAGCTTATCATTCCAAGTTTTTAATGTTAGATGCAATAGTTTAGTTTTCCTTTTAATGCTTTTTTATCTTGATGTTAATAATTAATTTTCTTAGTTATTAGATCTACTTGGTGTTAGGTCTTGTTAATTATCTTAGCTTATGTATCATGCATATAACTATAAAGGGGGTTTCGAGAGTGGTTAGTGGTATGCATGACCAATAGGTAGGGATAATTAGTCTTTGGGGTGGAGGAGAATATGGTCAGTCACGGGTATGACTAGTGGTGAAAGGGAGATGGGTTACAGAGTGAGGCCAAAGGAAGGAGTAAAGATGCAAGGGTATGACAGAGTGAGGTTAGAGAAAGAAGTGAAAAATAGAGAATGTGGAAGAGCGAGGTCAATACTGGGCATGAAAGATATAAGGAGGAGAGGTAACATTATGGATGGGGTAACCAATGCACGATAGAGGACAAGTTTGGTCAAAGGAAGAAGGAGAGGTTGATCGTGGGCATGAGAAATAGGGGTAGAGGGAAAGGCTTTTTGAAGGAAAAAGGAGATGTCGGTCATAGATGTGACTGGAAAGTGGGAGGGGGTTAGGGGAACAACTAGTGCGGATTGAAAGTGAGGCCAAGGGCTGAAGGAAGGAGGAGATGTCGGTTGAGGGAATGAATGATGAGTGGGAGGAGGTGAGGGGAATAACCAATGCAAGAGGTGAGGCTAGGGGATGGTAGAAGGAGGAGAGTGACCAGCAACAGGTATGGTCAAGCATGGGATGTGAGGAGTGATCACAGAGAGGGGTAGCCATGGGGGTGGTTTTGAAGTGACTAGACAAACATAGAGGGGTTACTGATAGTGATTGGGTGATGTGTAACATATGTGGAGGTTATGGTCCGTAATGACTAGAGATGTGGGTGGGGTCATGAAAGTGATTAAGTGGTGAACAATACATGATCAAGGTGTGGCCCATTTTGCATACAGAGCATATATAGAGGTTTTGATTATTAGAGGGGTCCATTGTGACATGTGTAATATGGAGGGAGCATAGAGATGTGAAACATGATGCTCCCATGTGGGAGATTGATTATGCGATAGAGGAGTCAACCTGGTAGAGGTAGGTATATTTTTAATTTTTGTATATTTTATGGCAGATGAGGTTGTTACGATCAACTGTAGCCATGCTACAACTAGGTTGCACCCATGCCTCAACCACCAAATGTGAAATATTAATGGATGATTTTGTGGACTATTATAATGGAGAGATTTTTATGGATGCGGGGTTGCCTTTAGTGAAAATGACACAAAATTTTGAGCTTTAAGATTTGATTGGAAATGGAGAAGATTCAACTAGAGATGGAGTTAATTCGAGAGGGTTTTCCTACTTTATATTAGGTGGATTGAGTAGGTGCATATGGATGGATGTTTATTGACTTCACTATTGGAGATATTTGTGATGATACAAATACATTCCATTTGGTGATGGGTGAGATGAAGATTAGTTTGGAGGATATGTGGTGGATATTCAA